>NW_026844077.1:5435071-5557034 GCF_029531705.1 Pantherophis guttatus | reverse complement strand
AAGAAAAGATTGGACAGCCGTTTGTCTGAGACGGAATAACTTCTCCTGTCTCGGCAGGGGGCTGGACTAGAAGACCTCCAAAGTCCTTTCCAACCCTCATCATTGGCATTCTTCAGTCTCAAGAGACTATGGAATCGTGCTCTGGAAAGAGGTCCTAAAATAGCATCTAGTGTGACTAAAAAGGCCAATTTGAGAGTGGCAATCCTGTTAAGGATATTCTTGGCTCATAACCGATGTTGTGGGTTATTGAGCAGAGTACCCTTTGAGTAAACACATGAAAAATGACTGGGAGTGATTGTGAACAATCACAGTTAACATACAAACACACTGAGTTATTGTAGTCTTTTACTTTTAGAAAAAAGTAAAGCAAAGTCCAAAAACAATCCAAGTCATACACAGATAATATCCAGGGATATTTCAAGTACAAAGTCTTCTTACCAGTTGTAGTCATACACAATAAAACAGTTCTTCTTGAGTTTCAAAACAGGAACAAGTTCAATATAAAACATTCAATAAATAGTAGAACGCAACATATAGCTCTGATCAAACAGTGATCATGCAGAGAGATCAAGTAGAGAGTTACAGCAAATAAGCAGGTAAAATGATGTAGTATCCACACAAGCCATGATCCTGACTTCCCTTAAGTACATTGGCTACTGAGCTTAGTCAATCAGGGTACAGGATGATGCAATACAGTCTTAAAGCAATATAATACCTTTCTAATTGCAAACATACATTATTGGTTTATATATTGCCTGACCAACTAGTTAGACAAATAACCATTTCCTAACAAATCCCTTCCACACTGAGGGCAGATCCATTCTGTCCCCTGTCCAGCCCCCAGATTTTGCTGGATCCAGGACTGCCTCTTTGCCTCGGCCTGCCGAACAAGTGTCTCTTCGAATTGGAGAAGGCCATGCTGCGTCTTTAGCCTCCAAGCTGAACGATCGGAGGTCAAGATTTCCCAGTCGTTAATATCCATTCCCAGGGCCTTTAGGTCCCTCTTGCAGATATCCTTATATCGCAGCTGTGGTCTCCCTCTGAGGCGCTTTCCCTGCACTAATTCTCCATACAGGAGATCTTTCGGCATCCGACCATCAGCCATTCTCACGACATGCCCCAGCCAGTGTAGACGTCACTGTTTCAATAGTGTGTACATGCTAGAAATTCCAGCACGTTCCAAGACTGCGCTATTTGGAACGTTGTCCTGCCAGGTGATGCCAAGAATTCGTCGGAGACAGCGCATACGAAAGGTGTTCAACTTTCTCTCCTGCCATGCGTAGAGGGTCCAAGACTCACTGCAGTACAAGAGAATCCTTTCCAACCCTTGGATTCTCTAAAAAATCCAAAGGAGGTTCCAGACTAGTGGTAGTATTCAGCCGGTTCAGACCAATTTGAGCAAACTGGTAGCGGCGACTGTGGGTGGGCCTGCCCAAGGCATAAGACACACACGGATGCAAAGCAAGCATGCGCACCGCGAACCGGTGGTAAGAATATGTGAAACCCAGCTCTGTTCCAGACAAGTTTGGTGCAGACCAGAAGATTGTCCCAACGGTATTTTTCTTTTTTTAAAAAAAAAAATAATAATCTTTATTTACATTTTTCATTAAAAACAGAAGACAACACACCATATTTTATTTATTTTTTTTATTATTATTTATTTATTTTATTTATTGAATTTCTATACCGCCCTACTCCCGAAGGACTCAGGGCAGTGAACAGCGATAAAATAAAACACATACATATACAAAATTTAAAATCAAATAAAATGAATTAAATAAATTTGGCTGAATTAATACCCATAATTTAAAATACCCATATTTTAAAATACATTAAAATTTAAAATTTGCGCTTAAAAGGGAGAAGATTTAGGCGAGGCCAGCTTGATGAAATAAAAGAGTCTTCAGCTCGCGGCGGAAGGTGCGCAGGTCCGGAATCCTCCGTATCTCTGGGGGGAGCTCATTCCAGATCGTCGGTGCCCCCACAGAGAAGGCTCTCCCCCTGGGGGCCGACAGCCGACATTGTTTGGCCGACGGCACCTGGAGGAGCCCCTCTCTGTGGGAGCGTACTGGTCGGTGGGAGGCTATTGATGGTAGTAGGCGGTCCCGTAAGTATATATAAATAACATACAGGACAACACAACAAAAAAGCAAGCATACCTATAAGTAGTACCTTAATAACCTAGTATTCGTTAAGTTTCTCAATAGATACAATTCCTCATCTAGTTTGGGTTATAATTTCCTCTTCTCTAGCCAAACATATAATTTTTCCCAGGATAAACATGTTTGTGTTTGGTCTCTATCTTTTAGTTTTTTTAGTCAATTTATCTGCTTCCGCACATTCTAAAATCTTCTTTATAATTGCCTCCTCTGATGGGATATTTTGATTTTTCCAAAATTGAGTGTACGTCAATCTCGCCGCTGTGATAATGTGTAATGCAAGATACCATGAGTCTTTTTTTAATATTTTCCGATTTGGAGCCGAGCAGGCATTGTCCCAAAGGTATTTTTCCAGATGGACCTTCCTTTTTTCCCCTTGAAAACATTTCACTTCTCATCCAAGAAGCTTCTTCGGTTCTCAGTTCTTGGATGAGAATTGAAACGTTTTCAAGGGGAGGTAAAAACTGAGAAAGTCCACTTGTCTTTTGGAAAAGCACCTTTGGGACAACCATGACCTGGATGATTGAGAATCTCCACGGAGATCAGAAGCTTGTCCACCACATTCACCAAAGATCTAGAAGAACCTAGGCTACCAGAGAATGAGAAGGATCTTGCCAGCTTCTTCCAGAACGCTTGCTGAAGATGGCTCCTTCCAAGTCTTCTCCTCCATCAACCCTACGAGAAATCACGGAAAGGATCTCTGAAGCTTCCCTCCTTCCAGAGAGGGGATCCCAAGGCTTCAAAAAGGAATTTCAAGGGAATGTTTTGTCTGGACCTTTATCAAAACGAAGTAACTGTCGAAGGGATGGATCTAGCCCAACAACTCACAAGACAAAGTAGTTTCTTCTAGGAATTCTTTTATTGTAGGCCTGGATTGATCCTAGGCCCATTCATGTAATAGCAACTGACCTTTTGTCCTTCTCTTACAGGTACACATCTGGAACTGCTGGATGGCCTCGTGGGGAGACCTCTTATACCCAGGGGGAGGAGTTGGAGGTAAGGTGGGATTGTGGGAGTGATGGGATGTGTGGTGACGTTAACCCTTGCAGGACCGTGAGGGGTTGGAATATAAATAAGTTAGACATTTAACTTGACAGTAAGTATTGAAGTCTTATATAACTCTGGTAAACACATTAACTCCTCTTGGTATCCTACTACTACCTAAGCATTGCTATCCAGAGGCAAACTGCTCTGGAATAGATATCCCTGATAGCATTAGCAGCTCCTGACAGCAACTTTCACCACCAATTTTAGCTTCATTCCTCAACAATTTAGGCCCAGGCAAACAACTGGGGGGAGACCAGGCTATCTAATGATCGTAATTACATTGTATTGGTGTTATTTGTTGAATCAGGGTCAACAGCTCCCGCCAGTCAAGTTGCTAGGAATGTAGTCTCAGTGTTGAATCCACAGTGGGGTTGAGGGAAGGTGGTGGATTAGTCTAGCACTCTATTGCCATGGGAAGAAGTCAGCAGAAGGGCCCATAAGCTCCTTCATCAACATTTCAGCAGAAAACAGTTAAAATTGCCACTACATAAAGTTATAGGAGGGGGTGAGATGGCTCAGCGGTTAAAGATACTGAGTTTGTCACCTGAAAAGATGACAAGGGAGAGAGGGAGGGAAGAAGGAAGGAAGGAGAAAGGGGAAGGAAGGAGGATAGGAAAATGGAAGGAACAGTAGGGGAAGGAATGAAGGGAGGGAGGGAGGGAGAGGAAGGAAGGAAGGAAGATAGGGGAAGGAAGGGAGGATATGGGAAGGAATGAAGAGAGGAAGGGAGGGAGGGAGGAAATGAGAAATTTTCTGACAGTGAGAACCATCAACCAATGGAACAGAAGTTGCCTTCGGAAGTTGTGGGAGCTTCATCACTGGAGGCTTTCAAGAAGAGACTGGACTGCCTTCTGTCAGAAATGGTGTAGGGTCTCCTGCTTGGGTGGGGGGTTGGACTAGATGACCTAAAAGGTCCTTTCCAACTCTGTTATTCTGTTATATAATCACCATTGGTGATTATATAGAGAAGCAGTCAATGGGGAAAACCAGATTCGCTTAACAACCACACGATTCTCTTAGCAGTTGCAGAGATTTGCTTAAACACTTTTGTTTTTTTTTAAAAAAAAAAGTCCTAAAAATAGGACAGAACTCACTTGAAAACTGCCTTGCTTAACAACATTTCTGTTGTTAAGAAATGTTGTTAACATTGGTGGTTGCAAGTTGAGGGCCACGTGCACTTTAATTTTTGCTGCTGAAACTTGGTAGCTGCAGAGTTTTCACAGCTTCGTAGTTTAGTTAGTTTAGTTTAGTTTTTAGTTTACTATATTGGTATACCGCCCTTCTCCCGAGGGACTCAGGGCGGTGAACAGCCATGGTAAAAACAATGTACAACAAAAATTAAAAGCTTATTAAAATAATTCAATCATTCGGCCAAATTTAAAACATCCAACTAAGATCATTTTAAAACCCCTATCAAAACCCAATTTAAAAAACCTTTATCCCGTCAGTCCAGCTTGCTGGAATAATAGGGTCTTCAGAGCGCGACGGAAGGTGCGGAGGTCGGGGATCCTTTGTATGTCCGGGGGCAGTTCATTCCATAGGGCCGGGGCCCCCACAGAGAAGGCTCTCCCCCTGGGGGTCGCCAGCCAACATTGTCTGGCGGACGGCACCCTGAGGAGGCCGTCTCTGTGGGAGCGTATTGGTCGGTGGGAGGCAATTGGTGGCAGAATGTGGTCCTGTAGATAACCAGGTCCTAAGCCATGGAGCGCTTTAAAGGTGGTAACCAACACCTTGAAGCGCACCCGGAAGACCCCCGGGAGCCAGTGCAGCTCGCGCAAGATGGATGTTACATGGGAGCGACGAGTCGCCCCCATTATTACTCGTGCGGCTGCATTCTGGACCAGCTGGAGCCTCCGGGTGCTCCTCAAGGGAAGCCCCATGTAGAGAGCATTACAATAGTCCAGCCGGGAAGTGACGAGGGCGTGAGTGACTGTGCACAGGGTGTCCCGATCCAGAAAGGGATCGGGACGCCCGTAGACTGGTCTCATGTAAACCTTGATCAAAATCTGCATCTATTGATCAGACTTTTCCAAAGCACCAGAGAAGGCAAGCCAAGAAACAACGGAGGGAAACTAATCAAGGAGAGAAACAACCTGGAATTGAGGAGAAACTTCCTAGCAGTGAGGACAATTAACCAGTGGAACAGCCTGCCATCCGATGTGGGTGCTTCATCACTGGAGGCTTTTAAGAAGAGACTTGGCAGCTACCTGTCTGAAATGATGTAGGGCAGCGGTGTCAAACTCAAGGCCTGCGGGCCAGATCCAGCCCACTGGGTGCTTAGATCTGGCTCACGGGGCTACCCTGGAAACAGCTAAGGTCCAGCCCACCGTGCCTCTGCCAGCAAAAATGTTGCAGGAGACCATTGCAGCCAAAAGCAGAGCTCGGGAACCCGTTTTCACTGGCAGAGCACTCGGGCTACAGGCACCTCCCGACATGAGTGACATCAAGCTGGCCACGCCCACCCTGGCCATGGCCCCCATGGCTTCCTGAGGTCAAACACAACCCTGATGTGGCCCTCAATGAAGTCGAGTTTGATACCCCTGGTATTTATTTATTTTATTCATTTATTTTATTAAATTTCTATACCGCCCTTCTCCCGAAGGACTCAGGGCGGTGTACAGCCAGAAATAAAACAATATAAAAATTAAAAGCAATTTAAAACAATTAAATAAATTGGCCGAGAACTCTAATGAAACAACCCATTAAAATAGTAAAATATTATTATTATTTAGGGCAGCTCTGCTTGTTGGAATAATAATGTTTTTAGGGCGCGACGAAAGGTACACAGGTCGGGAATCCTATGAATAGGGACTCCTGCTTGAGTCGGGGGTTGGACTAGAACAGGGGTCGGCAACCTGTGGCTCTGGAGCCGTCTGTGGCTCTTTCATCCCTCTGCTGCGGCTCCCTGTCACCAGTTGACTCACAATTGATATGGCTTTCAGTTAGGACAGGTAGAGGAAAAAGGACGCTGTGCTAGGAGGAGACTATGGTGGGGGAACTGGACTTCCGGTCGGTCCCAGAATTGAACAGGGGATTTCCAGTTAGGAGCTTTGTGGCTCTTCAAGTGTTTAAGGTTGCCGACTCCTGGCCTAGAAGACCTCCAAGGTCCCTTCCAGCTCTATCCGGATTGATTAAAATTCTCTTCCCTGGATGTATGGGGTGGACAGCATTGTTCTAGAAAGTTTTATTTTTACTCATCCAATTTGGTGGTGTATGTGTGTGTGTAGAAAAACAGATTTGGAGAGAAATAGAGATGTGAACAACAGCTGAAGTGCGTGAGATTTCAGCATGTGGTGTGGTGTGGTGTGAGAAAAACAGCCTGCAGGAGAAGCTTGGAGAACAATACTTGGGGGTCAGATAAAGTTGGCAGATGGTTGAGATTGTTGTATGAAATAAAGGCAAAGAAAATCAGTTGGTATTGTGTGCCACCTAAGGGCCTAAGCTGTGCAAACATTGCCGTCCATCCTCAGGTAGGTGTGTGTGTGTGACTGTGTGTGTGTGTGTGTGTGTGTGTGTGTTTGTGGGTGTGTGTGTGTGTGTTACACAGACTACTGCTCATTCAGTACCAATGCAAGTTCGAAGGGCCAGAATAACAGAGTTGGAATGGACTAAGATCAGAGGTGGTATTCAGCCGGTTCGGACAAGTTCAACAGAACCAATAGAGGAAATTGCCATCTTATTTAGGCATGTTTTTGAGGCTGGGCGCATGCAAAGAAGGCGCATGTGCAAGCAAAGCACATGAAGCAAGCGTGCACAAGCAGGGCAAACCGGTAGTAATATAATGTGAAACGCACTGCTGACTACGATATATGAAGAACAGTTGCAGGAACTGGGTATGTCTAGTTTAATGAAAAGAAGGGCTAGGGGTGACATGATAGCAGTCTTCTGATATCTCAGGGGCTGCCCCAAAGAAGAGGGAGTCAAGCTATTCTCCAAAGCACCAGAAGGCAGGACAAGAAGCAAAGGATGGAAACTGATCAAGGAGAGAAGCAACCTGGAATTAAGGAGAAACTTTCTAACAGTGAGAAGAATCAACCCGTGCCTTGCCTTCAGAAGTTGTGGATGCCCCATCACTGGAGGCTTTCAAGAAGAAACCAGACAGCCACTTGTCTGAAATGGTAGAGATCAGTGATGGCTAACCTATTTGCCGTCACATGCCAAAAGTGGGGGGAGTGGGGGGAGGTCACACGCATGCATACGCATACCCTGCGTGAGCTGCACTGGCTCCCAGTGGTCTTCCGGGTGCGCTTCAAGATGTTGGTTCTCACCTTTAAAACGCTCCATGGCTTAGGGCCAGGGTATTTACGAGACCGCCTTCTGCTACCAATAACCTCCCACCGGCCAATACGCTCTCACAGAGAGGGCCTCCTCAGGGTGCCGTCGGTCAAGCAATGTCGGCTGGCGGCCCCCAGGGGAAGAGCCTTCTCTGTGGGAGCACCCACACTCTGGAACGAGCTACCTCCCGGAATACGGCTGATTCCGGATCTCCGGACCTTCCGTAAGGCCCTGAAGACTTATTTATTCCAGCAAGCCGGCCTGGCCTGAATAGGTTTTATGGGTTAGTTTTTTAATTGTATAGCTTGGGGTTTTAAATTGGGAGGCCGATTAATTTAATTTATTCTTAGTTATCTTAACTTTTATATTGTATGTTATTTTAATTTTTGGCTGTTCACCGCCCTGAGTCCCTTCGGGGAGAAGGGCGGGATATAAATTCAATAAATAATAATAATAATAATAATAATAATAATAATAATAATAATAATACCCATATTCTTTCTCCTCCCTCCTTCCTTTCCTCCCTCCCTCCCTTCCTTTCTATCTTTCTCTCCCCTCCCTTCCTTCTCATCTTCCCCCCTCTCTCTTTCCTATCTTTCTCCTCCCTCCCTCCTTCCCTTTTCCCTTCCCTTCCCTTCCTTGCCTAATAACTACAATTTTAAAAAGTAAAGATTTCCCTGTCCATTTTTCCCTGTCTCTAGGGAGTGGTGTCCATCTCTGTTTCTTGTCCGTCTGTGCCAGCATTACTTCCGTGGTCACGTGGCCAGCATGGTTATTATGCCAAAGGATCACAGAATGCTGTTACCTTCCCACCAAAGTGGTACCTATTTGTCTACTCACACTTGCATGCTTTCAAACTGCTAGGTGGGCAGGAGCTGGAGCAAGGAAAGGGAGCTCACTCCATCAGGCAGTTTGGTCACTAAACACACTGTTGTATGTCAAGGATTACCTGTCATCATAAAAATGGGACAGCAAAGGAAAGCTTTCAAGTTGTGGCCATAAGTCAAGGACTACTGTATGTAAAATGCTTAGTCACATTAATTGGAGGGACTTTCTGTCTTCCTTCCTTCCTTCCTTCCTTCCTTCCTTCCTTCCTTCCTTCCTTCCTTCCTTCCTTCCCATATCCTTCCTTCCTTCCTTCCTTCCATCTCCTTCCTTCATCCTTCCTTCCTTCCCATATCCTTCCTTCCTTCCTTCTTTCTTTCTTTCCTTCCTTCCCATATCCTTCCTTCCTTCCTTCTTTCTTTCCTTCCTTCCCATATCCTTCCTTCCTTCCTTCCTTCCTTATTTCCATCTCCTTCCTTCATCCTTCCTTCCTTCCCATATCCTTCCTTCCTTCCTTCCTTCTTTCCTTCCTTCCTTCCTTCCTTCCCATATCCATCCATCCTTCCTTCCTTCCTTCCTTCCTTCCCATATCTTTCCTTCCTTCCTTCCTTCTTTCCATCTCCTTCCTTCATCCTTCCTTCCTTCCCATATCCTTCCTTCCTTCCTTCCTTCCTTCCTTCCTTCCTTCCTTCCTTCCTTCCCATATCCATCCATCCATCCTTCCTTCCTTCCTTCCTTCCCATATCCTTCCTTCCTTCCTTCCTTCTTTCCTTCCTTCCTTCCCATATCCTTCCTTCCCATATCCATCCATCCTTCCTTCCTTCCTTCCTTCCTTCCCATATCCATCCTTCTGTCCTTCTTTCCTTCCCATATCCTGCCTTCCTTCGTTCCTTCCTTCCCATATCCTTCCTTCCTTCCTTCCTTCCTTCCCATATCCTTCCTTCTCATATCCTTCCTTCCTTCCTTCCTTCCTTCCCATATCCTTCCTTCCTTCCTTCCTTCCTTCCTTTCCTTCCCTTCTTAAATCAGCTTTTGGCAGATTCTAGACATGAAACGTGCCGTGAGAACGATCCTCCCTCAAGCTTCTCCTGCTTACAGCTGTCTTATCTTTTTGTAGCAGCTGACACGAACAATAATTGACTGAGGTGACACGGAGTCATGACAACTCCTTTGATTAACAAGGTAAATTTGGGGTCTCTTTGTCTCTTCCAGGAATGCGTAATGAGAATGGCCGTTGTGCTGATTGAAGAGTTTTGAAAACATAAATTAAACCGAAGAGTTGAACCAGCTTTTGTGGTGATCTCTAATTAGACAGAGCTCAGTAAATATTGCAGGAATCCCACCTTCCCTAACCTCTATTTTCCCATCCTTTATGTTCCTTCTGGACATCTGTACTTTGCAGCTATAAAAGAACAAAAAAAAAAGAAAGAAAGAATAATGGAAAAGGTTGATTTACAAAGTGTAGGAGAATCTGCTTTTTCAAAGCGGAGTTCATGATCCAATCAAACTTAACCACTTTTTATGATCTATTAATCGGAACGGGAGGTACATAAACAGATTCGTGTGGGTTTCCAAGGCTCAGAGCATTAAACCGCTGAAAATGCTTGCAGTTTAGCTGTCACGAACAAAGGAGAAAGGGTTAGTGCCGGTTTCAGTGAAATTAAAAATTTGCATAGAAATAGAGGAATGAAGAGGCTCATTATATAGATGGAGGGAAAAAGGGTCCCCGGAGAAAAAGAAACAAACCAAAAAAAGAGAGAGGGAAATATGGAAGAATTGTAGATAGGAAATTGAAAGCGGGGAGGGGGGGAGAGGGAAACATGAAAAGTATTGAACTGAAGACATAGAACTTTTAGGTACCCGAAAGGTGGGTAGCCATGTTAAGATAAATATAATACTTCCAGAATCTACGTATTGGGGAAAACTTCATGTTATTCATGTTATACATATTATAGAAGTAGAATAGAAATAGAATAACAGAGTTGGAAGGGACCTTGGAGGTCTTCTAGTCCATCCCCCTGCTTAGGCAGAAACCCTACACCACTTCAGACAAATGGCTATCCAACATCTTCTTAAAAACTTCCAGTGTTGGAATATTCACTGATTGAAGCTTTATGCCGTTTGCCAAAGCATCTGAAGAGAGGACAAGAAAGCAATGGATGGAAACTAACCAAGAAGAGAAGCAACCTAGAACTTAGGAGAAATTTCCTAACAGTGAAAACAATCGGTGGAGCAGCTTGCCTTCAGAAGTTGTGGGTGCTCCAAGACTGGAGGTTTTTAAGAAGACACTGGACAACCACTTGTCTGAAAGGTTATAGGGGTTTCCTGCTTGATCAGGGGCTGGACTAGAGGTCCTCTCTGTTATTCTATTTATAGGGGACTGAAGGCTAAACTATACGATGAAGGATTGAGGGAGCCAGTTAGTCTAGTCTAACAAAGAGAAGGACTTGGGATGACATGATAGCAGTGTTCCAATATTTGAGGGGCTACCACAGAGAAGAGGGGGGTCAACTGATTTTCCAATGCACCAGAGGGCAAGACAAGAAACAATGGATGGAAACTGATCAAGGAGAGAAGCAACCTGAAATTAAGGAGAAACATTTTAACAGTGAGGACAATTACTGGAACATCTTGCCTTCAGAAGTTATGGATGCTCAATCACTGGAGGCTTTCAAGAAAAGATTGGAGTCATATAGGATCTCCTGCTTCAATAGGGGTTGGGCTAGATGACCTCCAAGGTCCCTTCCAAATTTGTTATTTTGTTATGCATGTGAAATTGCAATGGGTTCTGTTGCACCGTTTTGGATCCCCAGGAAGTTTCCATGATTATCTTAGTTCTCCTTTATTTCCAGGAAGTGAAGACCTAAATCAGAGATTCATGCAGATGTACACTCAAAGTTAATATAGTTTTCATTTATAGGTCTCCTTCCACATTTTTTTTTTTCATCCCTGCTGTAATTACAGGAGGGAAAGAAGGAAGCTACAGTAATTCTATAGTATGAACAATAAAGTAAAGTGTGTTTAATGGCTCTAAAGACCCAAATGCTTGGCTCTTAGCCTAGATTCTAAAAATGTTTCTGGTTATATTTTATTTTTGTGATACTTTCAGAACTTTATCTTAGTATAATAAATACTTGTCATTAATGATGCTTCTATACTGTGGGAGGGCTGAATAAAAATGAAACCAGATATTTAAATGTGTGGGAAAGGAGGAGGAGGAGGAGGAGGAGGAGGAGGAGGAGGAAGGGGGTAGTGGAGGAGAAGAAGGGAAGGTGGAAGAGAAGGAGGAGAAGAAGAAGAATACTATAAAGCCTTAGTAAGACCACACCTATAATACTGTATCCAGTTTTGATCACCACACTATTAAAAAGATGTTGAGACTCCAGAAAAAGTGCAGAGAAGAGCAACAAATATGATTAGGGGACTGGAGGCTAAAACATACGATGGACAGTTGTAGGAACTGGGCATGGCTAGTCTAGTGAAGAGAAGGACCAGGGGAGTCAGGATAGCAAGTCTTCCAATATTTGAGGGGCTGCCACAGAGAGGAGGAAGGGGGTCAAGCTATTTTCTAAAGCACCTGAAGGCCGGACAAGGAATAATGGATGGAAACTGAACAAGGAGATATTTAACCTGGAAATAAGGAGAAATTTTCTGACAGTGAGAACAATCAACCCATGGAACAGAAGTTGCCTTCAGAAGTTGTGGGAGCTTCATCACTGGAGGCTTTCAAGAAGAGACTGGACAGCCATCTGTCAGAAATGATGTGGGGTCTCCTGCTTGAGCGGGGGCTTGGACTAGCTGACCTACAAGGTCCCTTCCAACTCTGTTATTCTATTCTAAGAAGGAGCAAGACAAAAGAGGAGAAGGAGAAGAGGAGGAGGAAGACAAAAAAAAAGGAGAAGGAGAAGAAAGAGGAGGAGGAGGAGGAGGGGAAGAGAAGGAGAAGGAGAAGGAGAAGGAAAAGAAGAAGGAGAAGGAGAAGGAGAAGGAGAAGGAGAAGGAGAAGGAGGAGATATAATGCCTTAGTATCAAATCTTAACTATGCAGGAGTTCACAGAAAATCTTGTTCATAATTAACAGAAACATCAAGTTGTTCTTTCTCTCTGACAAGCAGGAAGTACACAGTTCCCAAAACAAGCGCAGTGGAAAGAGCTGTCTGAATGTGAAATGTTTATGCAGTTCCTGCCTTGAAGGCAGCATGACTACTGGTAGAAATCTCTATGTGAATCCCATATTTACATTCACCCATACTTGACCAAACGCCTCCCATTAACCTCCATTAATGGTTTCTGTAGCCCCAGGAAGGACAATTTTCCCTTAGATCACATCCATTAAGAGTATCACACAATTTCTCTATGATTTCATATCTGGTTCTTCCATTATCACCATTTTCCCCAGCAGGCAGTTTACAACAGCAACCAATGATTGGATGTCAACTATCAGATGCACCCACAACCACCGAGTTGACATTGCCTGAGTCAGTGTCTGTCCTACATTCCCATCCTTTCCTTTGTAATTAATCCCACATCCCCATTCCTCTGTTGTGTGTTGTGACTCCGACCCCCGATCCCGGCTTATCGGAGGGAGAAGACTCTGAAAGTGAAGGAGAGGATTTGGCAAGGCCTTCCTCTCCAGGACCCTCCTCTCTGGCAATGCCTCAGGTGTCTTCCAAAGGCCAAGAGATAGGCCAGGAGCCAGGCATTTCCGAGCAGCCGCAGTTTGACAGCGACGGAGATAAATCTTGGCTGGATCCCCGACAGCGTCGGAAAGACAAGCGCGCGCAGCAGAGAAGGAGGCGTGCCAGAGATTAAGCTGAGTCACTGGACCACACCCCACAGGGGATAAAAGGGGGTGTGGTGGCCGTTCAGGCTTTGTGACGGACAAAGCTGAAAGCTAGCAAGTCAGTCTGCATTTCTGGAACTTTGTTATATGCTCTGCTTGGACTGATTTTTTGGACTGGACTTGACTATTCTTTGGCTTTTGTGGACTTTGATGTTTTTGGTCGGAGGAGATAAACCTCCCTTTGTAAGTAAAAGCTGTTGGCAAGCAGCCACTCAGTTGCTGCCAATTCTGTTATCAAAGGAAATTCTTGTCTGCTGGTTTATTTTAACTCTTGGTCGACTGCTGGTGTGCGTGTGTGAGATGGGGACAGAACATTGTGACCCATCAGCGGCCTGTGCAACTAGTAGCTGATTCCGACAGCGAGGAGGCTGGTGTGGTGCTGCGCCAGCAGCCTGTGCAGCTGGCGCTCGAGTCGGACAGTGAGGAGGCTGGAGAAGATGTGGTGCCAGAGGCAGGGATTCAGCCAGGGCCTTCAGAACCTCCAGAAGCTCCTTTAAGTGAAGAGGAAGAAGAGGAGGAGCCTCTTCTCAATGCACGGGCGCACAGAGCTGCCAAAAGGCAGGAGTAGCTCCTCAGGAGAAGGTCTCCTCGAGAGTAAGGCTTGGGGCTAATTGGCCACTCCCCTAGCCTATTTAAGAAGGAACGCCACTTGCAACAAGCTGTAGAGAACAACTTTAGTTCAATCTCCTTCGTGTCTGGATTCTCTGCAAAATTGTTTCTGGGCTTTCTGCCAACTCTAGTAAGACTGTGATTACCTTATCTTAGAATTCTGGTAGGCTAGTAAGACAGTTTTATTAACAGGCTTTGGTTGATAAAGACTAAGTTATTTGAGTAAAAGAAGCTTTGTATATAGTTTGTATGTGCTGCGTTCTTTGGGGTCCATAGCTGGGGCAGAACATCCTCTGCCTATATTCATCAACTCCACTCCTTGAGACTAGTCTACCTTCATTCATTCATGTGTCCTTTTTCTTCCTTTCCAGTTCCTCCGATGTGGTGCTACCACCAGCTAAAGAGAAGGATACTCCTCTAGGGAGAGTAAAGAATCATTCCACCTTGGAGTCAATTCAGAAGAAAAACCATCTGAGATCAAACCTTACGTCTATGTTTGCCATTTTCCAAGGGAAGGCAGAGCGTCTGAAGAGATTCTTGTAATATAGGCAATCAACAATAGAATATGTATTTGGACTTGTTCATGAGTAGAAGGAAAGGAAAGAGAGAATGGGAAAGTTTCAGAATAACAGGGTTGGAAGGAAACTTGGAGGTCATCTTTCCAACCCCCTGCTCAAGCAGGAAGCCCTCTACCATTTCAGACAAATGGTTGTCCAATCTCTTCTTAGAAACCTCCAGTGTTGGAGCACCCACAAACCACCCATTGAAGACAATGAGTTTGCTTTTTAAAAAAAAATGTTTTGTTTTGTTTATGATGTCAGCACTTCAAGCTGCATTTCCTCTGGTGCTGACATAAGAAGGAGAAGTGGAGGCATCTGGAAAGGGACGTTTGAGTTTTCACCTACTTATTTTCCCTGAAGATAATATCCCCTAGGAGATGGGATGGGAGGGGGGGAAATTCCTTTGAGCTGGAGCAGTAGATTAGGAGTAGAATGACTTGGAAGATGGCCAATGAGTGCAGGGGAGTGGGGAACGGAAAGGGAGGGTTTTGGGTCTGGAAGTCAGTGTTGGCTTCGATGGAGTCGGGTTTACAATGTTGTGCTTAATAAATAGGAGTTTTCCTTCAAAGACTTTGTTTGAAATGCAATGTATTTGAGACGACCTCGAAATTTGACATATATAATATTCAATTTTCATCAAACAGTGTGTGGTCTGGGTACAGTTATTTTTAAACAATCTTGATACACATATTTGCTGGTTATCACCTATAAAGCCCTTCATGGCCTAGGCCCAGGATATCTGTCGGACCCCCTGTAGCCAGTGACAATCCCCAATCGCCCAGTGCATTCCCACAAACAGGGCCTTCTCAGGGTGCCATCAGCCAGATGGTGACCCCCAGGGGGTGGTGACCCCCAGGGGGAGAGCTTTCTCTGTGGGTACACCCACCCTCTGGAACCAACTTCCGTTGGAACTCCGGATGGCCCCTGACCTTCGCTCGTTCTGCTGCGAGTTGAAGACCTGGTTGTTCCGTACCCTGGACTGATGGGGGTTTTTAATGAATTTTAAATTGTTTTAAATTGGGTTTTAATTTTATATCATTTTAATAAGGAATTATGCCTTTTACCGTTGTGAGCTGCCCTGAGTCCTCGGACATAGGGCGGCATATAAATTGCATAAAATAAATACATAAAAATAACTATTTGTTGTGCTATTTATCTCTATAATATTGATAATGTAATATGATAATACAATAACAATAATACTTAACATCATCTTCTTTAACAACTCTCGCTACTTTAGCATTTACTCCTTTTATATCTTTCCCTTTCTAACTTCTGTTTCTATTGCCTAGCCATTGATAAAATAATGTCCCATATCAAAAAATGTTCAGTTTCTTCTTTATCCTTAACAGTTAGCGTTAGTCTATCCATTTCTGCGCATTCTAATATTTTCTTTCTCAAAACCATGGGGTTTGCTTAATCACCATGGTGTTGGTTGAATGAACATAATCTTCACTTAAGAACCATAGCAGAAAAGTCATTTAAAAAAAAAAGGCATTGTTACACAGTGGCCAACTTAACGTGACCACCATAACTTCATTCCAAACTCAATTATAGTGATAAGTCAAGGACTTCCTGTACATTTTGATGTCCCTTCGTGTCATTTTTTTTCTTTCTTTCCTTTCTCCCTTTTTTTCGTAAAAAGAAAAAAGAAAAAAAAAGTCAAGCACAGTGTCACGGTGTCCTATTGTGATGAACGCAAATGACACCCTGAGATGAGTTTCATTCTATACGTCTTGGAGGGCAGGCTGGTAATAAATTGATGCAATTAAAACCTTCTGTGAAACAATATAAAGAGACAGCATTGTCAGGTGGTAACGCGTCTAACAAATAGCTCAGAATATATTTTTTTTCCTTTCTCTCTCTCTCTCTCTCTCTCGCCTTGCCTAAACGAATAAAAATTTCATACAGGATTTGCTTTTTAGGTTGTTTTTTTTTTTTTTAGTTGAAATGAAATTCAGAATGATTTATGAGAGCCCGGCATATGAAAACACTTGATTAGGAATGAAGCTATTGAATCTCAGAGAGGCTGCCTCTGTCTCCGCTTGCTAATTTCTCTTCTAATGATCTGTTTCTAGTAGGCCTAATCAACACCAGCAGAAGAGTGATATTTTTTTTCAAGAGGGGGTCATCCAGCCAGGGCATCACTTTGGAGGAATTGGAGCTGTGTTTCCCAATTAGGCCAACCCAGGGGTGAAATCCAGCAGGTTTTGACAGGTTCTGGAGAACCGGTAGTGGAAATTTTGAGCAGTTCGGAGAACTGGTAGCAGAAATTTTGAGCAGTTCGGAGAACCGGTAGTGGAAATTTTGAGTAGCTCAGAGAACTGGTAGCAGAAATTTTGAGTAGTTCAGAGAACTGGTAGCAGAAATTTTGAGTAGTTCAGAGAACCGGTAGTGGAAATTTTGAGTAGTTCAGAGAACCGGTAGCGGAAATTTTGAGCAGTTCGGAGAACCGGTAGTGGAAATTTTGAGTAGCTCAGAGAACCAGTAGCAGAAATTTTGAGTAGTTCAGAGAACTGGTAGCGGAAATTTTGAGTAGTTCAGAGAACCGGTAGTGGAAATTTTGAGTAGCTCGGAGAACCAGTAGTAGAAATTTTGAGTAGTTCAGAGAACTGGTAGTGGAAATTTTGAGTAGCTCAGAGAACCGGTAGCGGAAATTTTGAGTAGTTCAGAGAACTGGTAGTGGAAATTTTGAGTAGTTCGAAGAACTGGCAAATACCACCTCTGGTTGGCCCCAGGAGTGGGGTGGGAATGGAGATTTTACAGTATTTATTTTATTTATTTATTAATTTTATTTCTATACCGCCCTTCTCCCGAAGGACTCAGGGCAGTGTACAGCCTAATTAAAAACACAAAGACAGACAATATTTAAAAATAATTAAAATTATTAAATAATAGGCCCAATTTATAAAACCCCGAATTTAAAAACCCAATTTAAAACCAATTAAAATCTTTATATTGATAGCCCAGCCTGGCGGAACAACATGGTTTTGAGGGCACAGTGAAATACATGGAGATCAGAGATTTTGTGAATTTCTGGGGGGAGTTCATTCCAAAGGGCAGGGGCTCCCACAGAGAAGGCCCTCCCCCTGGGTGTCACCAGTCGACATAATTTGAAGTATCCTTCCCCTGCCACGCCCACCAAGCCACATCAGGCCCACCAAGCCATGCCCACAGAACCGGTAGTAAAAAAAATTGGATTTCACCACTGGGCCAACCTCCAGAGTTGTGTGGACTTCAACTCCCAGAATTCCCCAGACAGCATGCCCAAGCATCTGAAAATTGCCTAGGAACTACCCATGGAAGACAGTTGGGACAACCTTAGCAACCAACACAAATCAGGTCAACACTTCAACAGCCAATGTTTTAGAGCAGTGTTTTGTCAGAGTTTCTTGCAAAAAATCAAATCCAGAAGCACACACGGATAACTGATTCAGCAGGATTCATTAACTTCCCTTTATATACATAACAACAGATGAAGTACATTTTACAATACCAATAGCAGAGTTCTTTCAATGTGGTAAGAAGTAGAGCAGGGGTGGGTTCTACTTACTTTTACTACTGGTTCACAATGGGGCCGCCTGCATGGACTTCTGTGCATGTGCAAATTGTCATTTATGATGTCCAGGCAGGTGGGTGGAGCCTCTGCTGATTTTACTACTAGGTCTATAGAACAGGACAGAACCAGGAGCAACCCACCACTGAAGTAGAGAGATCAGTTACAAGAAAAACACACAGGCAGCAGTACAACAGAGATGCAAGTCCAAATTGGTTTCAGTTTCGTTTCTCAGCATAGCACAGTGCTGAGCCACACCCAGCCTCCAAACTGTTTCAGCTCCCATTGGCTGACTTAGTTGTTATACCTATTCATTGGCTGACCTTGTTACCATGTCTCTGCCAGTCCGCATTGGCTGATCTATTCCAGTCCATGAATATTCATAATCTGACATGTTTCTCAACCTTGGTCTCTTCAAGAGGGGGTGGACTTCAACTCCCAGAATTCCCCCAGACATCATGCCCAAGCATCTGAAAATTGTCTAGGACCATGATGGTGAAGCTATGGCATGGGTGCCACAGGTGCCATGCCTAGCCATATCAGTGGGCACGCAAACTCAGCTGATTTTTGGGTCTTCTGGGCCCACCAGAAGTCAGGAAACAGGCTGTTTCCTGCCTCCAGAGGGCCTGGGGTAGGTGGGGAAGGCCTGTTTTTCTCCCTCACCTGGCTCCAGGGCCTCTCTCGGAGTCTGAGGAGGGTGAAAACACCCTTTCCCACCCCCCGGAAGTACTCCTGAGGCCAAAAACAGCCCATTTGACAATTTCCGATGGGGCTGGAAGGCCTGTTTTTTGCTGTCTCCAGTCTCCAGGGCCTCTCTAGGAGTCTGAGGAGGGCATAAATGGCCTTCCCCACCCCGTTGGAGGTCTTCCAGAGGGTGCAAATGGCCCATTTGACAACTTCCGGTCCCAGAGATGATTAGGGGACTAGAGTCTAAAACATATGAAGAACGGTTGTAGGAACTGAGTATATTTAGTTTAATAAAAAGGAGGACTAGGATTGACATGATAGCAGTGTTCCAATATCTCAGGGGCTGCCCCAAAGAAGAGGGAGTCAAGCTATTCTCCAAAGCCCCTGAGGGCAGGACAAGAAGCAACGGGTGGAAACTAATCAAGAAGAGAAGCAACTTAGAACCAAGGAGAAATTTCCTGACAGTGAAAACAATTAATAAGTGGAACAATTTGCCTCCAGAAGTTGTGAATGCTCCAACACTGGAAGTTTTTAAGAAGATGTTGGATAACCATTTGTCTGAAGTGGTGTAGGGTTTCCTGCCTGGGCAGGGGGTTGGACTAGAAGACCTCCAAGGTCCCTTCCAACTCTGTTATTCTATTCCAATCAGTGGAATGACTTATCTCAAGAATTTGTGGGTGCTCCATCACTTGGAGATTTTCAAGAAGAGACTGGACATTTGTCCAGAATGGTAGAGACTAGTCTCGTGCTTGAGCAAGGATGTTGGACTAGAAGGTCCCTTCTCTTATTCCATCATGCAGTTGAATCATCTGGTGGTTCGGAGCTTACTTGGTTATGCAAAACAGACCCTTTAATATTTTTTTTTTTTTTGCCTACACTTAGCTATTGTTTATAGAAAGCCTCAAGGATATGACTTAGTAGGAGTTGTGGTGAGCTTTTGTAAATTTTGTAGCTCAAGCACAGCACAAGATGGGAGTGTAAAATCTGAATGATTTAGGCAGCCAAAACCAACATGCGGCATTTAAGCTGTCCTGCAAGACAACCCACAGGCAAATTAAGAAACCTTATTTCTCCTTGCCAGAATAAACAAACCGAGCTTGATTTAGCTCCTGGCAAACCACTTTATGTAGCTTATGTGGGCTCTGCGGAGATGGGTGAATCACCTGTTTTATGGCCTCGATCCAGGTTTGTTCCATCTTAAGCTCTTCCTCTTTAATTACAATTCTAAGGAAAATTCTAAGGAAAATCCAAGAGCAAACCATACCGCAAATGCACATCACCAATTCTTTGGGGGAGAGTACATGAAATGCTCACAGATAATATATTTGCTTCCAGCTCGGAACTGCTAGTAATTATCTTGAGTTGTCGGTGGCTGTGTTTGGGCCACTCCTTGTAAAATATGGTTTTCATTAAGCCACTGCCATGTCAGACTGCCGAGGTGACTCCGGGACACCAAAAGACACCCCCCTACCCTTCAAGCAAATAGGCAAAACAAATTTTAAAAAAACCCAGGAATTTGTCAAGGAATGTTGGCAAGGTTGTATTTTAAAAGAATTGTGAATATTTGGGTGTTGGGCTGTGGAGTTCTTGTTGTTTGTTTTCTGTATTTCTAGGTTCTACCATATCGCAAGATCTAAAATGGACACCTAACATCAAAAATGTCATCAAAAAAGCACAACGAAGAATGTTCTTTCTGCGCCAACTCAGAAAGCTCAAATTGCCCAAGTAGCTACTGATACAGTTCTACAGAGGCATTATGGAGTCTGTCATTTGCACCTCTGTAACTGTCTGGTTTGGTTCTGCAACCCAACAAGACAGACACAGACTTCAGAGGATAATTAGAACTGCAGAAAAAACAATTGCCTCCAATCTGCCTTCCATTGAGGACCTGTCTACTGCAAGAGTCAAAAAGAGGGCTGTGAAAATATTTACAGACCCTTCGCATCCTGGACATAAACTGTTTCAACTCCTACCCTAAAAATGTTGCTATAGAGCACTGCACACCAGAACAACTAGACACAAGGACAGTTTTTTCCCGAATGCCATCACTCTGCTAAACAAATAATCCCCTCAACACTGTCAAACTATTTACTAAGTCTGCACTACTATTAATCTTCTCATAGTTCCCACCACCATCTCCTCCCACTTATGACTGTATGACTGTAACTTTGTTGCTTGTATCCTTACAATTTATATCGACTGTTTCCTAATATGATTTGATTGCTTATCTGTTCTCTAAGACTATCGTTAAGTGTTGTACCTTATGATTCTTGATGAATGTATCTTTTCTTTTATGTACACTGAGAGCTTATGCACCAGAGACAAATTCCTTGTGTGTCCAATCACACTTGGCCAATAAAGATATTCTATTCTATTCTATTCTATTCTATTCTATTCTATTCTATTCTACTCTATTCTATTCTATTCTACTCTAGGTTGGTAGTAATTGTTTTTTCTACAGTTCTAATTATCCTCTGAAATCTGTGTCTGTCTTGTTGGGTTGCAGAGCCAAACCAGACAGTTATGGAGGTGCAGATGAGAGATTCAATAATTCCTCTGTAGAACTGTAGCAGCAGCTCCTTGGGCAGTTTGAGCTTCCTGAGTTGGCGCAAGTTGAGTAGGTAACATCAAACTAGGTAACATCAATAGTGTTAGCAACAACCTAATTAAACAACCACAAGACCACTTTCGCCACTGGCATATAAATAGAGGGCAAACTCCACTCTCTTCTAGTAATTGAGTGGTTGGATAATGAAAGATCTTCAAAAAAACAAACAAGCTCAGAGACTACCAAGGTTTCCACAACTCTGAGCTACAAATATTCTATTTATTTTATTTTATTTATTTGTCAAACATGTATAAGATAACAGATATAACTATGAACATGATTATGAATACAGGAAATGGATAAGAATAAATGGTAATTAAGTAATAAATAAATTGTGTTCAACAAGGACCTCGCAGGCACAGAAATACCAACAGACAAAGAGAAGGGGAGAGAAAGAGAGAGAGAGAGAGAGAGAGAGAGAGAGAGAGAGAGAGAGAGAGAATGTTAACAAGGGAAGAAGCTGGCATAAAGTTGTTCGTAGATTAGCAGATTGTTAAATTTCCTTTCGATCTTTCTAGCACTGAAGATAAATCTCAGAAAAATATCTGCATTCTCATTCTCAACTGAGAAGAAAATGTTCCTCGAATAGTCCTTGGACTGTAAATTACTTAAAAGTGAGAGGGAGACCCACTTTCAGGATGACCATATGATTTTCTCTGGGGCTTTTCAGATAGAGTGATGGAGAGAGAGAGAGAAAGAGAGGGGGGAGAGAGAATAGATAGATGATAGATGAGATAGAAAGAGGTAGAGATGAGAGAGATAGAGATGAGAGAGATTAGATAGAGATAGAGATAGAGATGAGAGAGATAGATAGATAGAGATAAGACAGAGATAGAGATGATAGAAATAGAGATAGATAGAGATGAGAGAGAGAGATAGAGAGATGAGAGAGAGAGAAAGAGAGGGGGGAGAGAGAGATTAGATAGATGATAGATAGATGAGTTAGAAAGAGATAGAGATGATAGAGATGATAGAAATAGAGATAGAGAGAGATGAGAGAGAGAGAGAGAGAGATGAGAGAGAGAGAAAGAGAGGGGGGAGAGAGAGATTAGATAGATGATAGCTAGATGAGTTAGAAAGAGATAGAGATGATAGAGATGATAGAAATAGAGATAGATAGAGATGAGAGAGAGAGATGAGAGAGATGAGAGAGAGAGAAAGAGAGGGGGGAGAGAGAGATTAGATAGATGATAGATAGATGAGTTAGAAAGAGATAGAGATTGATAGAGATGATAGAAATAGAGATAGATAGAGATGAGAGAGAGAGAGAGAAGAGAGAGAAGAACATTTTCCTGAAACATTTGTGGCCTGAGCATCTTCTCCTTGTAGTGGTTCTGGTGGGAGCGGGGGTCTTCTACTAAGGAACTTAAGGAACTGCACCTACAAGAAATCTGACTGGAGAAAGGTGCAGCTCACAATGTTCCCTGCAAAGCTTGGAGTGAGGAAATTGTGCGTCTTTTTTGTATATCAATTGTGAAGTCCTTGAGGCTCTCTGAGCTTGGTTCTTTTCTCGCAGACATTTCATTCCCCTGACTAGATAATATCATCAGTTTTAGGAGGGAAGTGGGGTTTGCTTTCCACTTACCTGCAAACGTAACGTAACCAATGTCTATACATTGATATACACATGCAATAGGACACAGCAATGGAGCCTCACGCCAAGGGCACAACTTTACGCGCACATTTACACAACGTTCATCCTCATTGCAATGAGGTCAGGGTGACAACCCTCGCCCACCTCCCCTTTCCGTGCTGAAACACCCCCCCCTCCACTCATGTTTGTGGAGAAGAAGACAAGATGATTGTTTCTAAGGTTATATGTGATGAATCAGGCAACGCTTCTCCCTGAGAAGCCTGCACACCTTTGCAAGTTATCGGTAGCATTCTATTTTCACCTCTGTTTCGCGACAGGCTCAAGAAAGCCGAGATAAAAATAACACACACACACCCCTGTTATAGACGAGCACAATGTTGTCTACTCCACAACAAGGGTAGTAGACACTGCAGGGAATTTGCAAGAGAGAGAGAGAGAGAAAATACAAATTAAACCTGAGAAAAGCTTGATAATATCCCCATTATTATATTTTATGATATAATTAGACGTTCCCCAGTATAGACGGAAATTGTCTCCGATCTTTTAGCCGGTGAGACGTACCAAGGTTTTATTATTTGCTGATTCAATTATCTTGTGTTGTATTTACCCTGACACTGTTATTAAGAGATGATAGAAAGCTGACGGGGATTGTCAATTACCTTGCAACCCAAGAGGTACGTTATTATTTTTATTTTAATCTGCAACACAGAAAGTGGAGGTGGGGGGAAGGGACGTTGTCATGTCGTATGGCGGGGCAGGCTAATTAAAGCTGCTGCCTTAACTTTTCAGGTTCACCTCTGCTTGTAAATTGCTTGTTGCTGAACAAAAGGTTATGTTTGCAACCACCACAATTATCAGCGGTGCTCAGAAGGTGGCAAATTGTTACTACCGGTTTTGTGGGCGTGGCTTGGTAGAGGGGGTAATGTGACTGGGTGGGCGTGGGCAACTTTTTTTAAAAAAAAATTTTCAAAGCATTTTTTCTGCAAATGCAAAAAAAAAAATGCTTTGAAAAGCCTCTGCCGATCAGGCAACACAGCTGGGATCGTCAGAGCCTTTTCAAAGCATTTTTTAAACCACCTCATCCTCTGAAGAGGTTGCAGAAAAAAATGCTTTAAAAGCCTCTCTGATGATCCCAGCTGAGTTGTCTGATCGTCAGATATTTTTTTAAAAGCCTACTGACGATCAGGCAACTCAGCTGGGATCGTCAGAGAGGCTTTTAAAGCATTTTTTTCTGCAACCTCTTCAGCGGAAAAGGTGGTTAAAAAAATGCTTTGAAAAGACTCTGACGATCCCAGCTGTGTTGCCTGATCTTCAGAGAGACTTTTCAAAGCATTTTTTTAACCACCTCTTCGGCGGAAGAGGTTGCAGAAAAAAATGCTTTGAAAAGCCTCTGATGATCCCAGCTGAGCCACGTGGATCATCAGAGGCTTTTTTTTTTTTACTTTTAAAAGCATTTTTTTGGCAGATTTTTGCTAACGGGTCTCCGAACCACCCGCTGCCATTGCTACCAGATCAGATGATCCGGTCCGAACCGGGAGCATTTCACCCCTGATGGAAACTAATCAAGGAGAGAAGCAACCTGGAATTAAGGAGAAATTTCCTGAAAGTGAGAACAATCAACCAGTGGAACAACTTGCCTGCAGAAGTTTTGAATGCTCCAACACTGGAAATTTTTAAGAAGAGATTGGATAACCATTTGTCAGAAATGGTGTAGGGTTTCCTACCTAAACAGAGGGTTGGACTAGAAGACCTCCAAGGTCACCTCCAACTCTGTTATTCTATTCTATTCTATTCTATTCTATTCTATTCTATTCTATTCTATTCTCATAGAAAGTGGGACCATGAATAATGTGCACATGTTCATCTACCAAGATTTCGTTTAATTTTAAGGAAAGACTTAATTGTAAATTTTGTACAATGATCAGCCTTTAAAACTTGTTGGTTCTCCAACTATAATAGAACAACAGCATTAGAAGGAACTTTGGAGGTCTTCTAGTCCAACCTCACCCCACCCCCCATCCAGCAGGAAATCCTATACAAATGGTTGTCCAATCTCTTCTGAAAAACCTCCACAACATTTGCAGGCAAGTCGTTCCACTCATTAATTGTTCTCACTGACAGGAAATTTCTCCTTAATTCCAGGTTGCTTCTCTCCTTGATTAGTTTCCATCCTTTGCTTCTTGTCCTGCCTTCAGATGCTTTGGAGAATAGGTTGACCCCCTCTTCTTTGTGGCACCCTTTAAACATTGGAAGACTGCTATTGTATTACCCCTTTTCTTCATTAAACTGGACATACCCAATTCCAGCAACCGTTCTTCATATCTTTTAGCTCCAGTCCTCTAATCCTCTTTGTTGCTCTTCTCTGCACTCTTTCTACAATCTCGACATCTTTCTTATATTGGTCACTTATATAGTGACCAAAACTGGATGCAATATTCCAAGTGTGGCCTTACCAAGGTTTTAGAAATTTCTTACATTATATCAGTGTTTCTCAACATTGGCCACTTGAAGATATGTGGACTTCAACTCTCAGAATTCTCCAGACAGCATAGCTGGCTCGGGAATTCTGCGAGTTGAAGTCCACACATCTTCGACTAGCAACATTGAGAAGCACTGCATTATATTATAATAATATATTATAGGTGTTCTGTCCCTGTCCCCACACACACACAAACAGCCAGCCGGGGGTTAAAGAAGTACTCGGCACACACAAGGTTCGTTATCAGGAACTTGGCAGCAATACGATAACCGTCTGCCAAGTGCTTTACTACAAGAAGAGGGAGTGTTCCTCCACCAGATAACACCAAGTAATACACACAGTTTTCAAGCTCAAACATGAAACCTTCAGCAGATCAGGCGTTGTACAAAGTGACTAGCCAGAAGTTAGCTTTGTCCATCACAGAGTCTAAATGGCCACCACACTCTCTTATATAGCCTGTGGGGTGTGGTCCAGTGACTCAGATTAATCCCTGGCACGCCTCCTCATCTGCTGCAAACGTTTATCTCGCCTTCGTTGGCGTGGATCCAGGAACGACTTATCACCCTCATCACTGTCATCGGAGACACCTGGCTCCTGGTCAATCTCCTCTCCCTCGGCAGACACCTGAGGCATTGCCAGAGAGAAAGGGCCCAGAGAGGGAGGCCTGGCCGGCTCCTCTCCTTCATGTTCAGAGCCTTCTTCCTCCGATAAAATGGGCTCGGGGATCGGAGCCACAACACTAAGTTTCTTTTAGCTTCTTCTCCTGTGGCCTGTCAATTTCTGTATTGATTGATTGATCTGTCTTATATGGCCCGCCCAACTCTCAAAAACAAGGTTGAATGGCTTCCAATTTGCAATAGATTCTGTCCCAAATTCAGTTCCTAGTGTAGGGAGTTAGCACCCATCCCTTTCCTAGAAGAATGAAATATTTTAGGAAATATTAAAAAGGCAGAATATTATATTTCCCTGGTTGAGAAATGGAGAAACATGTTTTAAAGACAAAGCAGCTCCCACCTTCCTGTCCCCCCCATCCTTTGTCAATGGACCATCATCTGAAACACAATAGGACCCATCTAGCAACAGAAACTCACCACATGGCACCTGGGAAGATTACATTAGCCAACAAGGCTAGCTAAGACCCCCGCCCCCTGGGAGTCTGACAACCAATCAGGATACTCTTTCTGGGCCCCAGGAAGTTCAAAGCTTAGAGAGGGCATAAAACCCGGGGACTTGCTGTATCTCGCCCCTTTTTTCTGTTCAGGAACTCAAACCATGTGATCCTGTCCACCATTAAACCATCTTTCCAAGCAGTCTCCATGTTTCCAGTGTCTTTTTCCCCACTTGGAGCTGAACCCAGAAGGATATTTTTTCTAACACTAGGATTCGTGTGGATACGACATCTGATCCTTCTCACAATCCCATGCAGGTTTTCATTCGAATTTCTGTACAGCTTGTCCGCCGATGGGAGGTGCGCATTTCCGTACTTCAGGAAATCTTAATTGGTCATCCATCAAAGATTCCCACTGATATTTTATCTAAGCCTTCTCCCCCTGTCCGACTTACAAAAACTTTTTTTTTTCCTCTAGGTCAGCTATTCCACCCATCATATTGCCTTTCAAAAATTTCTTCTTCCATGACAAACAAGGCTGGAATTAAAATGGACGTCAGCTTCTGAGTGTATTTCATGCACCGTGCTTTATCTGCAGAAAATAAATTCAATTCTATGAACATGCGGTGCTTTTTTCATAGGGGAGAGAGAAAAATAGAATCATTGCATTTGTTCATCCTTGGCTATGCAGAACACAGGATTACGCCCCCTGAGAAGGCATGGGAAGCCACACACACACACAAAAATAATAATACCCTGAATAATTTGCTTTTCTATACGCAAACACAATGCCAACGCCCCACCCCCACTCAATACTGCAGCTAACCCTGTTCAGCAATCCAATCTATCTCATTTACAAGCCAATATATCAGCCAATTTATAACCAATCTGTCATGTCAGTGAATCAATACAAATCATGAAAACACACATACATTAGGCGTAGTGCATAATTGAATCTTCTGTCCCGTCCCGTCCTCCCTCCCCCCCCCCGGTTCTTTCATATGGTGCCACTGGCAAATTGAAAAAGGCATATTTCCCCTTGGTCCTAATGGAGATAATGCTATTCCAGACACTTCAGTCCACATTAGTATTGAAAAGGCAATAATAATAAACAAGGCATAAGATTAAGGGGGAGCCAGAACTTCGATAAGTTTCAATTGCTTTCATCAAAATAATAATGAGAAGGAGGAGGAGGAGGACGAGAAAGGAGGAGGAAGAGGAGAAAGGAGAAGGAGGAGGACGAGAAAGGAGGAGAAAGAGAAGGAGGAGGTGGAGGAGAGAAGGAGAAGAAGAAAGAATAAGGAAAGCAGAAGGAGAAAGAAAGGAAAGAAAGAAAGAGAAAAACAAAGATAAAGACAAAGGGAACGTCAAAGACAAGGAGAAAGAGAAGGAGATAGAAAGGAAAAGGGGACAGGGGGCAGGGAGGAGGAGGAGGAGGAGGAGGAGGTGGTGGTGGAGGAGAAAGGATGAGAGGAGGAAAAGGAGGAGAAAAGAGAAGGAGGAGGTGGAGAAGAGAAGGAGAAGAAGAAAGAATAAGGAAAGCAGAAGGAGAAAGAAAGGAAAGAAAGAGAATAACAAAGATAAAGGGAAAGGGAAAGTCAAAGACAAGGAGATAGAAAAGGAAAAGGGGACAGAGGACAGGGAGGAGAAGGAGGAGGAGAAAGGAGGTGGAGGAGAGAAGGAGAAGAAGAAAGAATAAGGAAAGGGGAAGGAGAAAGAAAGTAAAGAAAGCAAAGAAAGAGAAAGAAAGTCAAGACAAGGAGAAGACAAGGAGAAGGAGACAGAAAAAGGGGAAGGGAAGGAGAAGGAGAAGGAGAAGGAGAAGGAGAAGGAGAAAGAGAAGGAGAAGGAGAAGGAGAAGGAGAAGGAGAAGGGGGGAGGGAAGGGGAAGAGGAAGAGGAAGGGGAAGGAGATCCTCATATCTTATCTCAATAAAACATAGTGCTAGTTTTCTTGTGGTTTGGTCTATCTAGTGAAGCTGATAGGAGGATGGAGGACTGGATCAACCTTGAGGTGGTCAGGATCGGACTGCTGGCAGTCAGCCGAATTAGCCTGCAATACTGCATTCTAAGCACTGCGCCACCACTTACAAATAAACCAGTGGAATGGTGGCTTGCCTTCAGAATTTGTGGGTGCTCCAACCAGGGGTGAAATCTAAAAAATTTCGCTACCGGTTCTGTGGGCGTGGCTTAATTAGTGGGTGGGGCTTGTTGGTCAGGTGACTGAGTGGGCATGGCTTGTTGGTCAGGTGGGCATGGCCAAGTCGACATCACTTCTTTGCCCTTTTTTAACCTACAAAACACAACACAACACAACTGGCTCACCCACAATGTAAAAGCAGCTGTGCTAGACCCAAAATGGCCCCTGCAACAAGCAGGAACCTCCCACAGCCACAAAAAGTCCAAAAAACCAACTTTCACACTTTGCACACACAAAATTCCACATACAGCTTTGTGAGATTTTGTATGTTTGTGTAGTTAGAGTGAAACCCTACAGAAGCACACAAAATCTCAGAAAGCTGCACAAATATTATTTCATGTTATGTTATTTTTATTTTTATATAAAAGCAGCTAAATTTAAAACTTCCTAAACTTTAAATGGCTAGGTCTAAAAAAAGAACAACTAAAAAAAAACCCAATTAACTATTTTTTTTTAAAGCTCCCAAGGGGAAAAAAACTTACCCAACAAGGCAGGCAGGCAGGCAGGCAGGCAGGCAGGCAGATAGAGCTGCTTACCGATGAGCTTGATTGCAGGCAGGGAGATTCAGTTGCTTGCTGATGCAATGGATTGCAGGGATTACACCAAGCGAAGCAAGGCAGGCACGCGAAGTTAAGCAAGCTGAAGGCTGGGGGGGGGAGGGATTTTTGCTACCGGTTCTCCGAACTGCCCGCTGCCATCGCTACCTACTCACCCGAGCCAGTCCAAACCGGGAGCATTTCACCCCTGGCTCCAACGCGCGAGGTTTTTAAGAAGAGACTGGACAGCCACTTGTCTGAAATGGTAGAGAGTCTCCTGCTTGAGCAGAGGGTTGGACTAGAAGACCTCCAAGGTCCCTTCCAACTCTGTTATTCTGTTAAACATTTTTCTCCTTCCCATTGTCCACTGGGGTATTTCTTAAGTTGGACCTGGAGGCAAAGACAGTGTGAAAGATTAACCAAGAACCATCTTTTGCTCTTTAACATCAGAATGGATTTCAACTGAGATGTTTCCTGCCATGACTTAACATTTTGTCGCAAACGACCATTTCCCCCACGCCCTAAAATGGACTAACAACCAAAACATACTTTAAATGTTTCAGCTATTCAAACAATGTAAAAAAGAGACATGCCCTAAAACAGCAGGGGGAGAAAAAAAAATCATCTGTAAATTAATCATCTCGACCATTCTATTTATTTGGTTTAAATATTTATATACTGCCTGTCATGTAATGTGCTGTCAGGCAATGAAAATCTCCTGGAGCACAAGTAAATAATACAATCTTTGGCATGCAAGTACATCACAGCGGTGCATGTTTAATTTCACTTGGGAGAGAAACAATAATAATAATAATAAAGAAACTATTTTTATCCTCAATGGAAAAGCCCTTCCCGCTAGATCAGGGGCCTGCAACCTTAATCACTCAAAGAGCCATTTGGACCCATTTCCCACACAAAAGTTTTTCTGGTGTGCAGTACTCTATAGCATCGTTTTGAGGGTAGGAGTTGAAACAGTTTATGTCCAGGTTGCAGGATGAAGTCTCCTTTGATCAAAGGAAAGTCTGTCCTACAAGCTATGGTAGATGTTTATGGTATCTACAGTCAGAAGCTCACCTAAACCTATTAGAATCCAGTGTCAACATTCTGATCTTCGTCTCTTAACTTTGGTTTCCTAAGGACCCACGTCATAACAAGAAGTAACAGATGGAAGCTTATCAAAGAGAGGTCCAACCTAGAATTAACTTAGAATCTTCTCTTCTCTTCTCTTCTCTTCTCTTCTCTTCTCTTCTCTTCCTTCTTCTCTTCTCTTCTCTTCTCTTCTCTTCTCTTCTCTTCTCTCCTCTCCTCTCCTCTCCTCTTCCTATTCTATATTTCTATTCCATTCTATTCTACATTCTATAATTCTCTTCTCTTCTCTTCTCTTCTCTTCTCTTCTCTTCTCTTCTCTTCTCTTCTCTCCTCTCCTCTCCTCTCCTCTCTTCTCTTCTCTTCTCTTCTTCTCTTCTCTCCTCTCCTCTTCTTTCATATTCATATTCAGTAGACAGCATCTTCTTTTCCTTGTATTTTCTTTCCACTTTTGTGGAGAATCGCTGCCTCCTTGCCCATTCAATCTCAGCTTCCTTTTTCTTGTAGTCTTGCAGGCCATAAATATGTCCTTGGGCTATATCATTTCTCCCCTGCCAATTTTCATTGCTTAGGTTTGGAAACTGTACCCTGACTGCATCTCCTTGTTTTTCCTTGAGGAACATCCGAGCTCAAGCAACAGTAGGCAACCTGTCCTCATTCATTTCAATGAACCCTGATTTAGTCACCGAAGTTAAAACAAAACAAAAAAACAAACAAAAATATCTCTGTGCCCATTCATCAGCGTTGGTTAGGTGGGAGAATCCAAGTTCATTAAAACGCAGCTGATGAGCTGACTCCGAAGTTTCCATCTCAGCGATAAATTCATTTTCATTTAGCTTCTTAATCCCTTCTCAGCACAGAGACGATGCAACTGAATGTTGGCAACGATTATGAAGCAGAAGAAATCCTTCAAATGGATTTAATTTTGTAGCAGAAGCAAAGGACAACCTTGAAAGACAAAGGGCTGAGCAGGGCTGGAATCCAGCAGGTTCTGACAGGTTCTGGAGAACCGGCAGCGGAAATTTTGAGTAGTTTGGAGAACCGGCAAATACCACCTCTGGCTGGCCCCAGAGTGGGGAGGGAATGGAGATTTTGCAATATCCTTCCTTCCCCTGGAGTGGGGAGGGAATGGGGATTTTGCGGTATCCTTCCCCAGGAGTGGGGAGGGAATGGGGATTTTGCAATATCCTTCTCCCAGGAGTTGGTAGGGAATGGGGATTTTGCAGTATCGTTCCCCTGGAGTGGGGAGGGAATGGGGATTTTGCAGTATCCTTCTTCTGCCACGCCCACCAAGCCACACTCACTAAGCCACACCACGCCCACCAAGCCTTTTTTTTTTCACCCAAGATCTCCAAGGCACGTGATCCTGTTCATCGATAAAACTTCTTTTCAAGCAACTTCCATGAGTCCAGTGTCTTTTTCCCCACTTGGAACTGAACCCAGAAGGATATTTCTTCCAACAGTTGCATCAACAGAGGGATAGAATCAAGATCATGTGAAGTGTTAGTACCACTTTATAATGCCTTGGTAAGGTCATACTTGGAATCCTGCATCCAGTTTTGGTCTCCAGAAACTGTGCAGAGAAGATCAACAAAGGTGATTGAGGGACTGAAGGTTAAAACATATGAAGAATGGCTGCAGGAACTGGGTATGTCTAGTTTAATGAAAAGAAGGACTAGGGGTGAGATGATAGCAGTCTTCCAATATCTCAGGGGCTGCCCCAAAGAAGAGGGGGTCAAGCTATTCTCCAAAGCAGCTGAAGGCAGGACAAGAAACAATGGATGGAAATTAATCAAGAAGTTTCCTGACAGTTACAACAATTAATCAGTAGAACAACTTGCCTCCAGAGGTTGTAAGTGCTCCAACACTAGAAGTTTTTAACAAGAAATGGTACACCCAATGGCACAGGGTTTCCTGCCTGAATAGGGGGTTGGACTAGAAGACCTCTAAGGTCCTTTCAACTCTGAGGAGGACTATGGGTTCCTTAGTGCTCTCTGAGCTTGGTTGTTTTCTTGTAGACATTTAATTACCCAGGTCGGGAATATTATCAAGGCTAGAAGGGAATGGAGAAGAGGAGGAGGAGGGGGACGAAGGCAGAAGTTTTTAGGAAAAGGAAATGAGAAATTTCAAGGCAGATTCTGGGAAGGCATAATTACATACTTTAGTTTGAAATAAAGGGATTTTATTTTTAAACTTTCCCAAATGCACAGACAGACAGAAGAGCATATATAATGTGGTTCGCATTCGTAAGAGAACCACTTTATGGTAATTTCGTTATTTAGTTGGAATACGGCTCCTCTCTTGCTCGCCTAATATTTCCGTATTTGAAAAATGCAGCTTTTGCTTTCCCCAGCGTTTGCCCAACGGTGCCTCTTACATGAAATACCTCGAATTCAAATGACTATTTTTTTGATGTATTTATTTGCAAACAAGGGCAAGAGAGGGTCAGGAGACGGAAGAGGGGAGAAATTCCGCCTGAAAGAGATGGATGAGTTTCTTCCTGAAGATAAATGATTCAAGGTCTTTGCATTTCCACCACCCTCCACCGCATGGAGCTGAATATTTATTAACGTGGTTGTTAAAATGGCACAGCCAACCCTCCCACCCAATCTCTCCCAAAGCTCACAGAAATCTCGCCATCAGCTTCTCCTGAAAAAACCTTGTGTCTCTGGTTTGGTCTCTGGTTCATTCTCTTGTTTGTCTTCCTTGATGTGTCACACACACACTATAAAAAAGATGCTGAGGCTCTAGAAAAAGTGCAGAGAAGAGCAACCAGGATGATGAGGGGACTGGAGGCTAAAACATACAATGGATGGTTGCAGGAACTGGGCATGGCTAGTCTAGTGAAGAGAAGGACCAGAGGAGACAGGATAGCAGTCTTCCAATATTTGAGGGGCTGCCACAGAGAAGAGGGGGTCAACGTGTTTTCCAAAGCATTAGAAGGAAGAAGAAGAAGAAGAAGAAGAAGAAGAAGAAGAAGAAGAAGAAGAAGAAGAAGAAGAAGAAGAAGAAGAAGAAGAAGAAGAAGAAGAAGAAGAAGAAGAAGAAGAAGAGGAAAATGAAAAGGGGACGGAGAAGGAGGAGAAGGAGAAGGAGAAGGAGGAGGAGGAGGAGGAGGAGGAGGAGGAGGAAGAAGAAGAAGAAGAAGAAGAAGAAGAAGAAGAAGAAGAAGAAGAAGAAGAAGAAAAGAAGAAGAAGAAGAAGAAGAAGAAGAAGAAGAAAAGAGGAAAATGAAAAGGGACGGAGAAGGAGGAGAAGGAGAAGGAGGAGGAGGAGAGGAAGAAGAAGAAGAAGAAGAAGAAGAAGAAGAAGAAGAAGAGAAGAAGAAGAAAGAAGAAGAAGAAGAAGAAGAAGAAAGAAGAAGAAGAAGAAGAAGAAGAAGAAGAAGAAGAAGAAACAATGTTCCTTGTGTAGTGGCAGCCAAAAGAGCCAACGCAATCCTAAATTGCATTAACAGAGGGATACAATCAAGATCAAGGGAGGCACTAATACCACTTTATAAAGCCTTAGTAAGGCCACACCTAGAGTACTGCATCCAGTTTTGGTCATCACACTAGAAAAAAGATGTTGAGACTCTAGAAAGAGTTCAGAGAAGAGCAACCAGGATGATGAGGGGACTGGAGGCTAAAACATACGAAGAACCATTGCAGGAACTGGGCATGGCTGGTCTAGTGAAGAGAAGGACCAGGGGAGACATGATAGCAGTCTTCCAATATTTGAGGGGCTGCCACAAAGAGGAAGGGGGTCCAGCTATTTTCCAAGGCACCTGAAGGCCAGACAAAGAATAATGGATGGAAACTGAACAAGGAGAGAGATTCAACTTAGAAATGAGGAGGAACTTTCTGACAGTGAGAAGAATCAACCCATGGAACAGAAGTTGCCTTCGGAAGTCGTGGGAGCTTCATCCCTGGAGGCTTTCAAGAAGAGACTGGACTGCCATCTGTCAGAAATGGTGTAGGGTCTCCTGCTTGAGCGGGAGGTTGGACTAGATGACCTACAAGATCCCTTCCAACTCTGTTAATCTGTTAAAGATGTGAAGTTCAGACTGAGTGAGAAAAATAAGCCATCCTTCTGGCACAAATATGCTAGTTCCACTATATGTTTTCCAAAGAAGCATCCTGGCTGTGAAATCATAGAAGCCTTAACCTCTGGAACAATGAATGTATTCTGTAGTTGAAAAAAAAAGGTGGGGGGAATTGATTTCCCTCTGTCATCCCCAATACCCTTTGGATGCTACTTTGGAATTTCTGAAAGGAAGAAGACATCTCCTTCTTCTGAGGAGCAACAAGTAGTGAGGAGGCTCTGTTGCAGGCTCCAATAACAGGATCTCCCAGCCTGTCCTCAGGAACATTAATGGACCAAAAGAGCTTTCAGTCTTCTCCTTCCTCCTCCCCTCCTCCTCCTCCTCCTCCCATTCTGCAAACCCCACTTCCTTCTAACAATGATGATGTTACATAGTTGAGTCATGAAATGTCTTCAAAAAAACACCACTGGCTCATAGAACACCAAGTGTCAAGTTTCGAGGTCGTCTCAAATAAATTGACTGACTTTCAGCCCCAAAACCCTCCCTTTCCGTTCCCCACTCCCCTGCACTCATTGGCCATCTTCCAAGTCACTCTACCCCTAATCTACTGCTCCAGCTCAAAGGAATTTCCCCCTCCCATCTCATCTCTAGGGGATACTATCTCCAGGGAAAATAAGTAGGTGAAAAGTCAAACGTCCCTTTCCAGACGCCTCCGCTTCTCCTTCTTATGTCAGCACTAGAGTAAATGAAGCTTGAAGTGCTGACACCAAGGACCCCACAGTCCTCCTCCTCCTCCTCTTCCTCCTCTTCTTCCTCCTCCTCCTCCTGGTTTATCCAGTCCTCAGAGGCATCCATGGTGGTAGGAAGAAAGAGAATGGGGAAAAAAACACACCAAAACAAAATGGCAGTCAAACAGGGGTTTATGACATGATAAAGGGGGCAGGTAGGTGGGGCTGTGATTATGTGTTTGTGGTCACCATTTTGTTTTTTTACTCTGATATCCTTGCAAATCCTTCAAGTTCAGTTTGCTAGTCCACTTCTGAAAATAGATCATTGCCATTTTCAAAGCCTCCCATAGAACAAGGAGGTTCAGTTCATCAAGGCAACCTGGGATTTGTACCCCCAATTTTTTTCTGAATGTTTCACCTTGAACCAAACAACTTTGAATGAAATAATATCATAAATTTGATTTAATTTGTTCTTAACCTGGGGTTTTAAATTTGTCTTGGGCTAAATTGATTTAATTCGATTTTACTTCTGCTCTTAATTTTTGTATTCTATGTGTTTTATTCTGTGCCTGTTCACCGCCCTGAGTCCTTCGGGAGTAGGGCGGTATACAAATTAAATAAAATGAAAATATAAAATGAAAATAAATCACACCTTTCTGGTCTAAGGTTGTTTGAACATCATTGCAACCTTCGTCTTTGCTCCAGTGGTGAAATCCATTTTTTTTTTACTATCGGTTATGTGGTGTGGCTTGGTGAGTGTGGTGTAGCTTGGTGGGCATGGCTTGGTGGGTGTGGCAGGAGAAGGCTACTACAAAATCTCCATTCCCTCCCCACTCCAGGGGGAAGGATATTGCAAAATCTCCATTCCCAGCCCACTCTGGGGACAGCCAGAGGTGGCATTTGCTGGTTCTCCAAATTACTCAAAATTTCCGCTACCGGTTCTCCAGAACCTGTTAGAACCTGCTGGATTTCACTCCTGCTTTGCTTGGAGAAAGTTGAATTTTAACAAGATAGCGGCTACCTGTGACAGAATAATAAGGAAGGTACACTTTCCAGAGTCTCAACATGTTTTTTATACCGTGGCGACCAAAGCTGTTGAAAGATATTAACAAGGAAGTAATGTCTTCATTTTCTGACCATCCTTTCTCCATGCCTGAGCTAATGGAGGGGAAGAAACTGTTGACCAGCTGCATGCTGAACTATTTTCAGTATCTCTCTGCATTTTCTATAATATGACTCTTTTTAATTTACTTTCTTCTTTAATCATTGTTTTCAATGGCAATGAAAAATATGAAAATAACTCTTCCTTTCTCCTCCCATCCTCCCTCTCCTTCCTTCTTCTCTCCCTCCTCTTTCCTCCCTCCCCCTTCTTCCCTCCATCTTTCCTTCCTGCCCCTTCCTCCCTTCCTCTCCTTCCCTCTCTCCTTCCTATCTTCTCTCTTTTCCCTATCCCTCTCCTTCCTTCTATCCTTCCTTCTTCCCCCTCCCTTTCTTCTTTGCTTTCTCCTCCCTCCCTTCTTTTCCTCCCTCCCTCTCTTTTCTCTCTCCCTCTCCTTCCTTCTATCCTTCCTTCTTCCTCTTCTCCCTCCCTCTTCTCCCTCCCTCTTTCCTCCCTCTCCTCCCTCCTCTATCCTCCCTCCCTCTCTCTTTTCTTTCTCCGTCACCTTCTTTCTATCATTCCTTCTTCCTCTCCCTTTCTTCTTTGCTTTCTCCCTCCCTCCCTTCTTCCTTCCTCCCCCTGTCATTTCTCTCTCCCTCTCCTTCTTTCTCTCCTTCCTCTCTCCCTCCCTCTATCCTTCCTCCCTCTCTCTTTTCTCTCTCTGTCTCCTTCCTTCTATCCTTCCTTCTTCCCTCCCTCCCTTTCTTCCTTGCTTTCTCCCTCCCTCCCTTTTTCCTCCTTCCCTCTCTTTCTTTTCTCTGTCTCCTTCCTTCTAGTCTTCCTTCTTCCCGCCCGCTCCGTCTTTTCTCGGTCTCCTTTCTTCCTTCTATCCTTCCTTCTTCCTCCCTCTCCTTCCTCCCTCCCTCCCTCTTCCCTCCTCTCTCTCTTTTCTCTCCCCCTATCCTTCCTTCTATTCTTCCTTCTTCCCTCCCTCTCCTTCCTTCCGTCTTCCCTCCCTCCCTCTCTCCCTTCCAACCTCTTTCCTTCTCCCTTCTCTCTCTTTTCTCTCTCTCTCTCCTTCCTTCTTCCTTCCCTCCCTCCTTCCTTCCCTCCCCTTCCTTCCTTCTAAACTCATCTTTCGTGTTTTTTTTCTTCCTCTCTTTTCACTCCCTTTTACTCCTCAAATCTTCCTCTCACTCTGAAGAGAATTTCCGAACTCCAGAGAGTTCTTTAGCACCTATCCAGCCGGTGTGAAGACTGTATATAAAATCTCTTCTTCGCAACAAGGAGCCTGAATGTTTTCTTCTACCTTCATGTGGGGGAAAAAAAATCTGTAACGTTTTAGTTTGTTTTTTAAAAAAAGCACAAACCTTTTTCATGTTCTTCTTTCCCCATTTATAGCTGCGCTGTGCACACTTCTTAATGAAAATCACTTCTCAAACCCACCGGGTTCCCCCACCTTTCTTTGAATGTAATGTTTTCTTTTTCCTCTTGCTGACTTGCACATAATTAATTTCTCCTAGATTATTGGAGATTTTTCTTCATTAGCTACAGCAAACAACCAAAAAATCAAAAGCAAAGAGAAGGGAAAGAAATACATGTACTTACATAAAATAAGATTCACACTAGAGTGAAGCTTGAAATGAACCATTAAACTATTTTGAAAAGGCAAAGCAAAAATAACAAAAAAACATACAAAAAGGTATTTTAATATCCCTTTTCCCTTCCTTTCTTCCTTCCTTCCTCCCTCCCTCCTTTTTTCTTTCTCACCTTCCTTCCTTCCTTCCTTTCCTCTTCCTTCCTCTCCTCTCTTTCCTTCTTTCCTTCCTTCCTCCTTTCCATCAGGAGGAGAAGAGGAGGAAGAAGAGGAGGAAGAGGAGTAGAAGGAGTAGTAGAAGAAGAAAAAGGAGGGACGAGGACGAGAAGGAAGGCGGAGGCAGAGGAGGAGGAGAAGGAGAAGGAGAAGGAGAAGGAGAAGGAGAAGGAGAAGGAGAAGGAGAAGGAGAAGGAGAAGGAGAAGGAAGGTGGAGGAGGAGGAGGAGAAGTTTGCATCTATTCCTCATTCTTAACATTTCTTTTTTTCTGCCTTGTTCCACACCACTTCAAGGTGATCTCCAAAAGATCCAATGGAAGCATCTCCCATCTTTGAAAAGGGTGCATCCATCCTGCCAGCGATGGCAAGACCCCACCTTCACTTGAAAAAGCTGGACTTCTCTATTTTTTTCCCCTCTGAGTTTCAGAGCTCACCAAAGTGGGAGAAACATTCCTTATTCTACAAAGAGATACAGGGGTCAGAAGAACTCGAAGCTAAGATTTCACCGATCACAACCCAAGCCATGCCCTTGTCTGTACGTTGACTCCATAGACTGAAGACCTTCCGGATCTTATTCTGTAACCATCTCAAAAAGCCATTTATAAGCATTAATTTTTGAACAGGACTGTTATTGATTCAAGGATCACGTTCTTCCTCTCAGGTCAAACCCACTGCAGAAAAATTGCCTCGGAGGCCTAAAGGACAGTTGATGTGGTATTTTCTTTCTCAGAGAGTAAGGCCTAGGTCACCTCAGAAAGAAAGGAAAGACTTAGATAACAGGAATACAAATTAGAGGATGAAAGAATACTGATATGTATAAATAAATGATGTAAGAATTTTATTACATATAAGCAAATATTAGTACTATCATTATGGCTGTTATTATAATTATTATTATATGCTTTATTCATCAAACATGAAACTCAGTCAACTGGGCATTCAAAAATACAATCATCATCATCATCAATCATCATCATCATCACTACTAGTATATTATTATTGTTATTGTGTATAAGCAAATTGATCCAGAAAACATTGTTTAATAAGCATTGATGTATTTTAAAGAAGAAAAAAAATGTATAAATAAATAATGTAAGAATTTTATTATAGGTAAGCAAATATTAGTACTATTATTATGGCATTGTTATCATCATCATCATCATCACTACTAGTATGTTATTATTGTGTATAAGCAAATTGATCCAGACAACACACTGTTTAATAAGCATCATATTTTGAAGAAGAAGAAAAAAGATGTATAAATAAAATTTTAAAAAAAGAAAAGAAAAAAAAGAAAGGAAAGAGGAAAAAGTAAGAGTAGCCTCACTCGGAAGACGGATATGCCCAGAACTGAAATCCCTACAAAACAATGAGCTTTCCAACTTGTTAAACCTGACAGGTTTGGCATAAGTAGACAATCTTGAAAATGACAACGGACTGGAAAGAACTGATTAGTCCCCTGAATAGGCCGAATGTTTTACCAGAATCAGCAGTTTCATTGATTTATTTCTTCCAGCCATATAGCCACCCATCTCAATCAAGTGATTCTGAGTAGTGAACAAACTCTGGGTTGTGAAAAAAGACGGATAGCAAACAAACCATCTTGGCCTCTTGTGAATTCCGGAAAGTGAATTACTGTAGTTCCAAATTCTTTCCCAATGGCATATATATATTTAGAAGAGAGCTGGAAGGGACCATGGAGGTCTTCTAGTCCAGCCCCCTTTGTTCAAGCAGGAGACCCTATATTATTCCAGACAAGTGGCTGTCCAGTCTCTTCTTAAAAACCTCCAGTGATGGAGTGTTGGAGGAAATGTCCATCTGGGTTCAGCTCCAAGTGGGGAAAAAGACACTGGAAACATGGAGACTGCTTGGAAAGATGGTTTAATGGTGGACAGGATCACATGGTTTGAGTTCCTGAACAGAAGAGAGGAGAGATGCACCGAGTCTCCGGGTTTTATGCCCTCTCTGAGCTTTGAACTTCCTGGCGCCCCGAAAGAGTATCCTGATTGGTTGTCAGACTCCCAGGGGGCGGGGTTCTTAGCTAGCCTTGCTGGCTGATGTAATCTTCCCAGGTGCCATGTGGTGAGTTTCTGTTGCTAGATGGGTCCTATTGTGTTGCAGATGATGGTCCATTGACGAAGGTGGGGGAAAATGAGTGAGCTTGGCTGAGGCTTTAATGGCCCATTGACAAAGGTGGGGGGAAGGCAGGAAGCTGCTTTGTCTTTAAAACATGTTTCTCCATTTCTCATCCAGGGAAATATAATATTCTGCCTTTTTAATATTTCCCAAAATATTTCATTCTTCTAGGAGAGGGGTGAGTCCTAACTTCCTACAGAAGCACCCACAACTTCTGGAGGCAAGGGGTTCCACTGGTTGATTGTTCTCACTCTCCAAGATGTTTCTCCTTAATTCCAGGTTGCTTCTCTCCTTGAATAGTTTCCACCCATTGCTTCTTGTCCTGCCTTCAGGTGCTTTGGAGAATAAGTCAACCCCCTCTTTTTTGTGGCAGCCCCTCAGATATTGTAATACTGCTATCATGTCCCCTCTAGTCCTTCTTTTCTCTAGACAAGCCATAGCCAAATCCTGCAACCCGTTCTTCATATGATTTGATCTGCAGGGCTGTAATCATTTTAGTTCCTCTTCTCTGCACTTTTTCCTTCCCTACTTTCCTTTTCTATTTTCTTATCATGTATTGTAGGAAGTTAGCACCCACCCCTCTCCTAGAAAAATGAAATATTCTACGAAATATTAAAAAGGCAGAATATTATACCTTCCTGGATGAAAAAAAAAGAAACATGCTCTTGGAAAGCGGCCCCCACTTTTGTTAATAGTCCCAGAAAAACAAAAGACATCTTATCTACAACACAAAAGACCTTCAGCTCCAGGGTGATGGGATTATGGAGTCTGTCATCTGCACCTCTATAACTGTCTGGTTTGGCTCTGCAACCCAACAAGACAGACACAGACTTCAGAGGATCATTAGAATGGCAGAAAAAACAATGGCTACCAACCTGCCTTCCATGGAGGACCTGTATACTGCACGAGTCAAAAAGAGGGCTGGGAAAATATTTACAGACCCCTCGTATCCTGGACATAAACTGTTTCAACTCCTACCCTCAAAACGACGCTATAGAGCACTGCACACCAGAACAACTAGACACAAGAACAGTTTTTTTCCCGAACGCCATCACTCTGCTAAACATATAATCCCTCAACACTGTCAAACTAGTTATTAAGTCTGCATTACTATTAATCTTCTCATCGTTCTTATCACCCATCTCCTTCCATTTATGACTGCATGACTGTAACCTTGTTGCCGGTATCCTTACGATTTTTTATTGATTTATTGTTTTCCTGATTGCTTATTTGTCCCCTATGACTATCATTAAGTGTTGTACCTTATGATTCTTGATGAATGTATCTTTTCTTTTATGTACGCTGAGAGCGTATGCACCAAGACAAATTCCTTGTGTGCCCAATCACACTTGGCCAATAAAGAATTCAATTTTCTCTTCTCTTCTCTTCTCTTCTCTTCTCTTCTCTTCTCTTCTCTTCTCTTCTCTTCTCTTCTCTTCTCTTCTCTTCTCTTCTCTTCTCTTCTCTTCTCTTCTCTTCTCTTCTCTTCTCTCCTCTCCTCTCCTCTCCTCTCCTCTCCTCTCCTCTATTCTATCCTATCCTATCCTATCCTATCCTATCCTATCCTATCCTATTCTATATGGAATACATGGCCCTCAGGACATGATAGGATTAGCTCTTTACCCATCTCACCACATGGCACCTGGGAAGATTACATCACCCAGCAAGGCTCAACCAAGCTTGGGACTCAGGGCAGACTACAGAGTTGCCCCTGCATGGCCCCATGGGAGTCTGACAACCAATCAGAATACAAGCTCAGATTCAAAGCCCAACAGAGGGCATAAAACCAAGGCACTCTCAGCATCTCTGCCCCTTTTTTGCCCAGGATCTCAAGCCATGTGATCCTGTTCATCAATAAACCTTCTTTCTAAGCAACTTCCATGAATCTGGCATCTTTCTCCCCACTTAGAACTTAACCCAGAAGGACATTTCTTCCAACAGTATGCTGCATTATAGACTAATACAATCGTTAGATTAAAGCCACAATCTAGAATCTAGATTCTCTCTAGATTGGATGTCTAGCAATGGAAATTTTGGGCTTCCGTTGTAGTCATAAGTCAAGGACTACCTGTATACCCCCTACTTAATTAGAATAAAAAAAATCTCCTTTTGTTTATTCTTCACTTATTATGAGTCTTGCCCTTTTATTAACGAGAGAGAGAGAGAGAGGAGAGAGAGAGAGAGAGAGAGAGAGAGAGAGAGAGAGAGGAGAGAGGGAGGGAGGGAGGGAGAGGGAGAGAGAGAGACAGAGAGAGGGAGAGGGAGAGGGAGAGACAGGGAGGGAGGGAGGAGGGAGGGAGGGAGAGAGAGACAGAGAGAGAAAGAGAGAGAGAGACAGAGAGAGACACAAACACAGAGAGAGGGAGAGACAGGGAGGGAGGGAAGGAAGGAGGGAGGGGGAGGAGAGAGAGAGAGAGAGAGAGAGAGAAGGTCTGCTTTGGAGACCGTCCCCCTCCTCTAATTTGCCTCCCACATTTTCGACTTGTGGCATCAAACTCTTTTGCTTGGAGGTGAGAGGAAGGACAGTATTTTGGTTGTCCTTTGCCGTGAATAAACTAGCAAAGAGGAATAAATAAAACATGGGAACACTAACCATTGGAGACAGCTGGGCCTTTTTATCTGCTCGGTAATGAAATCCTGAACCACGGAGCAGCTGCAATATTTGGAAGAATGACCTCTGGCGACTTGCAAGATACCTCTGGATCTCTTTCCCCATTGAAATGCTGCTTTTGTTGCACAAACATACAAAACCTCGGAAACGAAACTGCTGTGACCCAGGCCCAAGTAAGTAGTAGGAAAATCAGTCCGTGAAAAAACAAACAAGCTTTATTCGAACAGCTGAGAATTACTTCATTCCCAGCGTTGTTCAACTAAATTAAAGCAAATTCCTCCCAACAGAAATTCCTCAGTCCTATCGCAAACCTTGGTCCAATTAGGCAAACTGCCAAAGGCCTTTCTTGGCAAACGTTCAGAAGTCACAGATACAAAAATAAATACAAGACGTAGACGAAGAAGAAGAGGAAGCTACCAACGTTGTTTTCCGGCAAAGCCCAAACACCGTTGCTGGTCTGTTTTAAGCCTTCTGGGAGGGGCCAATCATCACTTGGCCTTACTCCCGAGTTGTCCTCTTTGCTTGAGCTGCTCTTGCCTTCTGGCAGCTCTTCTCGTGCATGCATTAGGAACAGGCTCCTCTGTTCCTCTGCCTCACTCCTATCAATCTTTGGAGGCTCTGGAGCAGAGGTGAAATGTAAAATTTGTTACTTCCGGTTCTGTGGGTGTGGCTTGGGGGGGGGCGTAATGTGACTGGGTGGGCGTGGCCAACTTTTTTAAAAAAAACTTTTCAAAGCATTTTTTCTAATGATCTATTTTCTAATAGCATTATTTTCTAATAATCTTTTCTAATCTAGAGTCTCAACATCTTGTTTATATTGTGACAACCAAAATTGGATGCAATATTCCAAGGGTGGCCTTACCAAGGCATTATAAAGTGGTATTACAGTATCACTTCACTTGATCTTGATTCTATCCTTCTGTTAATGCAGCCTAGGAAGAAGAGGCAAGGAAAAAACTTTTCAAAGCATTTTTTCTAATGCTTTGAAAAGCCCTCTGCCGATCAGGCAACTCAGCTGGGATCGTCAGAGACTTTTCAAAGCATTTTTTTTACCACCTCTTCGGCCAAGAGGTTGCAGAAAAAAATGCTTTGAAAAGCCTCTGATGATCCCAGCTGAGCCGCACGATCATCAGAGGCTTTTTTTTTACTTTTAAAAGCATTTTTTCGTCGGAAGAGATTGTAGAAAAAATGCTTTTAAAAGTAAAAAAAAAAAAAGCCTCTGATGATCGTGCGGCTCAGCTGGGCATGGGGGGGGGGGGCGGCACAGGAATTTTTGCTACCAGTTCTCCAAACCACCGCTGCCATCGCTACCGGATCGGGCAATCTGGTCTGAACCGGGAGCATTTCACCCCTGCTCTGGAGGCTCTGAAGTGTGCACCTCACTCCCCGATGGCCCTGGCCCCATCTCTGCCTCTGACGCAGAGCCCTCATCCGGGCCTTCCCCAGCCTCCAGGACTGGCCCATGATCTTCCTCAGCCTCTCATCATTTCCAACTCCACTGCCAGCTCCGCAGGCTGCTGGCAAACCACAACAGAAACCTTGCACGACTGGCTGCTTGCTTTCTTCCAGCAATAGAATCCCAAATGCCGTAGGAGATGATGGTGGCAACAGGTGGACATTTGATAGCTTGGCAACCCTGAAAGCAAAATGGACTTTGTTCCTAGACCTGAGAAGATAGCAACATAGACCATAGAAGTGACCAGTCCTGTCTTTGTTCTCCTGTACTCCAAATCTGCATGGTGTCTTCATTAGCGAAGGCAGAAAGAGAAACATGATTTTGCAAAATGTAAACCGGTCCCTTGATGTTGTTTCTTCATGGAGCAAGTAGATGCCACCTGTCGTGGGATTAGCTTGGTTGATGCCTTTCTAATGAGAAGATTTGCTTACTTGCCTGAGCATAAGGGTGGGAAGCTCCTTTAGCTCCTCTCCCATGGTGTAGGACCTTATTCTGTCCCTGTACCACGTACACACCCAACCAGCCAGCCGAGGGTTAAATAAACTCTTCAAACACTCAACGTCAGTGATAAGGAACTTTTACTCCGATAACACAGACAAAAATACACACAGTTTGAATAGTCCAGTTTGTAATTAAATCCACGGCAAAATAGGTGTTGTGTCCGAAGGTGCAAAGTGCCTCGCCAGAGATTAGCTTTGTCCATCACAGAGTCCGAATGGCCACCACACTCCCTTTTATAGCCTGTGGGGTGTGGTCCAGTGACTCAGCTTAATCTCTGGCACGCCTCCTTGTCTCTCCGATGCTGGCGTGGGTCCAACCACAATGTTTCTTCGTCACTATCCGACGGACTCGGAAACACTTGGCTCCTGGCCAATCTCTTCTCCTTCGGGGAGACACCTGAGGCATTGCCAGAGAGGAGGGTCCTGGAGAGGGAGGCCTGGCCGTCTCCTCTCCTTCATGTTCGGAGCCTTCTTCCTCCGATAAGATAGGCTCGGAGGACGGAGCCACAACAGACCTATGCAGATAGGAGCAGCATCCATTACAGCTCTGGTGGAAATTTGAAATGACCTAACCACATCTCCTGCGGCCCATGCGCTTAGGTCATTTCCACAGAATTGGATATCATCAACAAGGGGCATCAATAGTAATGGAGAAAAGTTTGAAATCCAAGGATAGACTGCAAGGTTTCAGTTCAGGGTCTACAGGCATCTCAAGGTATGATCAATGAAGGCTTATCTCCAAAACTATGGAAAACTAATGACAAATGTTATAGAGAGGACCAAACATTTTTGGCTCTGCAGATAGTGGTGGATTTCACTTCTCAACATTGATCCCAGGAGACCGTGATACCATTTTTGAGCCATATGAAAGGATGTTCCTCAGAAGAGGATGAAGTCTATCCCAATGAGTGATTGTGTCCTAACAATAGGAGCATTGCAGCTCAGCAATGGAGTCAATGACCAAGAGAGGGTGGAAGCTACTCTTCACTAGATGCCTTCAACTTGAGACTAAGCAATCATTTGACAGAGATATTTCATCTGTATTCCCGAATCATCAAAGCATTGGAACTGAAAATGTCATTGCTGTTTTACAAAACATTGATCCTAACTCTGCAATATGTTGATGGGAGGATGGAGCACAGGAACATCTGTAGAGCTTCTGGTTGCCCACTTCTGGTGTAGACACAATACTGAGCTGAATAGCCCAAAAAAGGCAGGTTCTGATATGCCTAGTCTCTTCTTCCTTGCCTCTTCTTCCTAGGCTGCATTAACAGGAGGATAGAACCAAGATCAAGTGAAGTGTTAATACCACTTTATAAGGCCTTGGTAAGGCCACACTTGGAATTGCATCCAATTTTGGTTCTCACAATAATAAACAAGAAGTGGAGACTCTGGAAAGAGTGCAGAGAAGAGCAACAAATATGATTAGGGGATTGGAGGCTAAAACCTATGAAGAACGGTTGCAGGAATTGGGTATTAGTCTAATGAAAAGGACTAAGGGAGACACAATAGCAATGCTCCAATATCTCAGAGGCTGCCACAAAGAAGAAGGAGTCAAGCTATTCTCCAAAGCACCTGAGGGCAGGACAAGAAGCAATAGATGGAAACTAACCAAGGAGAGAAGCCACCTAGAACTAAGGAAAATTTCTTGACAGTTAGAACAATTAAGCAAGAGAACAACTTTGCCTCCAGACCAGGGGTGAAATCGAGCAGGTTCTGACAGGTTCTGGAGAACCGGTAGCGGAAATTTTGAGCAGTTTGGAGAACCGGCAAATACCACCTCTGACTTGCCCCAGAGTGGGGTGGGAATGGAGATTTTGCAATATCCATCCCCCAGGAGTGGGGAGGGAATGGAGATTTTGCAGTATCCTTCCCCTGCCATGCCCACCAAGCCACACCATATCACGCCCACCAAGCCATGCCCACAGAACCGGTAATAAAAAAAAAATTGGATTTCACGACTGCTCCAGACCTTGTGGGTGCTCCATCATTGGTGGTTTCTAAGAATAGACCGGACAGCCAGTTGTCCAGAATGGTATAGAGTTTCCTGCTGGAGCAGGGGATTGGACTAGAAGGCTTTCAAAGTCCCTTCCAACTCTATAGTGTTCTGTTATTCTTTCCTGAAACCACACTTTCCTTTCTGGACACACTGAACATTGTTGGAAGATGTCAAACTGCTTCTAGTCTATTGACTCTTATCAATGCACCGTCATTGCTTTCACTTAGAGGCAAGCAATTCCAGCTGCCAGTCAGAAGACTAACAGGCAGATGGCAATGCACCACACTCAAGGAAATAAAATATTCCACCTTGATAGCAAGAAGGCTGGTTGAGTAGCAAGGGGCAGCTGAATCAGGGAGCCATGTCCCTTGGAGGTGTTCTAGCTAGCATTGTTAGAGCTGTTCAGTGAGAAAATTGGATTTAATGCTTTGTGAAGTCAAGGCAGAATACAGAGGCTGCTGGCGACAGTGGAGAACACTTAACTTTGAAATGGATGGCTGTGTCTCTCAGCTGAGATCAAGGTAAGCCCAAGAGGACACTCGCCCGAGCCTCAGGTGCAACAATGGGGTAAAATAACAGCTAGTTATCACTGCCATTTGAGTGTGTAATGATCGTACCGCTAGTCCCTTAGATGGTTTGTTGCATAGCACTTAACATCAGTCTAAAAGGATAGGATTACAGCTATGGTCGCGATCCTAGAGCAAAGAACATTGAGGAAAGTCATTCCAGTTCGTAGACCTATTTCCAAGAAGCTCGGCCATGCATTTATGCAAGGAAATCCCATTATCCAATTGGAAATCGTTCAAGTGTCACGGGAACTAATGTAGTATCATACTCAAGAGACCGTTCTGTGAATCGTGAACTCTTGTCCAACTTTCCTTAACTTTTTGATACCAGCCGAAGTGATTTGACTGTAGTCACCTAGCTGGACATACTTCTCAGCTCTTGCACCACGTACATGACCTTGACTCAACTCAAGCTAAGCAGATTGAAATGATTATTATGGTTATTAGGAGAACCTCTACAACCAGTTCCATTCTTCTTGAAACTCCTGAGGCATAAGAAGCCCCCTTTGTTAGGTCTTCTAAATTGTAGTAGTAACTGTGAGAGGGATCTTGGAGTCCTAGTTGGACAATCACTTAAATATGAGCCAGCAGATGCCCAAAAAACCAACACAGTTCTAGGCTGCATTAATAGAGGAATAGAATCAAGATCACGTGAAGTGTTAATACCACTTTATAATACCTTGGTAAGGCCACACCTGGAATCCTGCATCCAGTTTTGGTAACCATGATATACAAAAAAAGTTGAGACTCTAGAAAGAAGAGCAACAAAGATGATTAGGGGACTGGAGGCTAAGACAGTTGCAGGAATTGGGAATGTCTAGTTTAAAGAAAAGAAGGACTAGGAATGACATGATAACAGTGTTCCAATATCTAAGGGGCTGCCACAAAGAAGAGGGAGTCAAGCTATTCTCCAAAGTGCCTGAGGACAGAACAAGAAGCAATGGATGGAAACTAATCAAGGAGAGAAGCAACCTAGAACTAAGGAGAAATTTCCTAACAGTGAGAACAATTAACCAGTGGAACAACTTGCCTCCAGAGGTTATGGGTGTTCCATCATTGGAGGTTTTAAAGAAGCAATTGGACAGTCATTTGTTTGAAATTGTATAGGAGGTTCTAGAGATCTTCTAGTCCAACCTCAAGCAGGAGACCCGATAATAGGATCTATAATATTTTGATTGATTGCCCTCTTCAACACCAACTGGAACACCTAATGAAGGTTATAAAGAATAGAATTTGGGGTTGATATTTCAATCAATCAATCAATCAGAATAGAGCTGGAAGCCCAACCCCCTGCTCAGGCAGGAAACCCTATACCAGTGATGGCGAAACTATGGCACGCGTGCCACAGGTGGCACACATAGCCATATTCGTGGGCATGCAAGCTCAGCTCCAGTGTGCATACGCATGCTGGCCAGCTGATTTTTGGGCCTTCTGGGCCCACCAGAAGTAGGAAACAGGCTGTTTCCTGCCTCCGGAGGGTCTCGGGCGGTGGTGGGGAAGGCCTGTTTTTCTCTCTCCCCAGGCTCCAGAGCTTTTCTAGGAACCTGGGGAGGGCAAAAACAGCCTTCCCCCGCTCCCGGAGGCCCTCCTAGAAAGGCTCTGGAGCTTGGGGAGAGCAAAAAATGGGTCTTTTGGTCCCACCGGAAGTTGGCAAACAGGGCGTTTCTGGCCTCCGGGGGGTGGGGTTGGGCAAGGCTGTTTTCGCCCTCCCCAGACTCCTAGAAAGGCTCTGGAGCCTGGGGAGAGCAAAAAATGGGCATTCCGGTCCCACTGGAAGTTGGCAAATGGGGCGTTTCTGGCCTCCAGAGGACCTCTGGGGGCAATGGGGAAGGCTGTTTTCACCCTCCCCAGACTCCTAGAAAGGCTCTGGAGCCTGGGGAGAGAGAAAAATAGTCCCACTGGGCCATTGTGTACCAGGAGTGGGGGGAGCGGGGAGGCGCATGTGTGGGGGCGGGGTGCATAGAATTATGGGTATGGGCACACACGCACGCGAGCCCCCCCCCATGCTCACCCCACGCTCCTGGCATGCGATGGCAAAAAGGTTAGCCATCACTGCCCTATACCATTTCAGACAAATAGCTGTCCTATCTCTTCTTTAAAACCTCCAGTGATGGAGCACCTACAACTTCTGGAGGCAAGTTGTTCCACTGATTAATTGTTCTCACTGTTAGGAAATTTCTCCTTAGTTCTAAGTTGGATCTCTCTTTGATAAGCTTCAATATGTGAGTTCTTGCCCTGCCCTAAGGAGCTTTGGCGAACTAGTGGCAATTTCTTTGAAAGTGTTGCCTTTTTAGATGAAGCTGGAGAAGCCACACTAGGCAATTTGCAAAAAGAAGCTACAGCAAGGATTGACAGTTGAAGTCAACAGCTGCAATGTTTGTCAAATGTCCATCCAGATGAGAGGAGAGATAGAGCCCAAATATCAGAAAGTAACCGGGTGCCTCTTCCTCACCTAAATGATCATAAAAACCCACACTTAAAATGAAACTACAACTTCCCTTGATTCTAGGCTGAGATGAAAGCCATGTTCCAGGGTGACATGATAGCAGTGTTCCAATATTTCAGGGGTTGCCACAAAGAAGAGGGGGTCAAGCTGTTCTCCAAAGCACTTGAAGACAGAACAAGAAGTAACAGATGGAAACTAATCAAGGAGAGAAGCAACCTGGAACTAAGGAGAAAATTCCTGACAGTGAGAACAATTAATCAGTGGAACAACTTGCCTCCAGAAGTTGTGAGTGCTCCAACACTGGAAGTTTTTAAGAAGAGATTGGACAGCCACTTGTCTGAAATGGTATCAGATGTCCTGCTTAAGCAAGGAGTTGGACTAGAAAACGTCCAGGATCTCTTCCAACTCTGTTAATTCATACCACCGTTCTTCATTGACCTCTGGAAGAGTGAATAGACTACCTTAAGTCTCATCAGCAGGTCTGAAGCCAAGCTCAGTGTGGATGAACATAATGAGAGATCTCCCGCGGTACATACCTTCCCCAATCAGGATGTCCAGTCTGATGGATCACTGTATCTCTGCTCATCTGATCATCTTTATAATAGTTTTATGGATTGCCTGCTTCAACACCAACAGAAGCATCTAATGAAGGTGACTGGATGGTGGGGAATGGAATGAATGCAGTCAGTGTCAACTTGCAAAGCTTTCAAGTTGCCATGAGCAGGAGGGAGGGAGAACTGATAGAGCTGATTGATTTCCCTAACTGAAGGGCATTCCATACATTCTTCCTGACTGCAATTAGAAGGAGGGTGTTGGATTTCACAGCCAGCCAAAGTGGTTAATTGGAGAATGTGATTTATGACATGGCCAGGGAGGAGGGGGGAGACAGGGTCATAGGGGAACGTAAATCTACGTGGGATTAGTTCTAACTGTATCCGAATATTGCCGAAATGGTGCTCCTAATAAATGACTGTATTTCTTTTGAAGTTTGGCTCATGGCTCATGAATTAATTAGGGCATCTTTCGGAAACTTCACAGTCAGAGCTGAAGAAGCTTCTTGGATGAGAAGCAAAACGTCTTCAAAGAAAAAAAACAGAAAGTCCAGTTGCCTCTTGAAAAAAGCACCTTTGGGACAACCATGACCTGCACGATGGACAACCTCCATAGACTCTTATTCTGTTAAGCAGACTATGATAAGTTTGGGTGACTCTTCAGAGAGATGCTAATATTTAAAATAAATTTCCATCGATCATCCCATTACTGGCTGCTTACCTTCTCCCACTGTTGGAACAGGAGGAGGGGAGAATTGCTTGGAGCATCTAGTCTGGCACATTAAACCTCATAAATCCTGAGGTCGTTAAGAGTAGGAAGCAACCAATTAAATTCTCTCTTTACATTTTACAAAGCTGCCCTGGTCTAATTATACCCATTTTTCTTTAGGGGTCTAATTAGGTTCAAGTCAAGCCTGCTATATTGAAAGCCGTAATGAATGGACACACGAGCAGTTGAGTTCAAACTTCAGCAGCTTAGAGGGAGAACATTAATATGCTCCTGGCAGCTATCTGGAGAAAAGCTGGACTCAATTTTGTGAGTTAAGGCACATGTTATAAGATATGGATTAATTGCAACCAGAGTTAGTGTTCTCAGTTCTTTCCTCCTCCCACTGCAACCTTCTGGCCAGATGAATGGTGGTGTTAAGAAGTCATGAGCTTTGGCTGTTTGGAGGTAAGTAGCTGAGATAGTAGAACTTTTTCCTGGATGTTTTGTATGCAGCGAGGACCTGTGTTTTCAACCCTTGAAAAGGGGTATCAAACTCAATTTCATTGAGGGCCGCATCAGGGTGGTGTTTGACCTCGGGGGGCCGGATGCAGTGGTGAGTTGCTCCCGGTTCGGCCCGGTTCGGGCGAGCCGGTAGTGGTGATGATGTGACGTCACCGAACTGGTTCTCTTTGACTGGGAGCTGGGCCCTCCCACCCGCCCCCATGTTATACCTACCTTTATTTCTCATTTTTTAACCCAGCTGATAGGCGCGGCAGAGTGGATTGCCACACCTCAGCTGTGCAGAAACCTAATGTGCTTGCGCATAGTGCAAGTTCAGCATGCGTGCGAGCAAAGCGAACCGGTGGTAACACCGGTTGGAACCCACCACCGGCCGGATGGGCATGGCCAGCTCAACATCACCTGTGTCAGGGGCGCCTATGGTAGCCCGAGCGCTCTGCCAGCAAAAATGGGCTTCTGAGCTCTGTTTTCGGCTGCGATGGCCTCCTGCAACCCTCTGCCAGCAAAAATTGAACTCAAGAGGGCCGCACGCAGCCCTCCTGAGCTCCATTTTCACTGGCAGAGGCACTGTGGGCCAGTCCTTCACTGTTTCCAGGGCAGCCCCGTGGGCCAGATCTAAGCACCCCAAGGGCTGTATCCGGTCCCCGGGTCTTGAGTTTGACACCCCTGATTTAGGAGTTTATATTACTGAGGTTGTTGTGGCCTGCCAGCAGCCAGCGAAGCTGGCAGCAGAGTCAGACAATGAGGAGGTTGGGGAGGAACATGGGCCAGTCCTGGGCACTGGGGAAAGCTCAGACGAGGGCTTTGTGTCAGAGGCAGAGAGGGAGATAGACAGCAGTGAGGCAGAGGAACAGCTGGAGCCCATTCCCATTGTGTGCATACGCAGAGCTGCCAGAAGACAAGAACAACTCGGAAAGAAAGGTCGACTTGGGAGTAAAGCCACATCTTGGAGATGATTGCCCCCCCCCCCCATAGGAAACAAAAGAGGTGCAAATGGGGAGGGGGCTTTTGCAGGAAACAATTCATTCATTCGGTAGTTGCAAGAGTGGGAAGTTCTGTTCGTGACTCTAAGAGACTCTGTGCCAAATTTTGCATTACTCTGCTTTTGGAAACAAGTTACGTGGCAGCTTGCCAAACGAAATAAGGTGTGTGATAAATATTCCTTTGAAAAACTATTTGGACAAACCTTGCTGACTGTGAATGAAAGTAATTCACAGTCGTGTAAATAAAAGACGTTTCGCCGGGACCAATTCCTGCTTCCTCTTTTTAAGGGAGCCCTAAGTCAGAACAGAGGTGAACTTCTCACTTCAAAAGAGAAGGAACCTATACCAACCAATTTCAATAGTGAAGTCAGAAGGGATGACAAGAATGCTTTGCTCCAGAAGTGGGACAAAATAGATTTCAAAGTCCATAGGTTATTATTATTATTATTATTAGCATATGGTGTTGCCGCAGGAGCCAGGAGACCACAATGCTGTGGCAGAGTAGTAGTTTGGCTTGTCAAGGTACCAGCCCTGTTATAGGAAATCCTTATGCACTTCCCAAGGTGCTGGAGTTCCACCAGAAAGAAAGATGGGTGGCTGTTCCTGCAGCATCACCCAAGGCCTCCTCCCTACCCGAAGCTGCCTCGCAAATGGGTACTGCAACCGGAAAGGTTCAGAGCCATCATGAATCTGACTGCCTGCACAGAGCACCAGCTCATTTCCCTCACCAAAGTGGTACCTATCTATCTACTTGCATAGAAGCTCTTCAAAGCTTCACGTAGGAGATTTTCTCATGTCTTCCTGGAGATTCTGGAGAAGATGCTTGAAAGCTCTTAATTGCCAAGCATGTGATGTTCTACACATCTTTAGGAGGCTCCATCACTTCTAGCATGTTTCTTCTGCCCATGGGTGAGGAAGTATATTTTAGTTGAAGGTGCATCCAAACGAGTGTCTTCATTCCCTATATTTGTCAAATAGACTCTCTCTGTGTGTGTCTGTGTCTCTCTCTCTCTGTCTCTCTCTCTCTCTCTCTTTCTCTCTCCCTGTCTCTCCCTCTCTCTGTGTTTGTGTCTCTCTCTGTCTCTGTCTCTCTGTCTCTCGTAACTACCCGCGCGGCTGCATTCTGGACTAGCTGGAGCCTCCAGACACATCCCAAGGGCAGCCCCATGTAGAGGGTGTTACAGTAGTCCAAACTAGAGGTAACGAGGGCATGAGTGACCGTGGCGTTGCTGTGGGAGCCAGGAGACCACAATGCTGTGGCAGAGTAGTAGTTTGGCTTGTCAAGGTACCAGCCCTGTTATAGGAAATCCTTATGCACTTCCCAAGGTGCTGGAGTTCCACCAGAAAGAAAGATGGGTGGCTGTTCCTGCAGCATCACCCAAGGCCTCCTCCCTACCCGAAGCTGCCTCGCAAATGGGTACTGCAACCGGAAAGGTTCAGAGCCATCATGAATCTGACTGCCTGCACAGAGCACCAGCTCATTTCCCTCACCAAAGTGGTACCTATCTATCTACTTGCATAGAAGCTCTTCAAAGCTTCACGTAGGAGATTTTCTCATGTCTTCCTGGAGATTCTGGAGAAGATGCTTGAAAGCTCTTAATTGCCAAGCATGTGATGTTCTACACATCTTTAGGAGGCTCCATCACTTCTAGCATGTTTCTTCTGCCCATGGGTGAGGAAGTATATTTTAGTTGAAGGTGCATCCAAACGAGTGTCTTCATTCCCTATATTTGTCAAATAGACTCTCTCTGTGTGTGTCTGTGTCTCTCTCTCTCTGTCTCTCTCTCTCTCTCTCTTTCTCTCTCCCTGTCTCTCCCTCTCTCTGTGTTTGTGTCTCTCTCTGTCTCTGTCTCTCTGTCTCTGTCTCTCTTTCTCTCTGTCTCTGTCTCTGTCTCTCTGTCTCTGTCTCTGTCTCTGTCTCTCTGTCTCTGTCTCTGTCTCTCTCTCTCTCTCTCTCTCTCTGTCTCTCTCTTTCTCTCTCCCTGTCTCTCCCTCTCTCTGTGTTTGTGTCTCTCTCTGTCTCTGTCTCTCTGTCTCTGTCTCTCTCTCTTTCTCTCTGTCTCTGTCTCTCTGTCTCTGTCTCTGTCTCTCTCTCTGTCTCTCTGTCTCTCTCTGTGTGTGTGTGTGTGTGTGTGTGTGTGTGTGTGTGTGTGTGTGTGTGTGTGTGTTGAACAGACAATATTCTACCATGCACTTCACAAAAACCTCAGCCTTGGCAGTCCAGCTGAGGAAGAGAAGATAACCTTTATGTAGGACTCTGTGAAACATACAATTATCCAACTAGAGAATATGAGCAGTCAATAATAGGAACTCGCTGTGTCGACTTGTCAGTCAATCAACAGACAAAAAAGGCTGAGCTTTCATTCAGTTCTCTGCTGATTTGGGAATTCTAGGCAGTCATAAATAGAACTCAGGCATGTGGCTTTTCTATAGATAGATGCATATTTGGTTTTGCTGGTTCCGTAGCTTGATTATGTGTTCAATGCTTAGATGATTGGGGAAGAATTATCATAAAGACAAGAAGGACCACGTTGGAGCAGACAAAAAACTTTCTAGTCCACCCTGGTTTCCATAGTAGCCTAGAAGATGCTCAAAGAAGTCTATGACCAAGGAATTTACCAAGAAATTCCTTTCAGCATTTCCCAGGAGCTCCTTTCAGCAGTTCCAAATATTGGAAGTAAAATCAGGTCCGGTTCCAATCTGGGAGAAAGACCCTGGAAATAAAACTCGGAGGCAGGCTGCAGGAAAGGAGGTCTCTGTTTATTTGGTAGCCAGAAATTTCAGTGACAGCAACATGTTTCTAGGGTAGCTGACAATATGGGGGTGGAGAGTAGATGGGCTTTTATACATTCTTTGGGGCTTTGTGATTGAAATGCATGTTCTTCTGCAAGAATATGTCCTTTAATATTTTAACGGCTGTTGTTAGATGGGGTCATGTAGCGGTCATGGCTGGCTCTACAGGCACAAGGGGAAATGCAAATCCTAGGTGTTCTGTTTGTCTGAGCTAATCTTATTAGTCCAATTTATATGCCGCCTTTCTCCATGGACTCAGGGCGGCTTACAATAAGCAGGTATATACAAAAAAGTATGCAGGTTATTGCTTTATAGCCTGCATACTTTTTTGTATATACCTGCTTATTAGGGCTTTCGCCACCCACCCCCAAAGCGGTGTTGTTCTATACAAAGCTGGCTTATTGCCCCCACAAACCGGGTCCTCAATTTACCTACCTCGAAAGGATGGAAGGCTGAGTCAATCTTGAGCCTGGTGAGATTCGAACTTGCACTAATTGCAGGCAGCTGGCAGCTAAGTGCTAGCACTTAACAGCATTTTAGTTCGCTGCACTGTCGAGGCTCTATCAAATCTTGTCAGCTTTGGTTTATGCCTATCGTGTTGCTTATTTAGAGTTTCTGGTTGCTCTTTGCTTATGAATAGATTGGCCTAGTCCTTCTGAATGGATACAAAATCTCCGTTCTTTAAAGACTGGCCTCTTCATGCTTCTGCTTGAGGCTGTTTTCCTACAGCAGGAAGACCAGAGCTACTTTCTGCCTTTAAGAAAATGTCCCTCCTCTTCTCCTTCAGGGGAAATATTCCATTCTGCCTCTTTTTAAAATATTAAAATAAAGAATATTTTATTTTGATGAGGTGAGGTCTTCCTACACAGGGAGTTCCTCTCAGCAGTTCCAAGAAGGTTCCACACCCATAATCAGGTGACCCCCCCAAGGGCGCAGATAAACCTCCAAGTGGCCTCAATGGCTCTCAGAAAGAGTGCAAACGACCAGATCTCTGCAAAGGAAATAAATCCTCCCATTCCTCACCCTTCAGTCAGAACTGAAGAAGCTTCTTGGATGAGAAGCGAAACCTCTTCAAGGAAAAACAAAGTCCAGTTGCTTTTTGGGAAAAAAAACACACACCTTTGGGATAGCAAGAGAAATGTCAGCCTCAATTGCGGTCACAAGTTGTGGCTCCGTCCTCCGAGCCTATCTTATCGGAGGAAGAAGGCTCCGAACATGAAGGAGAGGAGACGGCCAGGCCTCCCTCTCCAGGACCCTCCTCTCTGGCAATGCCTCAGGTGTCTCCCGAAGGAGAAGAGATTGGCCAGGAGCCAGGTGTTTCCGAGCCATCGGATAGTGACGAAGAAACATTGTGGTTGGACCCATGCCAGCATCGGAGAGACAAGTGGGCACAGCAGAAAAGGAGGCGTGCCAGAGATTAAGCTGAATCACTGGACCACACCCCACAGGCTATAAAGGGGAGTGTGGTGGCCATTCGGACTCTGTGACGGACAAAGCTAATCTCTGGCGAGGCACTTTGCACCTTCGGACACAACACCTATTTTGCTGTGGATTTAATTACAAACTGGACTATTCAAACTGTGTGTATTTTTGTCTCTGTTATCGGAGTAAAAGTTCCTTATCACTGATGTTGAGTGTTTGAAGAGTTTATTTAACCCTCGGCTGGCTGGTTGGGTGTGTGCGTGGTACAGGGACAGAACACAAGTCAACGATGACCTGCATTCCTATTAGCCTTAGTTCCCCTCCAAATCTGCTGCGTGGGCATAAAGGATTTTTACATCATTGCCAGCCGCTGCAGCTGGACAAAACTGCACGGAGGAACAGAGTTATTTTCAGCGAGGAATGGCAATGCCAACATTGTGTGTGTGTGTGTGTTTGCGTATTCAAACATGAATTCAAGCATCCGAGCTCTACAGGATAAACAGGAATCTAATAGCCCAGCATTGCCAAACCAATTTGTCAGACCAATTAGGGAAACAAACACATCCTCGTCACGTGCAAATCAATATCCGAACAATAACAGCGTTAATGTCGTGGTGTCAAACAAGTCGTTAAATTATGGTTTAGATCGTGTCAGGGCTGTCGCCCGTATGGCTCCAGGTGTTCGGATAGGAAGCCAACTTCTGTCCGTGGATGTCCAAGCACGAAGTGACAGCTGCATCGAGCAGTTCCTGGTAATAAAAACACATCCAGCTGGTATCTTCAAGACCGTCTCCTCCCACCGCTGATTAATCAACCCCATTTATTTTTCTCCTTTGAACTCGCGTCGAGTCGTTGTGAAGAGGTTACAACTTCTCCTTTCTCCTCCTGCACTAGAGAAATTGGCTGGGGTTTCTTTGTGTTCGGAAACAGCAACGTGAATTGTGGGTATGTGACCACACTTTCGGACTGGTGGAGCTGGAGATGACCCTTGAGACTCGTCCCAAAGATGCTTTTTTCAAGAGGCAACTGGACATTCTGGGGGTTGTTTTTTTTTTTTTGAAGACGTTTCACTTCTCATCCGTGAAGCTTCTTCAGCTCTGATTGGATGGTGGGGAACAGAAGGATTGACGCTCCTTGCAGACAGCTGGTCATTTGCATCCTTTTAGAGAGTCATTGAGGCCACTTGGAGGTTTATCTCTGTCCTTTTTTTTATTTTATTTTTTTATTTTTTTGGAAAAGTTTTTCAGGTTTTTTTTTTAATTTATTTATTTATTTTTAATTTGATTTATATGCCGCCCTTCTCCAGAGACTCAGGGCGGCTTACAATGCATTAAGCAATAGCCTTCATACTTTTTGTATATTTATACAAAGTCAGCTTATTGCCCCCACAAACTGGGTCCTCAATTTACCTACCTTAGAAAGGATGGAAGGCTGAGTCAACCTTGAGCCTGGCGAGATTCGAACTTGCAGTAATTGCAGGCAGCTGGTGTTAATCGCAATGCTTTCAGTCTGCTGAGCCACCAGGCCCCTAACATTTTCTTATACATAATTAATCCTACATATAGATGTTTTCCTTAAAGAAAGCATTAAAATAAGGCATTTTAATTACATTCGGAGTTGCTCTTCTACCCTTTCTTCCCTCATTTCGCAACAAACCTTCTTCTTCTCCTCCTTTTTTTCCCTTCCCTCCCTCCCTCTCCTCTCCTACTTTTTCTTCCCTCCTCTCCTACTTCATCCTACTTCCCCTTCCTTTCCCACACTCCTCTCTTCTTTTCCCCCTTCTCACCTTCTCTCCTACTCCTGTCCCTTTCCCTTCCTTCCTCTCCTTTTCCCTTTCTTCCATTCCTCTCCCTCCCTCTCTCTCCTCTTCCTACCCTCTCCTCCTCTCTCCTTTCTAACTTCTTTGCTGTGGAATATTTTCTTTGTTTGGTATCCAAACAACTCCTGTATTCTAATAGTATAAGATAATAAGAATAAGTGTACAATTATGATGATAATACTGATAGAATAAATCGGAAAAAAAATTGAAAGAAAGTATATACTATTAGAATACAGGAGTTTATCTCTGTCCTCAGGGTCACCTGAGTAGTGCAAGTAGGTCTGGAGACTTCTTGGAAGTCTTCACAGAAAAACAAGAAAGTCCAGTTGCCTCTTGAAAAAACACCTTTGGGACAACCATGACCTGGATGACAGAGAATCTTCATGGATTTTTGAGAGTCGCTTGGACTGTGAGGAGATCCAGTCGATCCTGAAGGAAATCAACTCTGACTGTTCTTTGGAAGGACAGATCTTGAAGCTGAAACCCAGATACTTTGGCCACCTAATGAGAAGAGAGGACTCCTTGGAGAAGACTCTGATGTTGGGAAAGATGGAAGGTAAAAGAGGAAGGGGACGGCAGAGGATGAGATGCTTAGATGGTGTCATTGATGCAATGAACATGAATTTTGTGGCAAACTCCAAGAGACAGCAGAGGACAGGGGTGGTCTGGCAGGCTATATGGTTCATGGAGTCGTGAGGAGTCAGACATGACTTAACAACTGAACAACAACCATGGATGACTGTGAGAGTTGGACCATAAGGAAGGCTGAATGCCCAAGAATTGACACTTCCAAATTTTGGTGTCAAAGTCCCTTGGATTTCAAGGAGATCCAGTCAGTCAATCCTAAAGGAAATCAACCATGATTGTCCTTTGGAAGGACAGATCCTGAAGCCGAAGCTCAAATCCTTTGGCCATCAAAGGAGAAGAGAGGACGCCTTGGAGAAGACTCTGATGTTGGGGAAGATGGAAAGCAAAAGGAGAAGGGGAAGGCAGAGGAGGAGAGGGTTAGATAGTGTCATCAACGCAATGAACCTGAATTTCAGCAAACTCTGGGAGATAGTGGAAGATAGGGGATCCTGGTGTGCTATGGCCCGTGGGATCGCAAAGAGGCAGACACAACTTAGTGACTGAACAACAACAACAGTGACCTGAGTCTCAATGACATTGCTCAGTTCTGCCAACAAAAATAAAAAATAAAAAATGTGGAAATCCCAAAATCTGAGCCCCAGGTCAGTGTCTCTCAACCTTGGCAACTTGGAACTGTGTGAACTTCAATTCCCAGGATTCCCCAGTAAGCAATCTCAAAGTCAACTTTGAACTTCTTCACTAGGAAATTCTGGGAGTTGAAGTCCACACAGCTCCAAGTTGCCAAGGAACACTGGTCTAGGGGAAATGCCTCAGTTTCCTTTGGGGGGGGTGGGGCTGACTGCTCTTCTCTGGATTCTAGTTGCAGGGCAACAGCTACTGAAGGTGAGGTTGTAAAGTCCTCAAAGAGGTCCACCGTGGGATGATTTTATGCAATTCGTAATCATAAAAGGTGTTGACCCAACCTTTAAATTGAATCTCCATTGATATTAGCTGTAATCACAATGCAGCACCTTAAGGCCACTTCAATTTTAGCACTAATTTCTTTCTCCTCTGTTATAAGGACAATCTTTCCTTCCTTAGTTTCTGAAATGAGGATGGGAAGGTGAAGAAGTCTTCGTCCTTGTGTGGCTCAGTCTCCAGCAAACATCTTAAGCTGTGTCTTCTTCCATCACTCATGTCCCACACAGGGAGCTACACTATTTGGCCTGTAAAATTCTGGCTGATTGACAGCTTCAGGATCTGTCCTTCCAGAGGACAGTCAGGGTTGATTTCCTTCAGGATCGACTGATTGGATCTCCCTGCAGTCCAAGGGACTCTCAAGAGTCTTCTCCGGCACCACAATTTGAAGGCATCAATTCTTCATCACTCAGCCTTCCTTACGATCCAACTCTCAGAGCCATAACTACTAATACTGGGAAACCTTAATTTTGACTATACGGACCTTTTCACCTTCTCCTCCTCCTCCTCCTCCCCCTCCTCCTCTCCACAAACCCCACTCCTTTCTAGCACTGATGACATTACCTTGTTGGTTCATGAAACTTCTGCAAGAAAACAACCAAGCTCAGAGACCACCAAGGACCAGGAGTGAAATGCTACCGGTTCGGACTGGTTCAGCCGAACCAGTAGTGATGGCGGCGGGTGGTTCGGAGAACTGGTAGCAATGGCAGCACGAGGCTCCGCCCACCATGGCTAGGTGGCCCAGTGGCTAAGACGCTGAGCTTGTCGATCAGAAAGGTTGGCGGTTCGGCGGTTCGAATCCCTAGTATAGGTCTCCTGCGTGAGCAGGGGGTTGGACTAAATGACCTCCAAGATCCCTTCCAACTCTGTTACTGTTATTCACCTGCCCGGTCACCATTACTTCCTGGTTTTAACCAGGAAGTAACCTGTTTTTTACCCCCTGCGCATGTGCAGAAGGGTTTGTGTGTGCACAGAGGGTCCGTGCGCATGGCATGTGCATTTCCGAACTGGTAGGGAAGGTAAGTAGGTTTCACCCCTGCCAAGCACCCCACAGTCCTCCTCCTTCTCCACTCTATAAACCCCACTCCCTTCTAGCACTGATGATGTTAGCTAGTCAGGTAATGAAATGTCTGCAACAAAACCACCAAGGTAAAAAGAGCACAAACAATTCCATTAACACACTTACCGGGAGAAGAAAATGGAAGAGCTGAATCCCTCCCACCCCACCGTGAATGCACGAAGGTTTGTAACACAGCTGAGTGTAGCTCCCTTTAACCAATGTCTTCATTATTGGCAGCTTTAATTGTGAAGCGCTGACCGAAAATCCCTGGGTTTTTCTCCCGAGCCTAAAGATTGGCTTTCTAAGAAACTCTACGGAACGCTTCTTTTTGAAGGAATTCATCTTTCCCAGAATCCGATACCTTGTAAAGCCTTAGAGGTGATTTGTGATCATTGCAATTTGTGGTAGTCGCAAATCACCTCTAAGACTTTACAAGATATCGGATTTGGGGGCGGGGCGCCCCCCTTTCTGTCAATAATTGCAAATTGTTTTTCTCCCTCGCTGTTCTCGGTGAATTCTCTTTGTTTGCTAATTGCAATTTTCTTACTCACTGACTCCTGAGATTCTTCATTAGAATGAGCCGATTGGGCGGTTTTTTCCAGAGCGCTTTTCTCCTAAAAAGAGATGTTGACAGAATCTGAAGGCTTAAAAAAGAAGGGGGAAAAAAAGAGAAGTCTCTGTCCTCCTTGCCCAACTTAATGGAATTGAATGATGGATGAGATCTTGAAGCAATCTGGGTGACTGCAGAGGAAAAGAAATAACCTCAAGATTGTGCAAAGGGTTAGTACTGCTTTATAATGCCTTGGTAAGACACACCTAGAATCCTGGATCTTGGTTTGGTCACCACAATATAAAAAAAGATGTGGAGAATCTAGAAAGAGTGCAGAGGAGAGCAACCAGGATGATTAGGGGACTGGAGGCTAAAACATATGAAGAACGATGGCAGGAACTGGGTATGCCTAGTTTAACGAAAAGAAGGACTAGGGAGTGACATGATAGCAGGGTTCCAATATCTCAGGGGTTGTCACAAAGAAGAGGGAGTCAAGCTATTTGTCAGGGTTCTGATGGATGCCCTAATTAAATCATGAGCCTCGAGCCAAGCTTCAAAAGAAATCCAGTTATTTATTAGGAGCTTCATGTCGGCACATTTCCAAGTGAAGCCAACTCTGACCCCACGTAATTTACGGCCCCATTCCTGCCCCTGTTTCCCCCCCTCCCCCCAGGGTGTGTCATCAATCACATTCACCAATGGAGCAATTTTGCAGGTTGTAGAGATCACTCCCCTTTGGCCGCTGTGGGTAACCCTGGGAGACAGCCTTGAGAAAGATATGTCTGGAATGTGTTCCTGTCTTTGGCTGCCTGCTGCTTTGTCGGTTTCCCATCCCCCTTTCCTATAGCAACTTGAGAGAAGTCCAGGGATGCTTTGCGAGTTGACACTATTCTCCAAAGCACCAGAAGGCAGGACAAGAAGCAACTGATAGAAAGTAATGAAGAACAGAAACAACCTGGAACTAAGGAGAAATTTCCTGATGGTGAGAACAATTAACCAGTGGAATAATTTGCTGTCAGAAGTTGTGGGTGCTCCATCGCTGGAGGTTTTTTAAAGAAGAGATTGGACAACTATTTGTATGAAATGGTATAATGGTAAAGTAGAGAGTTGGACTAGAAGACTTCCAAGGTCTCTTCAAACTCTGTTATTTTATTGTACCCAGCAAGTAGTTCATCCATGGGATTGACTGCCACTGATTGTAGCACTAATGAACTTGGATTACTTCCCGAAAGTATCTAATACATTCACAAAGAACAGAACTCATGGGGTCAAAGGCTTACATTTGCAGGAAACTCATCTTAGGGAACTGTGATGAAACCTCTTCCTGTTTCAGCAGTTATTGTTCTAAGTAGTATGCAGATCTACATCCTGGATTATTTACAGAATGCAGAATAAGAGGGTTGGAAGGGATCGCGGAGATCTTCCAATCCAGCTCCTTGCCCAAGGCAGGAGACTCAACCCAGAGAGATGGTTGTCCAATCTCTTCTTGAAAACTTGCAGTGATGGAGCATCCACAACTCCAGGAGGCAAGCTGTTCCATTGATTAATCATTCTTACCATCAGGAAATTCCTCCTTAGTTCCTGGTTTTATCACCCTCTGAGGAGCTTCTACCTGTTGCTCAGGTACTATGGGGGATAAATTGAACTCCCTATGAAACAGAAGTGGATATTCTGTTGGATATAAAATTTAAAATTCATTCCAGAGATGGACAGTATTGTTTTCCTGTTTTGTTGGTAGACTTCTCTAAGTTAACCTTTTGAGAAGGTTTGTTTGTTTGTTTGTTCGTTAATTATATTGACATACTCATATTGTATTGACATGGTCGCCCATTTCACTCAATGTGAGTCCAGTTGCATAAAATTCTTTAAAAATTCAAAAAGCCAAATATACGTACATACATACATACATACATACATACATACATACATATATCAAATTTATATTTCACTGATAAAGAAATAAAGGGAGACTAGTATAGATCTATTTCAAGCAATTTAATTCTCATCAGCTAGCCATACCCTTACCAAGCAAGGGTATGGCTAGCTGATGAGAGCTAAATAGCTTGAAATAGATCTATACTAGTCTCCCTTTATTTTTTTATCAGCGAAATATAAATTTGGTATAAAATGGTTTGTCGTGAATGCAACTGCTTGACGGCTCCTGGATTGGAGCTGAAAGGTGAAAGGGAAGCAGTATGTTCCCTCCCATGTGTTGGGTAGACCAGGTGCCTCGATAGAAAAACACTTAATATATATATATATATGTATATATAAATGGCTGAAAGAGAATATCAGATTATAAACAACAGAGTCATTTCTCATAGATGAGTTGTAAACCGAACCATGGCATCACATGCAAAAAATGTAATGCAAAAATGCAATCATCGTCATCATCATCTAGCTCTTGAACCTCTAGGGTTCATTGAGGGTTTTGCAGCCCATATGAAGTCCTTAACTGGAGAACTCAGCTGTAATATCTTCACAGCTGTGTGTTGAATTTATATTTACCGAAAAAGAAATAAAGGGAGACTAGTATAGATCTATTTCAAGCTTTTTAGCTCTTATCAGCTAGCCATACCCTTACTTGGATTCGAACTTGGGTTCCTTATATATTAGGTAGATGTATTAACCTCTAAGCCACGGGCTCTCTTCGCTTGGTCGGCTATACCAGGTGAAAGATTAAGTGATTTTTTTTTCCAGGGAGACTGGTCTATCAGGGCCACCTGGTCTACCCAAATATGGAACAGAGCATATTGCTTCTCCTTTCACCTTTCAGCCCCAATCTGGGAGCCTTTGCAGGCAGTTGCTTTGGTGACAAACTATTTGTTCTTTGTTTGTTATAGTTTGTCACAAAAGCAACTGCCTGCGAAGGCTCCTGGATTAGGGCTGAAAGGGACTGAAAGGTGAAAGTGGAAGCAGTATGCTCCATCCCGTATTTGAAAGAAAGAAAGAAAAGGGAGGAGAAGGGAGGGGAGGTGAGGGAGAGAGAAGGAAGGAAGGAAGGAAAGAAAGAGAGAGAGAGAAGGGAGGGGAGGGAGAGAGAAGGAAGGGTGGGAGGAAAGAAGGAAGGAAGGAAGGAAGGAAGGAAGGAAAGAAAGAAGGAAGGAAAGAGAGAGAGAGAGATGGGAGGGGAGGGAGAGAGAAGGAAGGGCGGGAAGAAAGAAGGAAGGAAGGAAAGAAAGAAAGAGAGAGAGGGAGAGAGAAGGAAGGGCGGGAGGAAAGAAGGAAGGAAGGAAGGAAAGAAAGAGAGAGAGAGAAAGAAAGAGAAGGGAGGGGAGGGAGAGAGAAGGAAGGGCGGGAGGAAAGAAGGAAGGAAAGAAAGAGAGAGAAAGAAAGAGAAGGGAGGGGAGGGAGAGAGAAGGAAGGAAGGAAGGAAGGAAAGAAAGAGAGAGAGAGAAGGGAGGGGAGGGAGAGAGAAGGAAGGGGGGGAGGAAAGAAGGAAGGAAGGAAGAAAAGAAAGAAAGAGAGAGAGAGAAAGAAAGAGAAGGGAGGGGAGGGGAGGGAGAGAGAAGGAAGGGCAGGAGGAAAGAAGGAAGGAAGGAAAGAAAGAAAGAGAGAGAGAGAAGGGAGGGGAGGGAAAGAGAAGGAAGGGTGGGAAGAAAGAAGGAAGGAAGGAAGGAAGGAAGGAAGGAAGAAAGAAAGAAAGAAAGAAAGAAAGAAAGAAAGAAAGAAAGAAAGAAAGAAAGAAAGAAAGAGAAAGAAAGAAAGAAAGAAAAGGGAGGGGAAGGGAAGGGAGAGAGATGGTTAGATAGTATCACTGATGTGATGAACATGAATTTGGGCAAACGCCAGGAGACAGTGGAAGATGGGGGGAGAGTGGCATGCTACGGTCCACTTTACAGCTGTGCAAATCCTAATACCTTCGGATTTCACCATCTGATCCAACGAGTGTATCCCCACCTCTTTTTTAAAAAATAAATAAATAAATAAATCTGACCTACAAACGGGAGACTTTGCAGGGCCTTGTCAAGCTCAGCATGCAAGCCCTCCACGACTTCGCTTGGACAGTAAACAGATGGTGTCCGAAAGTCAAGAAAATTGTGCGGGGCTGGTGATGAGGCTGTCGCCCCGTCTCCAGTGGAGTTCCTTCTCCTTTGCCTGAAACTCCTTCCTCTATTTTTAACAGATGAGCCACAGCTGCCTTGAGGGGCTGGGAAGTTGTAATCTTAATACTGAGCACATTTCTAAGAAAAAGAAAAAAGAAAAGAAAATGGAAACAATGAATATGTAGATCCTCCCTGTTGCCTGCCAGAATAAAACTCTATTTTGGAAAGGCTTGGAAATCCTTCCAAGAATTTGCAGAAATGAATCTATAAATGTTCCCCTAAGAGGCATTTGTTCATTTATTCCAAAAGAAACCTCAGCTGTATAAGAAGGAAATCTCTAAGCCAAATCTCATTTGGCTCTGAGCTATGGAAGTACGGAAGGAAGAGAATATTTATAGCTCAGAGTCAAATTGTGGGGTCCTTGCTACTCTCTGAGCTTGGTGGTCTTCTTGCAGACGTTTCATTGCCTAGCTAGGTAATATCGTCAATGCTAGAAGAGAGTGGGGTGATGAGGAGGAGGAGGAAGAGGAGGAGGAGAAGGAAGGGGACTGCGGGATACTTAATGCTCTCTGAGCTTGGTTGTATTTTTGCAAATGTTTCATTATCCAACTAGGTAGCATCATCAATGCTAGAAGAGAGTGGAGTGATGATGATGATGATGAGGAGGAGGAGGAGGAGGAGGAGGAGGAGGAGGAGGAAGGGGACTGCGGGATACTTAATGCTCTCTGAGCTTGGTTGCATTTTTGCAAATGTTTCATTACCCAACTAGATTACATCATCAGTGCAAGAAGGGAGTGGGGTTTGTGGAGAGGAGGAGGAGGAGGAGGAGGAGGAGGAGGAGGAGGAGGAGGAAGGGGACTGCAGGATACGTAATGCTCTCTGAGGTTGGCTTTGTTTTCAAAGACATTTCATTACCCAACTAGGTAACATCATCAGTACTACAGGGTTCAGCTAAGGAAGTAGTGAACATCCTACGTGGATTTACTTTATCCGTATTCCTCATGATACAGACAGTGGCTGTTGCATTAATATCCACCAATTAAGGACAATCCTGTGCAGTACCACCACCACCCCTCATTAGTTTGAGGTATGTGTGCATAAATTTGCACCTGTGAATTTTTATTCTGGGCTTTGTCCCTAAATTCGGTTGCTTCATCACCTCTCCTTCTGGTCTCAGGGTTTCTGAGATAGTCTCAAAGTTTCTGAGTCCAAAAGCTTGGCCACATCTCCGCAGGCTATAAAAATATCAACCCCACTCCCCAGTTTGTTAAATTTTTCTTCCGCCACAGGCTACGCCTAAGAGACGGAGGGAAAGAACTGCAAAGAGTAAAACATCTGAACGCAAAACACATTGCCTACTCCACTCAGGTGGACCTCTTGTGCTCTCTGTATTTCAGCAGCTATTCAACAACCCCACAAATATAAGTTTGGGTGAACAAGTTTACTATAGAGTGTCTGAGGACACAATTATGGCGAGCTTTTTTTTTTTTTTTTTTAATTTGATTTATATGCCGCCCTTCTCTGGAGACTCAGGGCGGCTTACAATGCGTTAAGCAATAGCCTTCATACTTTTGTATATTTATACAAAGTCAGCTTATTGCCCCCACAAACTGGGTCCTCAATTTACCTACCTTAGAAAGGATGGAAGGCTGAGTCAACCTTGAGCCTTGGAGAGATTCGAACCCTGCAGTAATTGCAGGCAGCTGGTCTTAATAAGCTTAATAACAGGGTGCCTTAAACCCCTGTACTACCAAGGCTCTTGGAGCTTTATGCTGTTGCTAGAAGGAAGGAAGGGAGGGAGGGAGGGAGGAGAGAGAGGGAAGGAGGGAAGGAAGGAAGGGAAGAAGGGAGGGAGGGAGGAAAAGAGGGACGGAGGGTGAGTGGGAGAGAGGGAGGGAGGGAAGGAAAGAGGGGGGAGTGAGGAAAGGCAGGAAGGGAAGGAGGGAGGGAGGGTGAGTGGGAGAGAGGGAGGGAGGGAGGGAGGGTGAGTGGGAGAGAGGGAGGGAAGACTAGAGAAGGAAGGAAGGAAGGGAAGAAGGAGAGAGGGATGGAGGGAGGAAGGAAAAGAGGAAGGGAAGGTTTGTGGGAGAGGGGAAGGGAGGATGGAAGGGAGGGAAGGAAAGAGGGAGGGAGGGAAGGGAGGGAAGGGAGAGAGGGAAGGAGGGAAGGAAAGAAGGGAAGAAGGAAGGAAGGAAGGGAGAGGGAAAAGGAGGAGAGGGAGAGAGTGAAGGGAGGGAGGAAGGGAAGAGGGAGGGAGGGAGGGAGGGAGGGAGGAAGGAAGGAAGGAAGGAAGGAAGGAAGGAAGGAAGGAAGGAAGGAAAGAAAGAAAGGAGGAAGGAAGGAAGGAAGGAAGGAAAATAAATCTGCCTTGGGTGGATTTGACGGTGGAATTATGGAGATGGAATTTCCAAACCAAAGGAAAGAAAAATAGCATTTCAACTCATTTGTTCCAACAGGAATATTTGCATTTATATATTTATTGCTTTGGATTTGCACTAAATTAATTAGATATTGGTTCCAGTGAAATCAAAAAGACAAAGTTAGCTTAAGCCCTCTCGATTTTCATGAGCCTTTAGTTCAGCTCGCTCAGCCTGAATCCAACCAATTATTTCTGAGATACAAATAGCACGGTACATTATACACAATTTTTTTTTCTTATATTGGCACTGTCATAAATTAATTATAATGTTGAAGTAACTCTGATAATTATAATAATAATAGTAATAATAAAATGAATTTCCTGTATCTGATAATAAAACGGGGAATTACTTTTATATCTATTTTTTTTCCCCTGTCAAATGTTATGGAATAACCTAATAAAACGACAAGATTTTGTAGGTGTTCTTTTTTTCTTTCTTTTTTTAATCTACACAATGGTTTGGAAATTAGCAGGAGCACAATGGAAATGAATATTAGACACTTTTATGAATGCAAAAGAAAATGATACTACAAAGCTGCCGAGATACGTATCTTCTGTCAATTATACAACTGCTGGAAACACTTTCCTTCCTATCTGCACTTTTGTTTAAATATTGTAGCACGTCTCAACTTGTTTCAAAGTCATGTTCTTGCCTATAGAGTATATTTAAATTTCCCATGTTTTCTTTTTAAGCAAGGTGAAAGTTAATATTTTAATTGAAGGACACACTTGGAATCCTGCATCCAGTTTTGATGCAGGATTCCACATTATATAATATAATTATATATAATCACCACATTATATTAAAAAAAGATATTGGGACTCTGGAAAGAGTGCAGAGAAGAGCAACCAGGATGATGAGGGGACTGGAGGCTAAAACATACGATGAACGGTTGCAAGAACTGGGCATGGCTAGTCTAGTGAAGGGAAGGACCAGGGGAGACATGAGAGCAGTCTTCCAATATTTGAGGGGCTGCCCCAGAGAAGAGGGGGTCAACCTGTTTTCCAAAGCACCGGAAGGCCAGACAAGGAATAATGGATGGAAACTGATCAAGGAGAGATTCAACCTGGAAATAAGGAGAAATTTTCTGACAGTGAGAGCAATCAACGAATAGAACAGAAGTTGCCTTCAGAAGTTGTGAGAACTTCATCACTGGAAGCTTTCAAGAAGAGACTGGACAGCCATCTGTCAGAAATGGTGTAGAGTCTCCTTGGGTGGGGGTTGGACTAGATGACCTACAAGGTCCCTTCCAATTCTGTTATTCTATTATAAAGACAATCGGGAGACTGGAGGTTAAAACACATGAAGAACGGAATAATGAACAAGTTACCTACTTGGGTAATGAAATGTCTGCAAGAAAATCACCCCACAGTTCCTCCGGTCTCCTCCTCCTCCTCCTCCTCCTCCTCCTCCTCCACCTCCACCTCCTCCCTGCAAACCCTCCTCCAGCACTGATGATATTATCGTTAGGCAACCTAAAAATTTAATTAACAACAACAATAACACTCCTCTTACTTTTATTCTCAAAATGTGTCAGGCTTCTTAAATATAATTGGCACGGTGTAATTTTTCTAGTGTTTGAAAAGCCTCAAGTAGAGTGGCATCTAACCATTCATCCTGTCTATCATATTCTTAGCAACTATATCATTATTGGTAGGGTTTTGTTTGTAGATCTGAAAAATAAAGCTACCTCTCTCTCACACAAACACATACACACACATAGAGACAAAAACATATCCACAACATACACTCCACACACCAACACATGCATAAAGGTAAAAGTAAAGGTAAAAATATGTTCCCCTTGTACATATATGCTAGTCGTTCCTAACTCTAGGGGGCGGTGCTCATCTCCGTTTCAAAGCCGAAGAGCCAGCGCTGTCCAAAGATGTCTCCGTGGTCATGTGGCTGGCATGACTCAATGCCAAAGGCGCACGGAACAGTGTAACCTTCCCACCAAAGGTGGTCCCTATTTTTCTACTTGCATTTTTTTACGTGCTTTCGAACTGCCAGGTTGGCAGAAGCTGGGACAAGTCACGGGAGCTCACCCCGTTACGCGGCACTTGGGACTCGAACCGCTGAATTGATGATCTTTCGATCAGCAAGCTCAGCGTCTTAGCCACTTAGCCACCACGTCCCCTTAACACATGCATACATCTCCACAAAACACACCTCTTCTCGGCGGATTTTTTTTAGTATATATATATATATAATGCCAATTTTTCCCTTTTTTGGCGAAAGGTGATTTCTTTTAAAAAAAATCTTCAGATGAAGGATCCAAATTGCATCCCAGGGTCTCACCTGTTCTTCTTTTTCTTCTTCTAACCTTCAACTTTGGAAGGAAGGCTGCATCTGCTGGAGTTCACACGGGGACCTCCCAGTTTCCCTGGAGCAGATGGTGTGGAATGCAAATAGAACCCACCGACAACAATAACCCATCATTAACCATGATGGGGTTGGCAAGAGAATGGAGAAGCTGAGGAAAGTCTGAAGAGAACAAGAAGGATATGCATCCCCTTCGTTTGTTCGGATGTGTTAGCTAACCACACAGAGAAGAGAAAAATGTAATATTAGTTAAATATGAAGGACGGGGCCATTACATGGTTATTTGTCATGCATTCCCATCCATTTTTCAAGCTCAGTCTTTGATACCCTCAATTTAATGGTTCTTAAGAGAGCGAGAAGGTCCCCTCAGGGTCATCCAGCAGTAAAATCCGGCCAGATCGGCTCGTGCGAACCGGTAGGGCCGGCGGTGGGAGGCTCCGCCCACCCGCCAGGACGTCATTACGTCCCGTTTTTGACCCTCTGCATATGTGCAGAAGAGGCATGTGCGCTCACATTTCTGAACCGGTAGCGAAGGTAAGTGCATTTCACCACTGGGATCATCCCAGCCTCTTGGCTCCTGCTGGATCAGCAAGTGAGGTTCAGATAGTCCTTGACTTACAACAGTTTGTTTAGTGACAAAAATTGTTGAAGTGACAACAGCACTAAACAACTTACAGCAGTTTGTTTAGTGACAAAAGTTGTTGAAGTGACAATGGCAATAAAAAACTTACAACAGCTCATTTAGTGACAAGATGTTCTGCCCCAGCTACGGACCCCAAAGAACGCAGCACACACAAAGTCCGTTCAAACCTTATTTTACTAAATAAACCAGTCTTTTACAACAACGGCTGTTAATTAACTGCATTAACAGCCACCAAGAATTCAAAGAATAATAACTGAAAGCTTACTGTGGTTGGCAGAATGTCCAGAAGCAATTTGCAGGAAGCTGAAAAGATAAGCAAGGCAAGACACGAAGGTATGTGAATGGAGTTGTTCCCTGCAAATTGCTTAAGTCGGCATTCCTCCTTAAATAGGCTAAGGGGGTGTCCAATTAGCCCCAAGCCTTACTCTCGAGGAGACCTCCTCCTGAGGAGCCACTCCTGCCTTTTGGCAGCTCTGCGCGCCCGTGCATCGAGAAGAGGCTCCTCCTCTTCATCTTCTTCACTTATGGGAGCTTCTGGAGGTTCTGAAGGTCCTGGCTGAATCCCCGCCTCTGGCACCACATCTTCTCCAGCCTCCTCATTGTCTGACTCGAGTGCCAGCTGCACAGGCTGCTGGCGGAGCACCACACCAGCCTCCTCGCTGTCGGAATCAGCTACTAGTTGCACAGGCCGCTGACGGGCCACAACACAAGAGTTGTTGAAGTGACAATGGCACTGAACAACTTACAGCAGTTTGTTTAGTGACAAGAGTTGTTGAAGTGACAATAGTACTGAAAAACTTACAACAGCTCATTTAGTGACAAGAATTGTTGAAGTGACAACGGCACTGAACAATTTACAACAGTTTGTTTAGTGACAAGAGTTGTTGCAGTGACAACGGCACTGAAAAAACTGGTTTCTCACCATTTTTCACACCTACGACCATTGCATCATCCCCCTGGCCCTGTGATCAAAATCCATTCTGTCTGATTCATTTAACAACTGCATCGACTCACTTAACAACCGTGGCAAGGAAGGTCCCAAAACAGAGCAAAAGTCGCTTAACCAATGTCCCGCTTTCAACAGAAATTTTGAGCTCAATTGTGGTCATAACACAGGACTGTAAAAGCAGGCGTAACATCTGTATTTCTATTATTTATAAAGGGGATTTTTAAAAAATGCTCAACGTTTTTAAAATGGCCAGCGTCTGGCACTTTAAACGATGACTAAAAATCCCGACAAAATGTTTGGAATGAAGTTTATTTATCTTCAAGCTCAGAACAGTTTCCCCCCGCCCTCCTATCCCTTTGATCATTTTCGAGGCAACTTTCTGCATTTTTTTCCCCTCTATGCCTACAAAAATTGTTTGCTACACGATGCACCGGCAATTTATTTAGCCTTTGGAATATAAACCCATCTTTATTTATATCAAGGTATCATAATATTGACAGTTTTCTTTTCAAATCATCCAAGTTTCCACGTTTTACTAATGACAGATGAAAAGATGGGAAGGAGACCTTGTGACATTTGCAGACGACAGAAAATTAGGTAAGGCTGCCAGCATTCCAGAAAAAAAGAAATGACATGTAGGATACACACTGCTAAATTAAAGCGATATTCAAGTTGAAGAAACGGGCGAAATTTGCGGAGAGGAATGAAAAAACCATGCATTTAGACAACAGAAAGCAGAAACCTCAATGTGGAAAGTGGAATTGCTGGTGAAAAAGATATTGAAAAGAAAATTGATTACAGACTCAATATGAATCAACAGTGGGATAGGACTGGCCCCCCAAAAAAGCTAAATACAATTTTAGATTGCACGGGTAATAGTACAATTTTGAAACCATGGGAAATAATATTTTGACTTTAATCTGTTTTGGTCAGACTTGGAATGCTATGTTCACTTCTAGAGTCCTATTTTTAAAGAAAAATTTAGAGACAGATAGTCCTCGACTGACGACCACAAATTGAGCCTCAAATTTCTGTGGCTAAGGGAGAGACAGTTGTTCAGCGGATTTTGACCCATTGTACGGCAACATTCCTTGCGATGGTTGTAAAGTGAATTACTGTGGTAATTTTGCAGACATAAGAGGGAAAAAAAAAACGCAGAATGTTGCCTGGAAAATGATCAAAGAGATAGAAGGAGGAAAAAATGTTCTGAGCTTGAAAATAAATAAACTTCGTTACAAACATTCTGTTGGGATTTTTACTCATCATTTAACGTGCCAAACGCTGGCCATTTTAAAAACGTTGAGCATTTTTAAAATCCCCATTACAAATAATAGAAATGAATGATATGGCTGCTTTTTAACCACAAAAGGGATGCAGTGGCTCAGTGGCTAAGATGCTGAGCTTATCGATCGAAAGGCCGGCAGTTCAACAGTTCGAATCCCTGGTGCCGCGTAATGGGGTGAGCTCCCGTGACTTGTCCCAGCTTCTGCCAACCTAGCAGTTCGAAAGCAGGTAAAAAAATGCAAGTAGAAAAATAGGGACCACCTTTGGTGGGAAGGGAACAGCGTTCCGTGCGCCTTTGACGTTGAGTCATGCCGGCCACATGACCACGGAGACGTCTTTGGACAGTGCTGGCTCTTCGGCTTTGGAACGGAGATGAGCACTGCCCCCTAGAGTCAGGAACGACTAGTACTGTGATGGCGAACATATGGCACGCGTATCAGTGAACATGTGAGCTCAGCTCCGCCATGCATACATGCACCAGCCAGCTGATTTTCGGGCTTTTTGGGCCCACCGGAAATCAGGAAAAAGGCTGTTTCCGGCCTCTGGAGGGCCTCCGGGGGAGTGGGGAAGGCCATTTTTGCCCTCCCCAGCCTCCTAGAAAGGCTCTGGAGCCTGGGGAGAGCGAAAAACAGGCCTACCTTGCCATTGCATGCCAAAAGTGGGGTGAGCGCGGGGGGGTTGCACACACATGTGTGGGGGGCAGGGCGCATAGAATTATGGGTGTGGGCAAGTGTGCAAGTGACCCCCCCACACTCCCCCCACTTTTGGCACGCGATGGCAAAAAGGTTAGCCATCAATGGACTAGCACGTATGTGCGAGGAGAACCTTTACCTTTATCTTATTATGACCACAACTGAGCTCAAAATTTCTGTTGTTAAGCTAGTTTTGCCCCGTTTTAGGACCTTTCTTGCCAACGTTGTTAAGTGAGTCACTGCAGTTGTTAAGTTAGTCACACGGTTGTTAAGTGAATCTGGCTTCCCCCTTGACCTTGTTTCTCAGAAGGTCACAAAAAGGGAACATATGACCCTGGGACACTGCAACTGTCATAAATATGAGTCATTTGCTAAGGGTCTGAATTTTGATCATGTTATCGTGGGAATGCTGCAACGGTCGTAAGTGTGAAAAATGGCCATCGGTAACTTTTTTCAGCGCCATTTGTAACTTCAAACAGTCACTAAACAAGTGGTTGTAAGTCACGGACGGCCTGTGTACTGGAAGAGGCAGTGGGTGCTCCATCACTGGAGATTTTCAGGAAGAAACTGGACAGCCATTTTTCCAGAATGGAATAGGATCTTCTGCTTGAGTAGCAGGTTGGACTAGAAGACCTCCAAGGTCCCTTCGAAGCCTATGATTCTATATTCTGGTCCATGTTCTGGTCTACGAGAAGGGAGGTGGGAACAATCCAAGGAGAAGGAACTCAGCCTTCTGAAGAGTGATGACATTTCAGATGAAATTGTGAGGATTAAACTCAGAAGTCTGCGTGGCCAAATGCGTCCTTCATTCATGTAACAAATTCACAAATGTTGGATGTTTTGAGTAGCCTGTAGAATTCCACCCCAGCCTGCATTACTATCTTAGACATATGGCGTTTTAATGGACGCGAGCTTTGGGAGATTTGTTAACAGATGGACAAGGTCTACTTCTATCAGTGAAGAGGTAGAGCTTGGCAGAGAAAGAGAGAGAGAGAAAGAGAGAGAGAGAAAGAGAGAGAGAGAAAGAGAGAAAGAGAGGGAGAGAAAGAGAGAAAGAGAGAGAGAAAGAGAAAGAGAGAGAGAGAGAAAGAGAGAGAAAAAGAGAGAGAGAGAAAGAAAGAATGAAAGAAAGAGTGAGTGAGAGAGAGAGAGAGAGAGAGAGAGAGAGAGGGGGAGGGAGAGAGATTCATTGATTGTTGGAATTCATTGTTGGAATGTATTTCTACCATGCAACAACTACAGTCATATTCAGTCAGTAGATAGCAATGTTTAGAAGTTTGGAGCTAAGGTATATATTCTATGGTCTTTCGTTCTAAGTCAGGGGTGTCAAACTCAATTTCATTGAGGGCCGCATCAGGATTTTGGTTGACCTCAGGGAGCCAGGTGGGTGTGGCCAACTGGGTGGGTGTGGCCAACTGAATGGGCGTGGCCAGCTTGACACCACTCCCCAAACTGCTGGCATATTTCCTCTTAGCAGTGGGTAGACCAGGTTGAAGCAATGTGGTTAGACTGGGCTGAAGTGACATGGGCCGGTCCCTTACATTTTCCAAGATGGCCCAGCAGGCTGCATCCAACAACATTGTGGGCCGGTTCCAGCCTTCGGGCTTTGTATTTGACACCCCTGTTCTAAGTAGTATCCTGTTACAATTATATATATGGTAGTTGAGCAGTAAAGCACATGGTGACAGTACTGTTTGTTTGCCCTGTGTGGTGCTTTATATAAACAGAATTTCTAACAGGTTATGGGCCCAGAGACTGCATTCAAGCATGCAGTAGCAGCATACAGAGCCAGAGCCCTGGTACCCCAGCCAGAGCTCGAACCAGAGCCCCAGCAGCTCTAGAGCCAGTTCTTCGGAGAGCCGAGGTCGAACCCATAGTAACAGCGCCAGCTCTATGGCCAGCCAGGACAACAAGAAGAAGAGGAAGAACAAGGACAAGAAGAATCATAAGAAACAGATTTATAGAACTGAGATCCGAAATGGGACTAACATAAGAAGCAATGGTTGAGTAGGGGTCTTGGAAGGTTTGAACTGTGCGGTCCTTGGTGCTCTCGGAGCTTGATGGTTTTCTTGTAGATGTTTCATTAACCAGCTAAGTACCGTCATCAGTGCTAGAATGGAGTGGGGTTTGCTAGAAGGAGGAGGAGGAGGAGGAGGACTAGATAACCTACAAGGTCCCTCCCAACACTGTTATTCTGTTTTGTTATTCTGAGGAGGATTGTGGGGTCAAACCACTTGTATATAAACAGTCTACAAACTTCCCTCCGCTTCTGGCACTGATGATGTTACCTAGTTGGGTCATAAAATGTCTGCAAGAAAACCACCCAGCTCAGCGAGCACCAGGGATACGAGAGTCAAGAAACAACACACCGTACTTAGCAACGGGTTGGATTTGATGGATGCTTTGCTCCAATTGAATTCCAGGATCCCATGGGCCTCATTTCCAGATTTAATCCAATTTAATGTGGTCGGCCCTATCCTTGGGCAGAGGTTTCAGATTGCAGGTGCATAATTGCAGGGAGAGAAATGTATAGCTCACCTGGCACCCCCAAGCCAGACAGCTTCCTTCCAGTGAAGAAGGGGCTGCTTTTTTATCGCCCTCGAAGGAGGAATCAACCATTGACCCAGCCAATTTTGTAACGTGGAATAAAAAAGAGATTTATTTTAGCCAACTTTGGAAGCCAAATCTTACGGATGGACTCCAGAGAGTTATCCTGCGCGAATGTTCTTTGTGGGGTCCCGTTCCTTTGATGAATCAAGCTTATTTTGCTGTTTTGAAATATGACAGGCAGAGGTCGGGAAATATTTGCAAACGCAATTCTCACCTGTCTCTTAACGGTCGCCAAGGGGATGAATATTTTGCACGAAGCATTAAATCCAACATTCAGGATCTTCTTCTTTTTTATATATATAAAGTTTTTTTTTAAAAATAAACATACACAAACAAACAAGCAATGCATTTTTTCTGAACAGAGTATTGGCCGAGTCACAAACTTGTACAACTTTTAGATATCTCCCAACACAATTTATGTATTTCACTTTTTGCCATATTCTTTCTCTCTTAATTTTTATTTTATTTTCCTTGTTTCTTCTGCTATATAGCCAATATTACCATTCACCCCAATCTCTAATCTTAGTCAGTCTTTCCGGAGGCTGGAAACAGCCCATTTCCCGACTTCTGGTGGGCCCGGAAGGCCCGAAAATCAGTTGGGAGGTGCGCACATGCACGCTGGGACTGAGCTAGGATAAAACGCTCGCGTGCCCACAGATATGGCTCCACGTGACACCTGTGGCACGCGTGCCACAGGTTGACCATCACAGGTGTAGGGTCTCCTGCTTAAGCAGGGGGATGGACTAGAAGACCTCCAAGGTCCCTTCCACCTCACTCTATTCATTCATATTCTCCAAAGCACCTGAAGGCAGGACAAGAAGCCATGGATGGAAACTAATCAAGGAGAGAAGGAACTTAGAACCAAGCAGGAATATCATGACAGTGAGAACAATCAGCCAGTGGAACTGCTTGCCTCCAGAAGTTGTGAATGCTCCAACACTGGAGCTTTTTAAGAAGAGATTGGACAACCATTTGTCTGAAATGGTATAGGGTCTCCTGTTTGAGCAGGGGTTGGACTAGAAGACCTCCAAGGTCCCTTCCAGCTGTATTCTGATTGATTGATTGAACTAATTTTTAGTTATATATTCTTCCAAAACTTTCTTTAAAGCACAGTTTTATTTTACCAGAGACCCTAAAGAACAAGTTCTTGGTACACTACTGCGAAATATTCTTAAATTCTTCCAGAGTTAAAATATTTTTTCTCCATTAGTGGGAAATTTCCTTTAATTATAATCTTTAATTCTTTCTGGCTGCCTCCACTTTCAAAGTCTCCTCTTATCATATTTTTCTTTCATCCAGAACATTTTCCTAGGAAGAGGTTTTATACCCTTACATTCAAATCTTCACATATTTTTAATAAGATTTTAAAAGAACAACAGGAAGTATTCTTATGATTTTTTTCCCCCCAAAAAAATCTTGTTCTCAATCAATCCGGTTCCCTTAGTCCGTTTAAAAGCTTTTTCAAAATCAGTTTCTAATCACCTTTTCGTGGCTTGTTTCAAAGTAAAATAAGTTAGTTTTTTTAAGTTTTACAGTTATGTAAACCTTCTTTCATTGTGGGTTGGACAAAAATCACCCAGTTAATAAAACATACACTTTTTAATATCCAAACAGCCATTCCCCATCCTGTCATTTCTGCCAAGGACATTTATTTATTTATTTATTTAATCTAATTTTTATACCGCCCTTCTCCCGAAGGACTCAGGCACAGCCCAAAAATAAAACAAACACATATATAAAATTTAAAAGCAATTAAAAAACATATTAAATAATTTGGCCCCGACATCATTAAAAAATAAAATAAAAGCAACCCATCAAAATTAATGTTTAGGCCAGCCCAGCTTGTTGGAACAATAACGTCTTGAGGGCACGGCGAAAGGTGCGTAGGTCAGGGATCATCCGTATCTCTGGACATAGACCTTCAACTCTTGTCTATGGTCAACTGAAGACTGAAGATTAGGTTGATAGTCCTAATTATGATTGTGGCTGAACAACAGCATAACAGAGTTGGATGGGACCTTGGAGGTCTTCTAGTCCAACCCCTTTCTCAAGTAGGAGACCCTATTCCGTTTCAGACAAGTGGCTGTCCAGTCTCTTCTTCAGAACCTCCAGTGATGGAGCACCCACTACTTCTGAAGGCAAGCTGATCTACTGGATACTGTTAAGAAGTTTCTCCTTAATTCCAGGTTGCTCCTCTCCTCCTCAACCTAGAATTAAAGAGAAATTTCCTGACAGTGAGAACAATTAATCAGTGGAACGACTTGCCTCCAGAAGTTGTAAATGCTCCAACACTTGAAGTTTTTAAAGAAGATGTTGGATAACCATTTGTCTGAAGTGGTGTAGGGTCTCCTGCCTGACCAGGGGGTTAGACTAGAAGACCTCCAAGGTCCCTTCCAACTCTGTTGTTGTTAGTCGCGAAGTCATGTCCAACCCATCACAACGATGATCCTCCAAGCCTTCCTGTCCTCTACCATCCCCTGGAGTCCATTTAAGCTCACGCCACTGCTTCAGTGACTCCATCCATCCATCTCGTTCTCTGCCGTCCCCTTCTTCTTTTGCCCTCCATCGTTCCCAGCATTAGGCTCTTCTCCAGGGAGTCCTTCCTTCTCATTAGGTGGCCAAAGTATTTCAGTTTCATCTTCAGGATCTGGCCTTCTGAAGAGCAGTCAGGGTTGATCTCCTCTAGGACTGACCAGTTGGATCGCCTTGCGGTCCAAGTCTGTTATTCTATTCTATCGTTTAAAAACACTTCAATGACTGAAGAGCAATTTCTAGTCTTAGAAGACCCACAAACGTTTCTGAAACTCAGACTCTTGAAGGCTGAAACCCCGAAGATGGGTCAGCCATTTTTGAAGTCTCGGATTACGCACTCACCTGGAATGTCATTAAAAGAAGATGCTGATGGTTTTTCTTGAATTGGGGTGACCATCGTTTTCTGAATCCGCTTCACAGCTTTGCTGAATTCCTGGCCTTAGGGGGACACGGTGACTTCAATCCCAGCTGCAAACAAGCCACAACTCAGGAAGCCAAGATCTAAAACCATGGCTACTGATCCAACGGGTTAGCGTAGCCATGAGGCGTTGGATCCCCAGTTCAGAGGCAAAATAATCCAGCGTTGGAGTTTTCCAGCAGGAAAGGAGTGAGAGCTCATGGATTCTGCTTAGAAATGATAAGAAATCCAGACTTATCGTTAGGCACAGATTCTCCTAAGGAATAATCCTGCATAATGAGAAGCAGAGGCTGATGAGGAAACCAGGACTTGAACAGAGGCACAAAACACTTCCTCAACGGTTCCCCCTGGGCACACCTTCCCCGGAAAAAAAAAGAGAAGAAAAGAAGATATCTACGATTTTGCAAAGGAGGTTGTCAGATGAAATGTCTAATTGCTTGTATATGTCAGCGCTTCGACGCTGGCATAGAGAGCAGAGGAGAGAGAGAGAGATAAGCTCTGAACTTTTGCCTGCTAAATCCCTTTGAAGTCGGGTTGTTGTGGAAATGAGAGGGGGGGAGACATTCCTGGGAAATGACGAGGCAAGAAGTCTGAAGAATGACTTGGAAGATAGCCAATGAGAAGCAGAGATTTGGGGATTGGAAAGGGAGGGATTGGGGGGCAAAAGGTCAGTCTTGTCCGCATCGAGTCATGATCCGGTGGCTGTGCTCAATTAAAGAAAAGATTTCCTTAAAGATTGGCAGTTTGGAAATTCATTTATTTTGAGATAGCATCGAAGTCTGACAGTATATCTATTCCATACTACCTTGGCAAGGGTTAACCCAACCACACAACCCATTATCCCCATAGTCCCACCTTACCTCAAAGCTCCTCCCTCTGAGTACAAAAGGCCTCTTCCACGTGGTCATCCAGCAGTTCCAGTTCCACATCTGTAAGGAAAGGACATAGGTCAGATACAGATGTAAAAGTAAGCTAATTCTATATTTGAATATTTAATAAATAAGCTATTAGAAATACTACATTGTGTCTGGAGTTATTTGGGCTAGATCCATCAACCTAACAGAGGTTTCCAAGTGAATTGCATCATATATAAAGTCCTAGTAAGTCCTAGTAAGATCACCCCTGGAATAAAACATATTTATTTATTTATTTATTTATTTATTTATTTATTTATTTATTTATTTATTTATTTATTTATTTATTTATCTATCTATCTATCTATCTATCTATTTATTTATTTATTTATTTATTTATTTATTTATTTATTTATTTATTTATTTATTCACATTTCTATACCGCCCTTCTCCTTTCGGACTCAGGGCGGTGAACAGCCAAAATAAAACATTTATACATAAAGTGCGATTAAAAATAGATTTAAAATAATTAAATATGAACAATGGCTGCACGATTTGGGTCTGCAAGTCTAAAGAAAAGAAGAATTGGAGAAGGGGGGGGGTCATGATAGCAGTATTCCGATATTTGAGTGAGTGCTACAAAGAAGAGGGGAACAAATTATTCTCTAAAGCACCAGAAGGCAGGACAAGGGACAACGGCTGGAAATTAATCAAAGAGAGAAGCAACCTGGTATTAAGGAGAAACTTCCTAACCGGGAGGGACAATTAACCAATGGAACAGCTTGCCACCAGAAATTGTGAGTGCTCCATTACTGGAATCTTTTAAGAAGAGATTGGACAGCCACTTGTCTGAAATGATATAGGGTCTCCTTTTTGAGCAGGGGGTTGGTCTAGAAGGCCGTTGAGGTTCCTTCCAGCTCTATACTGATTGATTGATTGAGTGATTGATTGAAGTAATCAAGGAGAGGAGAAATCTGGAATTAAGGAGAAACTTCCTTAGAATATCCAGTATCAGTGGGACACCTTACCTTCAGAAGTTGTGGGTGCTGCATCACTGGAGGCTTTTAAGAAGAAACTGGACAGCCACTTGTCTGAAATGGTATAGGCAGAGGTGGGCTGCTGCCGGTTCGAATGGTGTAGGGTCTCCTGCTTCAGAAGAAGGTTGAACTAGAAGACCTTCAAGGTCCCTTCCAACTCTCTTATTCTGTTAATTAATCAGTGGGACATGTTGCCTTCAGAAGTTGTGGGTGCTCCAACACTGAGGGATTTTAAGAAGAGACTGGACAGCCACTTGTCTGAAATGGTATAAGGTCTTTTGCCAGAGCAGGGCAGAAGATTACTATTCTATTCTATTCTATTCTATTCTATTCTATTCTATTCTATTCTATTCTATTCTATTCTATTCTATTCTATTCTATTCTATCCTCTCCTCTCCTCTCCTCTCCTCTTCTAATCTATTCTCTTCTCTTCTCTTCTCTTCTCTTCTCTTCTCTTCTCTTCTCTTCTCTTCTCTTCTCTTCTATTCTATTCTATTCTATTCTATTCTATTCTATTCTCCTCTAGTCTACTCTAGTCTATTCCATTCCATTCCATTGTTATTATTCTAAAGTCTTTATTATTCCCCAACTGTCTCTCTCCACTTCTTTTCCAATCAATGAGGACGGTGGAGAGCAGAGGCCTGGTTGCCAAGGAGCTGCCCACACAATTTAACTTCATGGAAATGTTCGTTTTTGGGGAGCCCAATAAGAGGAGGAATGTGACCTCTTTCTCTTGTCCTCTTAATTGGTGGAAAGACTGCAATGTCTTTGGTTTTCGGTTGACCAGAAGCCCTTGTCAGGAGTTGCCTCAGCTTACGAAAAGGGCGATAATATAACTTGAAGGCTGCTTAGAGATTCCTCATCATACGGATGAGTCATTATGCAAAACAAACAGAACAAGAGTAGATGTCTGTCAGAGGTTCTCAACTTTACTAAATAACATAGGGAAAGACGGTCTGTCTGATAGCAATCGTAGCCATAGTTCTTAAAACACAGAAACATAAAGGCTATCCAGAAAATCCTCCACCTCCTCCTCCTCCTCCTCCTCCTCCTCCTCCTCCTCCTCCTCCTCCTCCTCTTCTTCTTCTTCTTCTCCTTCTCCTCTTCCTCCTCCTCTTCCTCCTTTTCTCCTCCTCCTCCTCCTCCTCCTCCTCCTCCTCTTCTCCTCCTCCTCTTCCTCCTCCTCTTCCTCCTCCTCTTCTTCCTTTTTTCCTCCTCCTCCTCCTCCTCCTCCTCTTCCTCCTCCTCTTCTCCTCCTCCTCTTCCTCCTCCTCTTCTTCCTCCTCTTCTTCCTTTTTTCCTCCTCCTCCTCCTCCTCCTCCTCCTCCTCCTCCTCTTCTTCTTCTTCTTCTTCTTCTTCTTCTTCTTCTTCTTCTTCTTCTTCTTCTTCTTCTTCTTCTTCTTCTTCTTCTTCTTTTCCTCCTCCTCCTCCTCCTTCTTCTTTTTCTCCTCCTCCTCCTCCTCTTCCCAAAAAGTGACCCATCCAATTTAATTAGCCAATGATCCCGCAAGAACATTTGGTTGGTTGTTCATTTTCTTCTCCTCCTCCTTTTCCTCTTCCTCTTCTTCATCCTCCTCTCCTCTTTAATTAGCCAACAATATAGCAAAAACGTGTGGTGGTTTGTTCATTTCCTCAAGCAACTTGGGCCCCATTTACACAATTTGTAGATTTTCCTGTTCTCGATACATAATCTCTTCAACAAAATTGCAAGTTGTTTATATACAGCCAATTAATATTTGATGAGGGCACTGTAACCACTTTTTGATTTGCAATTGCAATTAGAATTGTGGCTCGTTCCAGTTGGAGTTTTCTGCATAAAAATAAGATTTTTAAAATGATGAAGTGGACAGTCATTAGATTTGTAAAGTCCAATTGGTTCCAAAATAGCGGAGAAGAGCAGCAGAGCTAAGGGATGGAGTTAAAAGGATGTTTATGTATACAGGAGTTTTAGAATAAGAATAGAATAACAGAGTTCAGAAGGGACCTTGGAGGTCTTCTAGTCCAACCCCCTGCTTAGGCAGGAAATCCTCCACCGCTTCAGACAAATGGTTGTCCAATCTCTTCTTAAAAACTTCCAATGTTGGAGCATTTACAACTTCGGGAGTTATTCCAAGTTATTCCACTGTTCTAACTGTCGGGAAATTTCTCCTTAATTCCACACTGCTTCTTTCCTTGATTAGTTTCCACCCATTGCTTCTTGTCCTAACTTCAGGTGCTTTGGAGAATAGCTTGATTCCCTCCTCTTTGTGGCAGCCCCTGAGATATTGGAAGACTGCTATCATGTCATCCTTAGTCCTTCTTTTCACTAAACTAGGCATACCCAGTTCCTGCAACCGTCCTTTAACAATTAATCAGTGGAACAACTTTATTTAGTTAATTAGTTAGTTAATTTGTCAAGCATCTAATTATATGTACTATCTTTGCATTATTTGTATTTAAAATTTAAAAAAAAATCAAAATATTCCAAGCGCTCCTGAGAAAGAAAACTCTAAGAGTCCCTTCCGAGAGGAAAACAAAAACTTTTGATCATCTGCACAACAGATGGGAAGAGGGAACGTGTGCGAAGGCTTCTCACTTCAGCTGGGTGTCTGTGTTTTAGAATTGTTCCTTCGGGGGGGGGGGGGCGGTTAGCATATTTTTAGATTTGGGATATCCCAGTTCTCTCGCACTTCCCTCACTTTCATCTGTGGCTCCAATCCTGACTGTCAAAATTGGGGGAGAAAGGAGGAGGTCGGTAGCCGGGATGCTTGTTTTCCGTTTGCACGATTTCCCATCCGCTTTCCACCTTCCTAATGGCTCACGCTTCCCAACTGAAATGAACGGAGAAGTTCCTTTTTGATTACTTTCCCTAGGAATTCAATAACCTCGAATAACAGAGTTGAAAGGGACCTTGGAGGTCTTCTATCTAGATCAAGAGTCAGCAACCTGCGGCTCTGGAGCCGCATGTGGCTCTTTCACCCCTCTGCTGCGGCTCCCCGTCGCTCAAAATATGCATCACAACCGCCAGTGTGAGACACCCGCTGGCATGAGATTTATTGAGTTTTTCAACCCCCAGTAGGCCAACCATGGATAAATCCAAGAAAAGTTTCAGAAGAAAACAGAATGTTTAATTTTAACTCCCCAGGGGGAGAGCCTTCTCTGTGGGGGCACCCGCCCTCTGGAATGAATTGCCCCCGGAGATACGGATGATCCCTGACCTACGCACCTTTCGACGTGCCCTCAAGACGTTATTGTTCCAGCAAGCTGGGCTGGCCTAAATATTAATTTTAATGGGTTGCTTTTGTTTTTTTTAATGATGTTGGGGCCAAATTATCTAATATGTTTTTAAATTGCTTTTAAATTTTATATATGTGTTTGTTTTATCTTTGGCTGTGCAACCCCCTGAGTCCTTCGGGAGAAGGGCGGTATAAAAAATTAGATTAAATAAATAAATAAAAATAAATAATTCAGCTACCTATGCTAGTTTTGTGGCTGCTCAAGAAATAGTCAGGCATGGGAAGGTTTTTGTGGCGCCCGGTGTTTTCTTTTCTGTGGGAAATGGGTCCAAATGGCTCTTTGAGTGTTTAAGGTTGCAGACCCCTAATCTAGACCAACCCCCTGCTCAGGCAGGAAACCTTATACCATTTCAGACAAATGGTTGGTAACAGGCAACAGTAACAGAGTTGGAAGGGACCTTGGAGGTCATCTAGTCCAACCCCGTGCTCATGCAGGTGACCTATACTAGGGATTCGAACCACCGACCTTTCTGACCAACAAACTCAGCGTCTTAGCCACTGAGCCACCTAGCCAACCTCTTCTTAAAAACTTCCAGTGTTGGAGCATTCACAACTTCTGGAGGCAAGTTGTTCCCCTGGTTAATTGTTCTCACTGTCAGGAAAAATTCTCCTTAGTTCTAGGTTGCTTCTCTCCCTGATTAGTTTCCATCCATCGCTTCTTGTCCTGCCTTCAGGTGCTTTGGAGAATAGCTTGACCCCCTCTTCTTTGTGGCAGCCCCTGAAATATTGGAACACTGCTGTCATGTCTCCCCTAGTCCTTCTTTTCATTAAACTAGACATACCCAATTCCAGCAACCATTCTTTATATGTTGGAGCTAGTTGATGTCGTATCCCTCCCCCTCTGTTAAGAAAGGGCTGTTCAATTTTGACATAGATGGCCTCTTTTTGACCCCCTCTTTCAAACCAGCGATCCTTTCTGTCCTCTCTCCTCTGAGGCGGAGGGATATGACATCACCTATCTCCAATCTACAACACAGTCCTTTCAACAGTTCCAAGAAGGCTCCACACCCATTTGCAGCCCTCAGGTGACTCTGAGGACAAAGATAAACCTCCAGGTAGCCTCAACGACCCTCTAAAAGGATGCAAATGACCAGCTGTCTGCAAGGAGTATCAATCCTTCCTTTCCCCACCATCCAGCCAGAGCTGAAGAAGCTTCTTGGATGAGAAGTGAAAGTTCTTCAAAGAAAAAACTAGAAAGTCCACTTGCCTCTTGAAAAAAAAGCATCTTTGGGACAACCTTGACCTGGAAGACTGAGAATCTCCATAGACCTCCAGTGATGGAGCATCCACCCCAAACTTCTGGAGGCAAGTCATTCCATTGGTTGATTCTTCTCACCGTCAGGAAATTTCTCCTTAATTCTAGGTTGCTTCCAGTGGTGGGATTCAACCGGTTCGCACCATTTCAGCCGAAATGGTTGTTAAATTGCTGGCTGGCTGTTATGTACGGATTGGCTAGAATCTACATAAGTTTTCATGCTCGCCACGGATTGGCTAGAATCTGCATAAGGTTTCATGCTCTCCATGGATTGGCTAGAATCTGCATAAGGTTTCATGTTCACCGCTGATTGGCTGTCTGGACCATGGGAGATTTAACCTGCTGTAATTGGCCAGCTGGTCTGCCTGGAGCTCCTTAAAAAGGCGAGCTCCAGCAGCCCAGCCGGTAGAGCACAGTCACATTTTGCTGGAAATAAAAAGGTGCTGAATTCACTAATTCTAATTCTAGAATTAGTGAATTCTCAGTAATTCTCGCCTGCTGTTGTGTGCCAATCTAACACTGGCCATGCCCCTCCCCACCCCTTCCAGAAGTCTCCATGTGCCCCGTTTTGGCTACCAGGTAAATGCAGGGAGGCCTACTAGGCCCAAAATAGGGCACGGGGGTGTGGCATGGCCCCCCATTGGCCCGTTTTTGCTCCCAGGGGGCTGCAGGGAGGCCTACTAGGCCCAAAACAGGCCGCACGGGGGCGGTGCCCCCCACAGCCCGTTTTTGCTCCTAGGGGGGGTGCAGGATTCCGAGTGCTGTCTGTCACAACCTGTGGCCACACCCACCTATGGCCACTCCCCCACCAGTCATTAGGGCAGAGAACTGGTTGTTAAATTATTTGACTCCCATGACTGGTTGCTTCTCTCCTTGGGTTAATTTCCAACCATTGTTTCTCGTCCTGCCTTCTGTTGCTTTGGAAAATAGAAACATGCGATGCTACTCGTGGATTGAGTTGGGCGGCGACGGAAACAGAAAGAATAAACACAGAAAACTAACGGCAGAAAAAAAGACCTATTGGTCCATCAAGTTTGCCCTTTGAGTTTGTTTCTTTGCTTGCTTGCTTTTTTGCTTTATTATTTTTGCTCCCCCCACAGAGGGGGCTCGCAACTTGGGCGTCCTCCTGGAGACACGGCTGTCTTTAGAAGAGCATATGACGGCCGTGGCCAGGGGGGCTTTTTATCAGGTTCGCCTGATACGCCAGTTGTGCCCCTTTCTGAGTCAGGATTCCTTATGCACAGTCACTCATGCTCTCGTCACTTCTTGCCTGGACTACGCTAATGCTCTCTACATGGGGCTCCCCTTGAGGAGCACCCGGAGGCTCCAACTGGTCCAGAATGCAGCCGCGCGGGTGATCATGGGAGCGACATGGCGCTCCCATATAACACCTCTCCTGCGCGAGCTGCACTGGCTCCCGGTGTCTTCCGGGTGCGCTTCAAGTGTTGGTTCTCACCTTTAAAGCGCTCCATGGCTTAGGCCAGGGTATTTACGAGACCGCCTGCTGCTACCGATAACCTCCCACCGGCCAATACGCTCTCACAGAGAGGGCCTCCTCGGGGTGCCGTTGGTCAAGCAATGTCGGCTGGTGGCCTCAGGGGAAGAGCCTTCTCTGTGGGGGCACCCACCTGTGGAATGAGCTACCTCCTGGAATACGGCTGATTCCGGATCTCCGCACTTTCCGTAAGGCCCTGAAGATGTTTTTATTTCAGCAAGCCGGACTGGCCTGAATAGGTTTTATGGGTTAGTTTTTTAATTGTATAGCTTGGGGTTTTAAATTGGGGCGCCGTTTAATTTAATTTATTTTTAATTATTTTAACTTTTATATTATATTGTATATTATTTTAATTCTCGGCTGTTCACCGCCCTGAGTCCCTTCGGGAGAAGGGCGGGATATAAATTGAATAAATAAATAAATAAATAAAATTTGTATTATATTTTCTATTTTGTTTTTCATGAATAAAATACAATGAATTGATAAACATATTGATACATATTGCAAGTATTAAGTTGGTGAAGAACCAACGAGCCCTAGTTAAGCATTTTGTAGGAAATGATAAATAAATAAATAAAAATAAATAAAATAAATAAATAAATAAATAAATAAATAAATAAATTTGTATTATATTTTCTATTTTGTTTTTCATGAATAAAATACAATGAATTGATAAACGATACGTATTGCAAGTATTAAGCTGGTGAAGGACCAACGAGCCCTAGTTAAGCATTTTGTAGGAAATGATAGAAATCTTCCGCTCGGCTTCCTAAGGTTGGGGCTCCCTTCAACGAAAGCCAATTTATTTAAACTGATCTAAATTGTAGCGTCATCCCTTATCATCGCAGAGATATAAATATATATATTTTGGGGCAGCCCTTTAGTCACAGCTGTGCCCTAGGCAAACCTCAAAAAAAAAAAAAAAAAGCAGCAGTCCAGGAAATCAGTTACAAAATAGGTCACATTTCTCTGCTCGTATCTTTTGATCTATGGCTACCTTGGTGAATTTTATTAACGGCACGCTCTTTCCTGGCCTGCGTAACTCAGCAGTATTTTTTTTTCTAGCAGATGTTGGAATGGAATTGCACAGCCTTTCATTTTTCTCTTCCCCCTCTCCCCTCATCCTCCCGCAAAATCCCTGGAGATTTATTTCCATGGCGGTTCAGTTTATCGCCCATCCAGGCTGCGACATCAGATCATCAGTTACTGCAAAAAGCGAAGGGAGTATCTAGCGTTCATCAAAGCCGAGCCTTCACATTCTTCGTTTCTCCAATTCCTCATTCCGCAGAAGTTTTGCTGACACGACGTTTTTCCCCCATCATCCGACGCTCGGGTCTCGGCCCGCGCTGTGTCCTCATTCTGAGGACTCGCAGAGGAGATACGGAGAGCGCAGTTTTTCATTTTAACAGCCCAACCAAAGTCTGTTGGTTCTGCAAGAATCTGAGCAACCTACAAGTCCCAGGAAGGCAAGCAATTTGAATGAGCTCACAATAGGGAGGAAAAGAGGAGATTCGACGGCTTAAAGCGGTTAAAGATGCAGAGCTTGTCATCCGGAAAGCCGCTTTCGAGACCCGAGTGCTGCGCGATGGGGTGAACTCCTGTTCTTTGGTCCAGCTTCTGCCTGCTTAGCATTTTGAAAGCATGCAAACGCGAGTAGACAAATAGGTATCACTTTGGTCGAAGGAAGCAGCATTCTGTGAGCCTCAATGTATAGTCATGGTGGCCACACAACCATGGAAATATTTTTGGACAACGCTGGCTCTCTCGGTTAAGAAATGGAGATGAGCACAACCCCCTAGGAGTCAGACATGACTGGAAAGAGAAAATCTCTATCTTTATCTAGGGAGGAAAAAGTAGAGGCGAATCCTACAATCGTAGCTTTTGAAGGCATCTTGGAGTTTTTGGATCAGCTTGTCACAAAATCCAGAAAATACACAATTTAATACAAAATAACTGAATTGGAAGGGACCTTGGAGGTCTTCTAGTCCAGCCCCCCTGTTCAAGTAGGAAACACAAACACTGATGGGGCAAGCCGCTAAAATTTAAACTGAGATCAAACCTTATTTCTTACTAGCACTGATGATGTTATCTAGTTGGGTAATGAAATGTCTTCAAGAAAACAACCAAGCTCAGAAAGCACCAAGCACCCCACAGACGTCATCCTCCTCCTCCTCCTCCTCCTCCTCCCCACAAGCCCCACATCCTTCTAGCACGGATGATGTTACCTAGTTGGGTAATGAAATGCCTACAAGAAAACAACCAAGCTTAGAGAGCACCAAACACCTCACTATCCTCCTCCTCCTCCTCCTCCTCCTCCTCCCTACATCCTCCCCCCGCTGATGATGTTATCTAGTTGGGTCATGAAACATCTTCAAGCAAATAACCAAGCTCAGAGAGCACCAAGGACTGCTCATTTCAACCCTAAACCACAAACATTCTCCTTTATCTGTACAGACAACATGTCCCCAACAGATCTTGATATCCTGTGTGATGGTGCCTCCCATTGGAATAAGTTTTGGAGCTACCTTACAGAGGCAGAGAGAGAGAGAGAGTGCTGAGGATCTGGGAAAGGATGTACGCAAGACAATGATTTAGTATTCAGGCCAATCTTCCCAAGTCAAAAGGGGGTTTTGAGCGAGAGAATTGAACACATGAGCACTGGAGAGATAGGCTGGTTGACTTATCTCCCAGCTGCAGTCCTCACTTAACTCAACAGTTGCTTTGCTAATCTCTGTTTCGCCAGCATTAATGTCACAGAATGAGGATAAAGCTGAAGGAAAGAAGGCCAGGCAGGATTCTTGATGCACGTTCTCCAATTTAATCCTGCAGAGTTTTCCATTGTACTGCTGTCGAATCCGAGAAGGTGTTGATACAAGGATGGGATTTTTCTTCTTCTTCTTCTTATGAATCTGACTTGTAAGGCAAGGAAGAATTTCGAAAAACAAGTCCCAGCATTTCTCATCCGAATGAGGGTTGGTTAGTCTCCAAAAGCATTCAGAAGTTCACTCCAATGATATAGAAACCCCCGCTTGTCTCCAACCTTCACAAACCAGGTTCCAAGAAAACCTGGTGACTTCTCTTTTTTTTTAGTAATTTTTATTTTTATTTTTTAAGACAAGCAAACATTGAATACATCAATCCTCCCTTCCCTGTGACATCTTGTCGTTATCTTCTAGGCTTCTTCTCCATCTTCCATAAGTTTCTTCTATCTTCATCTTCATCCAAAACCATTCTAACATTTCATTGCTAAATCAATATCGTAATCATCATTTATACATAATTATGGTATAAATCATTTATATCTCTTTTCCAACCAACTATAAACATAATTCCATGTTTTAAAATATTCTGATTCCTCCTTATCTTTAATCGTCAGAGTTAATCTATTCATTTCTGCACAATCTAAACTTTTTTTTAATTAATTCTTCTTCCAAAGGTATTTTCTCTGATTTCCAATTTTGAGCATACACAATTCTTGCGGCTGTTATTACATGTATGATCAAATATACATTTTCCTTACTAATTTTTTTTTCTGGAAAGATACCCAGTAGGAACAACTCTGGTTTAAATTCAATACGTTGCTGGTGACTTCTACGTCTCAGATGATGGTAGTCCTCGACGTCCGACCACAACCGAGCCCCAGATTTCTGTTGCTAAACGAGACAGTTTACAATTTTACATTTTACGACCTTTCTTTGCCACCGTTGTTCAGTGAATCCCTGCAGGGGTTAAGTTAGTAAGAAGGTTGTTAAGTGAATCTGGCTTCCCTGTTGATTTTGTTTGTCAGAAGGTCCCAAAAGGGAATCTTTTGACCCCCGGGACACTGCCACCGTCATAAACAGGAATCATGTGCCAAAGGTTTGAATTTTGATCATGGGTCCATGGGGGATGCTGCAATGATCATGCGATATACGGTCATAAGTCACTTTCCTCTGTACTGTTGCAACTTCAAACGGTCACTAAGCGAATTGTTGTAAGCCAAGGACTACCTCTGTCTGTTAGCATCTTCTGTTAGTGTGTGTTGTGAACGCTTTTGCGAAAGTTTCTACTTTTTTAAAAAAAATTTAAACTTTTATTAATTTAAGAAACCTTGATTTAATTTAATTTAATTTAAGAGCCTTGATAGTACAGTGGTCTACGCACCCTGTTATTAACACAGCTGCCTGCAATTTACTGCTGGTCCGAATCTCTCCAAGGCTCAAGGTTGACTCAGCCTTCCATCCTTTCTACCAAGACACACTTTTTTATGGTATGGTAAGAACAAAATTCATAGCTATTTTCGAAGACATTGTGTAAGTAATGCTCTATTTTTAGAATGGGAAAAGGTGAAAACAAAAAATTATATGAAAATACCAGGATGCCAGAGCTATCCAGGCTGCAGAGCCTGGATAGCTCTGCAGACTAAAGCACTGTAATTTAACACCAGCTGCCTGCAATTACTGTAAGTTCGAATCTCACCAGGCTCAAGGTTGACTCAGCCTTCCATCCTTTCTAAGGTAGGTGAAATGAGGACCCAATTTGTGGGGGCAATAAGCTGACTTTGTATAAATATACAAAAGGATGAAGGCTATTGCTTAACGCACTGTAAAGCCGCCCTGAGTCTCCAGAGAAGGGCGGCATATAAATCAAATTTTTTAAAAAAAGAAAAAAAAAGAAACCACATAATACATTTATAAATGCAAGTAAAACAATTTACAACAAGCATCATCTTAATGACATCTACCTATAATATCTGAATTGTTACAATATCAGTATCCTATATTCTTCAGTATACATTATTTCTCTCACCTTATATAATGATATTATTTTATTGATATCTGGTGTCTCTTTCTTAAATTTCATTAGATGTAAAAATTTATTTTACTCTATTGATATCTTTTCTTTTATTTAATTTTTCTTTCTTTCTTCTTCTCTCTTTTTTTTTTCACTTTCCTCTAACCATTTATACCACTTTTGCCAGACCAGATAATATTCAGAGCTTCTACTTTTTAACATATTGCATTTTTTTGGTTGGAAAAGGTAGGAAAGCTTCTACCTCGAACATTAAGGTTCTTAATTTTTTCCCCCCTCATTTTAACTGCGCAGGTGTTCTTGTCCTGCCTCAATTCGAGTTTGCAATCTGTATGGCTTGGATTGGGATGAAAATGTGGGAAGCGATTGCCGAAGACATTTTTTCCCCCCAGTCTGATTCGGGAGTGAAAAAACAAAAACTAAGAGGCGGGGAAGAAACAGAGAATTAGAAACGAGTGAAAGAGGGAGTGGGAGGAGAGCCAAGATTTGGAGACTTAGAAGGTGAGGAAAAGGAAGGACTGAAAAGTCCAAATGATTTTAGCCAGAAATCCTGTTGAGCAAAATGAGTGTTTTAGCCAGTGTTTCTTTACATTTAAATTAGACCAACTCAATAGACCCTTTTCAGGATATTTTCTTACCAGGTAGAAAAATACCTTCTTCTCTCCCTTCCCTTCCCTTCCGCTCCCCTCCCTTTCCCTTCCCTCCCCTTCTCTTTCCCTCTTCTCTTCCCTTCCCTCCCTCCCTCCTCTTCTCTTCTCTTCTCTTCTCTTCTCTTCTCTTCTCTTCTCTTCTCTTCTCTTCTCTTCTCTTCTCTTCTCTTCTCTTCTCTTCTCTTCCCTTCCCTTCCCTTCCCTTCCCTTCCCTTCCCTTCCCTTCCCCTTCCCTTCCCTTCCCTTCCCTTCCCTTCCCTTCTCTTCTCTTCTCTTCTCTTTTTCCCTTCCCTTCCCTTCCATTCCATTTCATTCCATTTCATATTTTCCATTCCTTCTCTTCTCTTCTCTTCTCTTCTCTTCTCTTCTCTTCTCTTCTCTTCTCTTCTCTTCTCTTCTCTTCCCTTCCCTTCCCTTCCCTTCCCTTCCCTTCCCTTCCCTTCCCTTCCCTTTTCTCTTTTCTCTTTTCTCTTTTCTCTTTTCTTCCCTCCCCGCCTCTTCTTGTCAGAGTATGAATGTTCATAGACTGGAATAGACATGGCAACAGGTCAGCCAATGGGGACTGTTTGGAAACTGAAACAGGATTTGTATGTATGGGGCCATAAGAGACAGTTTGGAGTCTGGGTGTGGCTGAACTGTATATAAGAGTTGGTATGGCCTCTATAATGGGTGCCTCTGTATAATATATTAGCCTCTGTATCTCTCTACTCTGTAATGACTTGCTCCTATGAATATTGCTTCTGTGTTCCTGATTTTAATATGCTGATTTCTGCTGTATGATATCGTATATAAAGAAGTTTCTTATACGTAGTTGAATCCTGCAGAATTATTTAATTGTGTGCTGGTCAGATGTGCTGCAAATTCTCTTCTCTGCTCTTCCCTTCCCTTTCCCTCCCTTCCCCACTTCTTCTCTTCCCCTTCTCTTCTCTCCCTTTCCCTTTCTTCCCTGGCCCTTTCATTTATTCTCTCTCCTCTCCTCCACTTCTTCCCTCCCATCCCCTTCCCTCCCTGCCCAGGGCTGTCTTAATGCATGGGCCTGATGGGCCCTTGCCCATGGGCCCCACAAGTATAGGGGCCCCATACTAAACTCTGTACGTTAACCCTCCAATGCACCTTGTATCATATCAATACAGCAACATATTTATTACATTTTACTGCATTTTTAAATTAATACTAACATGAAAAACATATGTTTAATTTTATCGACCATTTACATTTTTATTCCTGTGAGTAGTAGGGGCCCCAGTACACTGCTTTGCCCAGGGCCCATAATGCTGTTAAGACAGCCCTGTCCCTGCCCCTTCCATTCCTCCTCTCCTCTCCTCTTCCCTCCCTTCCTTCCCCACATCTTCCATTCCATTCCATTCTATTCCATTCCTTCCCCTTCCCTTCCCTTCCCTTCCCTTCCCTTCCCTTCCCTTCCCTTCCCTTCTCCTCTCTTATTCCATTCCATTCCATTCCATTCTCTCCTCTCCTCTCCTCTCCTCTCCTCTCCTCTCCTCTCCCCTTCCCTTTCTCTTTCTCTTCTCTTTCTCTTCTCTTCTCTTCTCTTCTCTTCTCTTCTCTTCTCTTCTCTTCTCTTCTCTTCCCTTCCCTTCCCTTCCCTTCCCTTCTCTCCTCCCCTCCTCTCCCCTCCCTCTTCCTTTCTCTAAATGCCTTAGTGCCTGAAAAATGACACTAAGAAGCTAGACTTAAAGTGTCCATGTCTTCCTCCGTCATTGACCCCAAACCGTAACCAAGCAGCAGCTGAATATATTTCACCTTCCTCATAATTCCACATGCATCCCCTGGATTTTTTTTTTTTTAATTACTTTTGATTATCTCCCAGAAACCTGCGTCATCTCGCTTCGGCGGAAAACCTGAAGATTTTCTTTCTTTCCCCCTTCCAAATCCTTTCTTATCTAACGCATGGAGAATGCAAATGCTACCGTTTCCCCGTTCCTGGCTCTTGAGTTACTTTGAAAGAGCACCAGATCTCACACAGAGCTACTACCTTCTCCCGATTCTCTTTCATCGACCCGTTTGAGAAAACGGTCTATCGCAAGGTGGTTTTTTTTTTTTTAATTTGATTTATATGCTGCCCTTCTCCGGAGACTCAGGGCAGCTTACAATGCATTAAGCAATAGCCTTCATACTTTTGTATATTTATACAAAGTCAGTTTATTGCCCCCACAAACTGGGTCCTCAATTTACCTACCTTAGAAAGGATGGAAGGCTGAGTCAACCTTGAGCCTGGATAGATTCGAACTTTTTTTTTCTTTTTTTTAAAATTTGATTTATATGCCGCCCTTCTCCAGAGACTCAGGGCGGCTTACAATGCGCTAAGCAATAGCCTTCATTCTTTTGTATATTTATACAAAGTCAGCTTATTGCCCCCACAAACTGGGTCCTCAATTTACCTACCTTAGAAAGGATGGAAGGCTGAGTCAACCTTGACCTTGGCGAGATTTGAACCTGCAGTAATTACAGGCATCTGGTCTTAATAACCAGCTTAATAACAGGGTGCCTTAGACCACTGTACTACCAAGGCTCTTGGTAGATCTTACTTTAATTGCAGACAGCTGGTGTTAAATTACAGAGCTCTGTCTGTTGAGCTATCCAGGCTCCCATTTGTTGGAGGAATTCCATCGCCATTGAAGGATGCCAGAACAAAATTCACAAAAGGCAGGTAACACACGTTGCCACCCGATATGGTCTACAATAAAAACCTAAGCAATAAGAAAAACAGCCCACAAGTGTGCATGTTGGTCCCAATGAAGGGATTGCTGGAGTAGTAAAACAAGATTTTACTATGGCAGCTGCCAAAAAAAGGCAACACAGTTCTGGACTGCATAAACAGAGGGATAGAATCAAGATCACGTGAAGTGTTCATACCACTTTATAAGGCCTTGGTAAGGCCACACTTGGAATCCTGCATCCAGTTTTCATCACTACAATATTAAAAAAAAAAAAATGTGGAGACTAGAGTGAAGAGAAGAGCAACAAAGATGATTAGGGGACTGGGTGCTAAAACGAGAGATGGGTTTCAGCAGGTTCAGCAGGTTCTGGAGAACTGGTAGTGGAAATTTTGAGTAGTTCGGAGAACTGGTAGTAAAAATTCTGATTGGCCCCCAACTATTCTCTGCCTCCCAAATCCCAGCTGATCAGGAGGAAATGGGGATTTTGCAATAAACTTCCCCTGGAGTGGGGAGGGAATGGAGATTTTACAGTATCCTTCCCCTGCCATGCCCACCAAGCCACACCCACAGAACCGTTAGTAAAAAATTTTGAAACCCACCACTGGCTAAAACATATGAAGAATGGTTGCAGAAACTGGATATGTCTAGTTTAATGAAAAGAATGACTAGGGAAGACATGATAGCAGTGTTTCAATATCTCAGAGGCTGCCACAAAGAAGAGGGAGTCAAGCTATTCTCCAAAGCACCTGAGAGTAGGACAAGAAGCAATGGGTGGAAACTAAGCAAGGAGAGAAGCAACTTAGAACGAAGGAGAAATTTCCTGACAGTGAGAACAATTCATCAATGGAACAACTTGCCTCTAGAAGTTGTGAATTCTCCAACACTGGAAGCTTTTAAGAAGAGATTGGATAACCAATTGTCTGAAATGGTGTAGGATTTCTTGCCTAAGCAGGGGGTTGGACTAGAAGACCTCCAAGATCCCTTCCAACTCTGTTATTCTAGTCTAAGATTTATTTAAGGACCCAACCTTTGTAATTTGCATTTTCCTCCCCCCCACCCCGTTTCATTCTATTTTGATCAGGAGTTGGCATAACAAATAAAAATGGGTTTCTATCTTGAGTTAGTCACAGTCTTAAATTGGTAATGGAACTGGAGCTGACGTAGAATGAATTGACACTTGTGAGTGATATCAAAATGAACGAAAAGAGCTTTCCTTGGAGAGTCTTGACATAAAAGGAAAAAAGTCAAAGAAAACGAAGGATCGTTCGGAAGAGAAAGTAGTGAAGCGATAATGGGTGATGACATTGCTTTTTAACTCTTCTCTGAAACCTCTCTGCTCTCAAAAACGAAATCCTAGTTGGTCGCTACAGGTAGTCCTCTACTTACGTCCATAATTGAACCCAAAATGTATGTTGTTAAGTAAAAAAAAAATAATTAAGTGAATTTGTCCCATTTTACGACTTTTTTTGCGTTTGTTAAGTGAGCCTTGGTAGTACAGTGGTCTAAAGCACCCTGTTATTAAGACCAGCTGCCTGCAATTACTGCAGGGTTCAAATCTCACCAGGCTCAAGGTTGACTCAGCCTTCCATCCTTTCTAAGGTAGGTAAATTGAGGACCCAGTTTGTGGGGGCAATAAGCTGACTTTGTATAAATATACAAAAAGGATGAAGGCTATTGCTGAGCACATTGTAAGTCGCCCTGAGTCTCCAAAGAAGGGCGGCATATAAATCAAATTAAAAAAAAAAAAAAACTACTACAGTGGTTAAATTAGGTAACACCGTCGTTAAGTGAATCTGGCTTGACGTTGCTTGTCGGAAGGTCGCAACATGACTTCTGAACATGGCAACCGTCATAAATAGGAGTCAGTTGTCAAGCATCTGAATGTAACTCACGGAACCACGGGGACGCTGCAATGGTCATAAGTGTGAAAAATGGTCCTAAGTCACTATTTTCAGTGCCGCCGTAACTTCGAACGGTCACTAAATGAACTGTTGTAAGTGGGGGACTACCTGTAGTACATCCTCTGGAGGAAGTAAGGAAACACAACTCAGGATGAACAAAAAGAGGCAAAGAGAGAATTTAGATAATGCGAACAAACTCAACTCTCCAAAAATTGATGAATTGTATCCCAAGGTACTGTAGGAAGTTAGCACCCAACCCTCTCTTAGAAGAATGAAATATTCTAGGAAATATAAAAAAGGCAGAATATTATACCTCCCTGGATGAGAAAAGGAGAAACATGCTCTTGGAAAGCAGCCCCCTTAAGCAACCTTTCTTAATAGCCCCAGAAAGGCTGGGCCAGCTTATCTACAACACAAAAGATCTTCACCCTCAGGACATGATAGGATTTTAGCCCTCTACCCATCTAACAACAGAACTCACCACATGGCACCTGGGGAGATTACATCACCCAACAAGATTCAACCAAGCTTGGGATTCAAGACATTACAAAGTTACCTCTGCATGGCCCCATGGGAGTCTGACAACCAATCAAAATACATTTCTTTCACAGGAACAGGAAACTCCAAGGCAGGGCCCAAGAGAGGGTATAAATCTCTCTCTCTCTCTCTTTTCCTCTCCCTCCCCACCCCTCTCTAGTACAGTGATGGCTAACCTTTTTGCCATCGCGTGCCAGGAAGGGGGGGGAGGTTTGTGTGCACGTGTGCCCCCACCCATAATTCTATGTACCCCGCCCCGCGCATGCGACTCCCCCTTCCCCCCGCTCCTAGCACACGATGGCCCGGTAGGCCCGTTTTTCTTTCTCACCTGGCTCCAGCTGCTCTCTATGCATCTGGGGAGGGCGAAAACAGCCTTCCCCACCACCTCGGAGGCTCAAAACGGCCCGTTTCCCAATTTCTGGTTGGACAGGAAGTGACTTTTTTGCTGTCCCCAGCCTCCAGAGACTCCAACGCATGTGCACCGGAGCTGAGCTGGCGTGCCAGGCAATATGGCTCCGTGTGCCGCCTGTGGCACGCGTGCCATAGGTTCGCCATCATGGCTCTAGTACTTAGACTTATATACCGCTTTATAGTGCTTTACGGCCCTCTCTAAGTGGTTTACTTAGAGTCTGCATCTTGCCCACCTGGGAAGACTGGAAGGCTGAGTCAACCTTGAGCTGATGAGATTTGAACTGCCAAATTGCAGGCAGCCGGCAGTCAGCAGAAGTAGCCTGCAGTACTGCACTCTAACCACTGCGCCACCACGGCTCATGCTGAATCACTGCAGTTGATAACTTACTCATCCGGTTGTTAAGTGAATCAGAATACCCCATTGACTTTGCTTGTCAGTAGGTCACAAAAAGTGATTATATGCGGAGTATACTGTATGCGGAGCAACTAAGTGGGCACTTGCTAGCCCCGAGAGAGAGAGAGAGAGAGAGAAGGGGGAGAATTGACGCCAGGAACATTTTAGCAGTTCCTCATTGTTGTAAATCGATTTTCATATACCGGTAGTAAAATATATCCCATAAAAGCTATTTTCCAAGGCACCTGAAGGCCAGACAAGGAATAATGGATGGAAATGTAGGAGAGATTCAACCTGGAAATAAGGAGAAATTTCCTGACAGTGAGAACAATCAACCGATGGAACAGAAGTTGCCTTCGGAAGTTGTGGGAGCTTCATCACTGGAAGCTTTCAAGAAGAGACTGGACTGCCATCGGTCAGAAATGGTGAAGGGTCTCCTTGGGTGGGGGGTTGGACTAGATGACCTGCAAGGTCCCTTCCAACTCTTATTAATCTGTAAAAAAAGCTTCACCACTCTGTCTCAAGAGCTGAAGGACACATCTCAACGGCAGAAGACCCAAAACTAAGAGAGGTGTCTAATACGTCAGATGAAAGAGAAGATGGAGAAAGTTCTCGAGAAGGTCGAATGGTGGACTGCAACAAAAATGGTGGAACTGAACCCTTTTGAGTATTTAAGGTTGCAGGGGTCTGCAACCTTAAATACTCAAAGAGCCATTTGGACCCCGTTTCCCACAGAAAAGAAAACACCGGGAGTCACAAAACCTGGGTGGGTGTGGCCAACTCGATGTCACTCACTTCCACCAGTCACATGACCCCCCCGTCAGCCACGCCTACCCAGCCGGTCATTAGGGCAGAGAACAAGTTGTTAAAAAAGTCCAGGAACCACAAAACCCTTTTGACATGTCTCTCTCTCCACTCCCTCCCTCTACCCCCCTTTCCCTCTCCCTCTCCCTCTCTCTCTGTATCCCTCTATGTCTCTCTCTCTCTCTCCCCCCTTCTCTTTATCTCTCTATCTCTGCCCTGGCCACTTCTCCATCCCCCACCATCGCCTTTACCTTCTCAGGTGGAGGCAAGGAGTGACTGGGAGGGGAGGGCGAGGGGCGGGGCCAGCCAATGGTGGGATCACCTGACAGGGAGCCACAGCAGAGGGCCCAAAGAGCCACATGCGGCTCCGGAGCCGCAGGTTGCTGACCCCTGTTCTAGTGATTACTTGGCTGGATCAATTAACCTTCCGTGATCCTGCGCGCCCTACTAATTGCAATCTAGACGGATGTAATATTGAACGGGGATTGACTTGCTCTCTTTCAGTGTGGTCTTTCATGCTCACAATTCAACCATGGCTTTCATGTCCTTCCTTCTTCCCCCCGCATTTCAAGAGACGCTTAGCTCTGAGGGCTTGTTGGCCGTTGACACGACTGACCTGAGAACTTCTGGGTCCTGGCTGAACGTCCACAGAGATGCAATCAGGGAAGTCTATTGCTTACGTGATCATATACCAAAGTACACGATGGTGTCTCAAGAACAAGCATCATAACAATAGATTTGTAACTGGCTGACCAACTGCACTCCTGACAGCAAGGACAATTAATCAGTGGAACTCCTTGCCTCCAGAAGTTGTGAATGCTCCACCACTGGAGGCTTTTAAGAAGAGGTTGGATAACCATTTGTCTGAAGTGGTGTAGGGTTTCCTTTCTAAACAGGGGGTTGGACTAGAAGACCTCCAAGGTCCCTTCCAACTCTGTTATTCTATTCTATCTTCCTGGGCCCATTATTATTCTGTATTATTACGTTGCGATGTGGAAAATGGACCAGCTGTCTCAGCGCAAGTTGTAAACTTCAAAATGTACAGCCATATGGTTCCTTTTCCCCAGCAATCCCCCAATAAACCTGCAACGAGTTCTTCAAAGCACTTAAAATTCTAAATTCCCATTGTGGCGGAACATTAAATCTGGGGCTCGGGGAAGAAACAGAAATGGATTATTATGGGACTGAAGTCTCAAAAGAATAGAAAATGGCAAACTTCAGGAGGTACCGTTAGGATGCCACCACTGTTGGTTAGGGAAAGAACTTTTGAAATTGCTTACGTGTATTAATATGCACATATTGCTTAGCAAAATCGCAATTTATGGTAGGCTGTGATTTATTGTAAGGAGTTAACCTGGCTTCTAGTTAATATCGGATGCAGATTATTAGGGAAATCCGGAGGTGTAGGCTAGATTGGAAAATCAAAATAATAATAATAATCCCAGGAGGAAAATGATGATAACCACATCTATATTCTTAAGAAGAAAACTACATTAAGAGTTTTCAGGAATTAAACACGGAGTTCCTTCCTCCCTCCCTCCCATTCTTTCATCTGTTATTTTCCTTCCTTCCTCTCATTCTTTCATCTGTTATCTTCCTTCCTTCATATTCTTTCACTTGTTATCTTCCTTCCTTCTTCCCATTCTTTCATGTTATCTTCCTCCCTCCCTCCCATTCTTTCATGTTATCTTCCTTCCTTCTTCTATTCTTTCATCTGTTATCTTCCTCCCTCCCTCCTATTCTTTCATCGTTATCTTCCTTCCTTCTTCCCATTCTTTCATTTGTTATCTTCCTTCCTTCTTCCCATTCTTTCATGTTATCTTCCTTCCTTCCTCTCATTCTTTCATCTGTTATCTTCCTTCCTTCATCCCATTCTTTCACTTGTTATCTTCCTTCCTTCTTCCCATTCTTTCATGTTATCTTCCTTCCTTCCTCTCATTCTTTCATGTTATCTTCCTTCCTTCTTTCCTATTCTTTCATCTGTTATCTTCCTCCCTCCCTCCTATTCTTTCGTTATCTTCCTTCCTTCTTCCCATTCTTTCATGTTATCTTCCTTCCTTCCTCCTATTCTTTCATGTTATCTTCCTTCCTCCCTCCCATTCTTTCATGTTATCTTCCTTCCTTCTTTCCATTCTTTCATCTGTTATCTTCCTTCCTTCCTCCCATTCTTCCATCTGTTATCTTCCTTCCTTCCTTCTCTCTCTTTCTTTTACCTTTTTTCTTTGCACTTTTTCTTTCTGTCTTTAACTTTCTTTCTTCCTTCCTTCCTTCCTTCCTTCCTTCCTTCCTTCCTTCCTTCCTTCCTTCCTTCCTTTCTCTTTACTCCCCCCTCCCTCCCTTTGATGAAATGTTCAGAATGATATAAAACAACGCACCAATCATTTCATGAATTGCCAAAAAGTGAGCTTCGAGGAAGGATGCATACACAAAAGGAAATTGGCATGACAACGAAAACAAAATCAGGTTCATTTTTATTTTGCTGCCTGTGATTTACTTTTAAGCAAAAAGCTGTGTGGTTCAAAGAAGGGAATCAAGCAAATAAGACTCAGCTGGTAGCTGGAGATAACAATCATTCACTAAAGGAAGCTAACTTGGAGGTGCCGGTTTTAAAATTTGATGATTTTTAAAACCGATCGCCGAGACAGGGAATAGTTGCTTCCCATCAGTGCAATATTTCCTAAAATAATTCCAAGGAGGATTTTCATCAATGCATCTCCAGGCTTCTGAAAAGTGAGGGATATTCACTATGCAAACGACAGCGTCCTGCGTTTCCTTTGCAGAATATGACTTTATTTTCTCTCTGAAGGTCTTGAGTGTTTATTAGGGGTGCATTCTTGGAGAGGTAACCATATATGTCCAAAAAAAAAAAAAAAGGGGGGGTGCCAAAAGAATATTGTCCCACACGTCAGCTCCGAAACCTGCTACAGTCTGAAATCTCTTCCTTTCTTCCATCTTCTGGCATGTGTTTCTCATCTGTCTAAGAAGCATCTGGAAAATAAAAATAAAAATTGGTGCTGAAAACACGGATCGGAATACAGGTAATCCCGAAATTATAACAACTATTAATCTTCCCATCACCCATCTCCTTCCACTTATGACTGTATGTAGTTTTGTAATTTTTGCTGTAATTTTGTTGCTTGCATCCTTATGATTTATATTGATATTTTCTCTTGATTGCTTATTTGTACCCTATGACTATCATTAAGTGTTGTACTTTATGATTCTTGACAAATGTATCTTTTCTTTTTATGTACACTGAGAGCGTATGCACCAAGACAAATTCCTTGTGTGTCCAATCACACTTGGCCAATAAAGAATTCTATTCTATTCTATTCTATTCTATTCTATTCTATTCTATTCTATTCCATTCCATTCCATTCTTAATTCTTAATTTAGTGACCGTTTGAAGTTACAAAGGAACTGGGAAAAATGACTTATGATCACCTTTTTTAAAAAAAATATTTTTTATTATAGTTCAAAAAAAAAAATGAAAAAACAAAGACAGATATATAATCATTTTTCTATCATGGTGTAACATCACCAAAATGTCCATGTATATATACAGCAATAATCAGAAAGTAAAAATAGAAAATATTTACAGATTCTTATATACAAGTTTACATTTCCAATACTTATAATTATACCATCATCTATAATTATATAGAGGGCCAGGGGGACTTTTTATCAGGTCCGCCTGATTCGCCAGTTGCGTCCCTTTCTGGATCGGGACTCGTTAAACACGGTCACTCATGCCCTCGTCACTTCCCGCTTGGACTACTGCAATGCTCTCTACATGGGTCTCCCCTTGAGGAGCACCCGGAGGCTCCAGCTGGTCCAGAATGCAGCCGCGCGGGTGGTTATGGGAGCGACGTGGCGCTCCCATGTGACCCCCCTCCTGCGCGAGCTGCACTGGCTCCCGGTGGTCTTCCGGGTGCGCTTCAAGGTTTTGGTTACCACCTTTAGAGCGCTCCATGGCATCGGACCGGGGTATTTACGAGACCGCCTTCTGCTACCAACAGCCTCTCACCGACCAGTACGCTCCCATAGAGAGGGGCTCCTCAGGGTGCCGTCGGCCAAACAGTGTTGACTGGCGGCCCCCACGGGGACAGCCTTCTCTGTGGGGGCACCTACCATCTGGAACGAGCTCCCCCCAGAGATACGGAGGATCCCGGACCTGCGCACGTTTCGCCGTGCTCTCAAAACTTTTCTATTTCAGCAAGCTGGCCTGGCCTAACTCCCCTCTTTTAAATTTTTTAAATTTTTTTAATTCGTGACTTTATAAATTGGGTGTTTTAATCTGTGTTTCGGCCAAAATATTTAATAATTTTAAGGGATTTTTAATATTTGTATTATCTGTATTTTATCTTGGCTGTTCACCGCCCTGAGTCCTTCGGGAGTAGGGCGGTATAGAAATTTGATTAAATAAATAAATAAATAAATAAATATAATCCAGCATTATCCTTTGTCTCTCTCCCATCGTTTCTGGATCCAATCATACCACATGTTTCAACTATTATAAAAATCTGAGTCTCTTTTACCCTTGATCAGTTTTGTAAGTCTATCGGACTCCGCACATTCCATGATTTTATAAATTATTTTTGAGTCCGTTGGTAAGTCCTCATTCTTCCATTCTTGTGTGAATGCCAGTCTCCCTGCAGTGATTATGTGTAGCATCAGATACCATTTAGTCAATCCAATATTTACGGGTCTAACCCCCAACAAAAAGGCTTCCGGTTTCAGATCCACTCTACAGTCTGTAATTTCAAGCAACCATCGTCTTATTTTTATCCAATATTTAGCTGCCAGTGGACACGTCCACCATTGGTGGAAGTAAGTTCCATTGCTATGCCCACATTTCCAGCACTGTGAAGATGTCCCGGGGAACATTTTAGCTAATGACCACTTTTCAGTGTTCTGACCCGGCTTCCAAACACAACAAGCCAAATTCAACCAACTTCAACTTCAAATGTTTATTGTCAATGCACAACATATGTACAATGAGATTGGTTGAGCTCCCTCAGTGCACCCCAACAACACAATACAACTCACAGCGAAGGCAGAAAATCCCTAACCCAATAAATCGTATTAACAAAACACCCGGGTCTTATTGCACCAGTGTGAACATGTTACACATTGCGCCGGCCCTGCAGTCCATCATACTACGTAGTTATGATGTTATTTCTCATTCAGGAGTCTGACAGTCCACGGATAATAACTGTCCTTCAGCCTGTTTGTGCGGCTGGCTATACTTCTATATCTCCTTCCCAATGGTAGGAGGGTAAAGAAGTGGTGACCAGGGTGAGAATCATCCCTGAGGATTTTCCTCACTCTTCTAAGGCAGCGAGTCCTAGTGATCTCATCTAGTGGTATCAGGGGGCAGCCCACGATGTTTTATGCTATGCTCACCACCCTCTGTAATGTTTTAATTAATGTTTCAGACCAGCATGCCATACCGCGATGCAATAACATCAAAGAGCCCTTTGTAGTTAATGAAAAGTTCCCTTTATTAGAAGCGCCAGAAGCCGCGCTCTCACAGCAGGCTACAGACAGGATTCGGAAGTGCAGGCTATCAGTGGCTGACCGACAGGGAGATGAATTGTCTGCCACACCTATTCATCTCTGCCCCCTGCCTTTTATCCCCAGAGCTAGGGTGGGGCTTCGCTAGCAGCGGTGGCTCTTCCATCCCAAGGACCGGCCCATAGATTTCCACTGCTCTCCTCTCCTCTGCCTTCTGAACATATCCGTGCGTCAAGCACAGGACCCAGCTGTTCCTCCTCTTCCTCATCAGCCACTTCCAGACCTGGGTTGCTGTTGACTCTCCATCTGGGGGCTGATAGACGGCCCAGGCTCCGCCTCTCTCTCTCTCTCTCTCCCTCCCTCCCTCCCTCCATCTCTCTCTCTCTTTCTCTCTCTCTCTCTCTCTCTCTGCCAGCTCCATTCCCTCTTCCCCCTCAGAGTTCTCAGGCTGCCTTGATAGAATAGAATAGCAAAGTTGGGAGGGGCCTTGGAGGTCTTCTAGTCCAATCCCTTGCTCAGGCAGGAAACCCTACACCACTTCAGGCAAATGGTTATCCAACCTCTTCTTAAAAACTTCCAGCGTTGGAGCATCCACAACTTCTGGAGGTTCCACTGGTTAATTGTTCTGTCAGGAAATTTCTCCTTAGTTCTAGGTTGCTTCTCTCCTTGATTAGTTTCCACCCATTGCTTCTTGTCCTACCATCGGGTGCTTTGGAGAATAGCTTGACTTCCTCGTTTTGTGGCAACCCCTGAGATTTTGGAGCACTGCTATCATGTCTCCCCTGGTCCTTCTTTTCATTAAACTAGACATACCCAGTTCCTGCAACCGTTCTTCATATGTTTTAGCCTCCAGTCCCCTAATCATCTTTGTTGCTCTTCTCTGCACTCTTTCTAGATTCTCCACATCTTTTTTACATCATGGCAACCAAAACTGGATGCACTATTCCAAGTATGGTCTTACCAAGGCATTATAAAGTGGTATGCTGGCCCTGACTCCCCCTCCTCCTGATTTTGCTGCTGGAGGGTCTGGAGGCCAACAGGCCACAACATTCAGACTGTTGCAGCATCTCCATTCTCCCTTGGTGAAAATTCGATCACGTGATGAAAATTCAGACGCTTTTGCAACTGACTCACAATTATGACATTTGTAGCATCCCAGGTGATCACGCAATCCCCTTTTGCGACCTACCGACAAACCAAGTCAATGGGGAAGCCAGATTCACTTCGCAAACGTGTTCCTGACTTAACAACTGCAGTGGTTCCCTGAACAGCTGCAGCCAGGCAGGTCGCAAAACGGGGCGAAATTCACTGAATAAAGGCGGCGCTTAGCAACAGAAATTTGTGGTCGTACGCCGAGGACTGCCTGCAATTGCTTTGTATCACACGCCGCTGATTTCATCCCCCCCAACATGTCACTTCGTTCCCCCCTTCAAAGCGTGACAGCAACATTAATTTAAGGCATATTTTCTTTTGCACCCGGCGTACGCAATTGCCTAAAATTGAGCTTCCCAATTGAGCAATGCAGAGAGAGATAAAGAGAGGAAAAACTCTGCCTTATTATATCCGTGAATATTTTTCTGCCTCCAGGGAGGGGAGGGAAGAAAAAAAAAAAGAAGACGAAAAGAAAAGCTATTTGCCAAGTTTGGCGCTGTTGATAAACTGGTTTTCTGAACTCTTGAGAGAGTTTTGACAAGGGCTGCCAGTCAAGCTCTGTTGTTTATTTGGGGATGTGTGAGTCCGCCATCGCTGGGGCGAGGAACCATCCGTTTGGACCGGACGTTGGGGAAATTCAGGCTTGGGGTTTTTGGATGGGGAGCAGCAAAGCCTCCAGCATCCTTTCATCTTGGGGGAAGTGAAAGTGGAAGGCATTAGCTGTTGTAAGGTGTGCAAAGTCATTTCGGGACTCTTTGCTGCTCCAAACAGATCCCAAAACTTATCAGCTCTAAACCTGAATACACACACACACACACACTCACACAAGTGTGCGCGCATGTATGTATGTATGTGTGTTTTTGTTTGTTACTTGGTGTGTGTGTATGTACAAACCCACATAGTCTTATTGTATATTTGTTTGGATGTTTTCTAATATCTATCAATCATCTACCTATTCTATCTATCTATCTATCCATCCTATTTATCTATCTATCTATCTATCTATCTATCTATCTATCTATCTATCTATCTATCTATCTATCTATCTATCATCTATCTATCTATCTATCTATCATCTCTTCTACCATGTATGTATGTATGTATGTATGTATGTATGTATGTATGTGGGGTGAAATCCAGCAGGTTCTGACAGGTTCTGGAGAACCGGTAGCGGAAATTTTGAGTAGTTCGGAGAACCGGCAAATACCACCTCTGGCTGGCCCCAGGGTGGGGTGGGAATGGAGATTTTGCAAAATCCTTTCCCTGGAGTGGGGTGGGAATGAAGATTTTGCAATATCCTTCCCCCAGGAGTGGAGTGGGAATGGGGATTTTGCAATATCCTTCCCCCAGGAGTGGGGAGGGAATGGGGGTTTTGCAGTATCCTTCCCCTGCCATGCCCACCAAGCCATGCCCACCAAGCCACACCACGCCCACCAAGCCACGCCCACAGAACTGGTAGTAAAAAAAAAATGGATTTCATCACTGGTAGGTATCTATCTATCTATCTATCTATCTATCTATCTATCTATCTATCTATCATCTATCTACCCACCCACCCACCCACCCACCCACCTACCTATCTATCTATCTATCTATCTATCTTTATAATTATAATAAAAATAATTTTAGTATTCATAACTATCGTTTCCAATCTGGTCTACTTCAAAGGGGTGACACCAAAACCTCTTTCTTAAAGTGACGGAAGACTCTGACTTGGCCTCTAGAGATGATGACCTCCAGTCTCCAGGTTACACCTCTATCTGCTGAGCACCTTCCTAGAACATTGTGGTGACACCGGCAACCAGCAGACATACAAAACATCGCTTTACACAATGCCGTGCTGTGGGGCAGCTGAGCTCCACTGTGCAAGCAACGTTCAACAGACGGCAGAATTAAGAATCTGAAAGGAACATCTGGCTGGGGAAAAAAAGGGGCAGTCAGCATTTGCTACACCAGTTCCCTTCCCCAGAATTATTAGCAAGGCAATCGAAATGTCTAACAGGCAACCAGAGAAGTAAAGTCAGATGTTCCCTGAAGGGCAGTGAGCGATTGTGGGAATATTTCCCCGCTGAAGACAGACAACGTTTGAGGACGTGACAGCCGTGGGCAAGCTCTGTTTTCTGAAGAAACCAGCACGGTAGATTCACTGTGTAACATCAGAATTCATTGTCTCCCATCGTCCAGAAGTCATTTTAAAAGTTTCCTCTTAAAAATAATACAGACTCTCTGCTCGGTTTTATAAGAAGCGGAAAGACGATGTAACCTAGAAATGAATTCAAAGATAAAGACACAGCTGGACTTCTTTTCTTTTCTTTTTTCTTTTGAAAGATCTGTTTTATTGAGACTCTACAGCGGGGGGTAAATGGGCTCCCGATATAGTGGTGGAGATAACTACCTCTTGTCAAATGTGGAGACTTCTAGAGTTCCTTGGAAGACATCTAGTTCAGACTTGTGCGTTGTAGACACCGTGCAATTTGCAGCATCCCTGTCAGGGTTTGATTTGATTCACCGTATTTTTCGGAGTATAAGACGCACCTTTTCCCCCCCCCACCCCCTAAAAGGGGGTGCAAATTTGGGTGCATCTTATACACCAAATGTAGCCCCGCCAATCCACTGGGCCCCATCTTTTGGCCTCTGCCTCCCAGCAATTTACCTATTTGCAGCAAGCAGCAAGAAGAAACAGCCCGTTTCAGCTTCAGCACAGCCTAATTAGCACAAGTTGATTGTCCGTTGGATCGGCCTCCCGACTCTCAGCTGTTTCAGGCTGCAGATATTGCCATTGCCTATTGCTGCGCGGGCCTCTGCTGCTTGCTGGAAGGAGGTAAATTACTGGGAGCAGATTTTTTTTTTTCTTGTGCCAATCAAGCTATGCTGAAAACGAAAATGAAAGTAAAGCAGGCTGTTTGCTGTTACGAGGCAAAATTGCTGGGAGGCAGAGGCAGATTTCTTTTTCTTGTTTTCCTCACCAAAAAAGGTAGGTGCATCTTATAATCCGGAGCGTCTTTTTTTTTTAAAAAAAAATTATTATTAAAAAGTACAAACAAACATACAAACAACAACAAAACATACAAAACAAATAAACATAAAACCAATCTTTACATCTTCTTTTTAAACTTATCGCATCTGTAATCTGTATTTATATTTATACCTTTTCTCTATCTTTTTCTAATATATCTCTTGTCTCTATATTTCTAGTACATCATCTCTTCACATTTTCTTAATCTACATATTTAATTTACTATTTTCCTTAATTGGTACTTAATTTCTTATCTATGATTTTTATTTTCTCATTTATATCCATATCCTTTTTTCCTTTCTTCTCCTCCAACCAGTTATACCATTTCTGCCATACTAAATAATAATCCGTTTCCTCCTTTTCCTGTATTTCCTTTGTAAGTTTGTCCATTTCTGCACATTCCATAAGTCCGGAGCGTCTTATAGTCCGAAAAAATACAGTAATATTTCCAGCAAAGAAAAGCTGTTCCTTCGTCTGGAAGTCCACTCCATGGACAAATGGGGGAGAACATCCATGTTTCCTCCCCCCCAGAAGGATGAATTGAAATCTGATATCTTGCCTTTTTGACTAAATGTTTGATGCTTCTCTCTGAAAAGGATTCTGCTCTCCAGGGTCTACATGTCCTGCCTTCAGATTGCAGAAGGTATTTGTTGCTTCTTCCTCTTTTCTTGTCGTGGTGAAACACACCCAGCTCTGCCGATAGAAGAGAATGTTGGTAGCTCAGGATTGAACTGTGAGGTCCTTGGTGCTCTCTGAGCTTGGTGGTTTTCTTGCAGACATTTCATGACCCAACTTGGTCATATCATCAGTGCTAGAAGGGAGTGGGGTTTGCGGAGAGGAGGAGGAGGAGGACTGTAGAGTCCTTGATGCTCTCTAAGCTTGGTTGTTTTCATGCAGACGTTTCATTACCAAACTAGGTAACATCATCAATACTAGAAGGGAGTGAGGTTTGTGGAGAAAACAAGGAGGAGGAGGAGGACTGAAAGGACATGGTTTCATGTGCTGCCTGCATCCCACAACTGGGGCTTTCTGGCACGCCACGGACTGTTGTGGGCCCCTGTTCTAGTTCAACCTTCTGCTTAAGCAGGACACCTGATACCATTTCAGAAAAGCGGCTGTCCAGTCTCTTCTTAAAAGCCTCCAGTGATGGCGCACCCACAACTTCTGAACTTCTGAGCGTATGGCATTCCATTAGTTAATTGTTGTCACAGTCAGGAAACTTCTCCTTGGTTCTAGGTTGCTTCTCTCCTTGTTAAGTTTCCACCCATTGCTTCTTGTCCTGCCTTCAGGTGCTTTGGAGAATAGCTTGACCCCCTCTTCTTTGGGGCAGCCCCTGAGATATTGGAAGACTGCTATCATGTCTCCCCCAGTCCTTCTTTTCATTAAACTAGACATACCCAGTTCCTGCAACCATCCTTTATATGTTTTAGCCTCCAGTCCCCTAATCATCTTGGTTGCTCTTCTCTGCGCTCTTTCTAGAGTCTCCACATCTTTTTATTACATCGTGGTGACCAGAACTGGATGCAGGATTCCAAGTGTTTGTTTGTTTGTTTTATTAGATTTATATACCGCCCTACTCCCGAAGGACTCAGGGCGGTGAACAGGCACAAAATAAAATACATAGATACAAAAGTTAAAAAACATAATTAAAACCAGATTAAATAATTTAGCCCGAGACAATTAAAAATTCCAATAATTTAAAACAGATTAAAATTTCGATTTAAAAGAATTTTAAAACAGGGGAGAAAATCCGTCTTGCTGGAATAGGAGAGTCTTAAGAGCACGGCGGAAAGTGCGTAGATCCGGGATCCTCCGTATCTCTGGGGGGAGCTCGTTCCAGATAGTGGGTGCCCCCACAGAGAAAGCCCTCCCCCTGGGGGCCGTCAGTCAACATTGTTTGGCTGACGGCACCTGGAGGAGCCCCTCTCTATGAGAGCGTACCGGCCGGTGGGAGGCTGCTTGTGGTAGTAGGCGGCCCCGTAAATAACCAGGTCCTAGGCCATGGAGCGCTCTAAAGGTGGTGACCAAAACCTTGAAGCGCACCCGGAAGACCACCGGGAGCCAGTGCAGCTCTCGCAGGAGAGGTGTTACATGGGAGCACCACGTCGCTCCCATAACCACCCACGCGGCCGCACTCTGTGCCAGTTGGAGCCTCCGGGTGCTCCTCAAGGGGAGCCCCATGTAGAGAGCGTTACAGTAGTAACGCTTGGCAAGTGTGGCCTTGCCAAGGCATTATAAAGCGGTATTAACACTTCACGTGATCTTGATTCTATCCCTCTGTTTATGCAGCCTAGAACTGTGTTGGCTTTTTTGGAAACTGTAGCACATTTGTTGATAACTGCCCCACCCCACTGCTTAAGAGATGAGAGTGATGGACATATGATAATGAGCAAAGTGGGAGGGGGGAACTCTGTCACAGCAGGGCTTTCATGGGATAAAGCCTTCTATGGAGCATCCCATGAGGATCTACGGGCTAGAGTAAGGCTGAAGGGATAGAACAGAACCAAGAGAGAATTCAGAAGCCGCCTGCAAGTCCCCGTCAGCTTTGGGATGGCAATTAGGGAAGCCGATATTACATTTCGTCTGCACGGATACGTAAAGGAGGAGAACTTTATGAGGACTGTCAAAATGGGAGATTAGGGAAAAGAGGATTTGAAACGAGGGCTCTGAGCTAAGGCTGATGAGCAACTCATTAGACACTAGGTTCGGCTTTCTAAGATTGTGATCCTGGAGAGGACACCAAAGTACGAGGGGTTTTAGATGCTTTCATTTCATGATGGCCTCATTTGGAGCTGTCTCGGCTTGGAGATCTACTCTCCCGTTATCTAATTACTCCGTTTTAGAAGATGACTTTTTCCCTAGTTTCTCCTCTACATTTTGGGCACCTCGGAATGGACTTGAAGCAAAAGAGGACCAGCAAGCAGTAGTAGAAGTTATGTTGTCAGGCCTGGAAGCCATCTTTTGAATTGGGCCTTCAGACCTGCCACGTTTTACTACTGTGGGAAACTTGGAGGGGGGATTGTATGGAGCAGGGATGATATATAGTCATAGTAACATTCCTTTCTCAGAGAGTCAAGGACATCTTGCCCTGCACCTGGAGGGGTGTGACTGGGAGGCATCTCCAGTTGGGACTGTGCTTGGGTTGGACCATGTGATGGACATGTGAGTGCTGAGCAGGGACTTGAACTTTCCTTTGGGTGGGGAAAACCTGGAAGCTTTCAGATTTGGGTGTTCCCAGATGTGCCAATATGACATCTCTAATAAAATGGAACTTTGAGGAAACTCAAGCCTGGGAGTTTTCTTTCATTGGGGGTGTTCATTGGATCCCTGACATTAACCCAAATCTCCTTTAAACAACATACCAGCTCCCTGGATATCGGGGTGCTGTCCAAGGTTCTGAGCCTCAAATGCCAACCTGAAAGCGGGTGGTGTGAAGACTCAGAGAAGTGTTCTGTCCCCATACCATGCACACACCCAACCAGCCAGCCGAGGGTTAAATAAACTCTTCAAACACACAATGTCAGTGATAGGGAACTTGGCAGCAACTCCGTGGCTGCCTGCCAAGAACTTTTACTCCGATAACACAGAGAAAAATACACACAGTTTGAATAGTCCAGTTTGTAATTAAATCCACGGCAAATAGGTGTTGTGTCCGAAGGTGCAAGTGCCTCGCCAGAGATTAGCTTTGTCCGTCACAGAGTCCGAATGGCCACCACACTCCCTTTTACAGCCTGTGGGGTATGGTCCAGTGACTCAGCTTAATCTCTGGCACGCCTCCTTTTCTGCTGCTCACGCTTGTCTCTCCAACACTGGTGTGGGTTTCTTCGTCACTATCTGACGGCTCGGAAACACCTGGCTCCTGGCCAATCTCTTCTCCTTCGGGAGACACCTGAGGCATTGCCAGAGAGGAGGGTCCTGGAGAGGGAGGGCTGGCCGTCTCCTCTCCTTCATGTTCGGAGCCTTCTTCCTCCAATAAGATAGGCTCAGAGGACGGAGCCACAACAGGAAGATGGAGGAGAAGAAAGCCGCGGAGGGAACTACAGGGAATGGCTCGATGACCCCCATCGAGACCATGACATATGTATGGTTGATTCCTGGGAGGTGTTAAAAGATGCTGAGGCCCTAGAAGGAGGGCAGAGAAGAGCAAGGAAGATGATATGAGGTCTGGAAGCTAAATTGCATGATGAACGGCTAAGGCAGGGGTGTCAAACTTGATTGTGTGGCGGGTTAGATCATGATGTAGCGTAACATTCTTTTGCCTTTGCAAAGCTGGGGTGGATAGGGCCTGCGTGGGCCATATTCAGCCCATGGGCCGCCAGTTTGACAGGACTGAGCTAAGGGAACTAGGTATATATAGCTAGTATAACTAGGTATAACTAGGAAAGAAGGCTTAGGGGAGACTTGATCTATACTTGTAACCAAAGGTATAAGTACAGACAAGCTGAAACCTGCCTGGCTCAAAAACAGTAACTGGGAGAGGGACCTTGGAGTCCTAGTGGATGACCACTTAAACATGAGTCAGCCATGTGTGGCATCAGCCAAAAGAGCTAATACAATCCTTGGTGGTATAAACAGAGGCACAGAATCAAAATCACGTGAAGGATTAGTACCGCTTTATAATGCCTTCGTAAGGCCACACCTGGAATACGGCATCCAAATTTGGTCACCACATTACAAAAAAAGATGTTGAGACTTTGGGGAAAAGTGCAAAGAAGAGCAAGTAAGATTTATTATTTATTTATTTATTATGTATGTATGTATGTATGTATGTATGTATGTATGTATGTAATTTATATGCTGCCCTTCTCCCGAAGGACTCAGGGCGGCTTACAAAAAAAACGGAACGAAAATTACATAAACATTAAAAAAATCCAATTAAAAATTGATTAAAATTATTTTAAATCACCCCTGTGGATCAGCCCATTTGATGAAAGAGCCACGTCTTCAATTCGTGGTGGAAGGAGAGGAGGTCAGGGGCTGTCCTAAGGCCGGTGGGCAGCCCATTCCAGAGGGTCGGCGCTCCCACAGGGAACGCTCTCCCCCTGGGGGCCGCCAGCCGGCATTGTCTGGCTGACGGCACCTTGACGAGGGCCACTCTATGGGAGCGCACAGGATGATGGGAGGATGGCAGGAGATGATCCTGCAAGTACCCCGGGCCTAAGCCAAGATGATGGCCTGGAGACTAAAACATATGAAGAACGGTTGCAGGATTTGAGTTTGGCTAGTCTAGAGAAAAGAAGGACTAGGGGGGACATGATAGCAGTCTTCCAGTATTTGAGAGGTTGCCACAAAGCATCAGAGGACAGGACAAGAAACAACAGATGGAAACTAATCAAGAAGAGAAGCAACCTGGAATTAAGGAGAAACTTCCTAACAATGAGGACAATTAACCAGTGGATTAAGGACCCAAATTGTTGGGGGAAATATGCTGACTCTGTAAAACCACTTACAAAGGGCTGGAGAGCACCGTGAAGCAATATAGAAGTCTAAGTGCTGTTGCTATCCTCCAATACTTAAGGGCTGTCATAGCGAAGAGGGGGTTGATTTACTCTCCAAAGAACCTGAAGGCAGGACAAGAAGCAATGGGTTGACGCTCCTCAGAAAGAGAGCCAACCTGGAAATGAGGAATTTTCTGACAGTTGAGAATGATTAATTAATGGAGCAGCTTGTTTCTTGGCGTCGTGGCAGTTCCGTCGGTGGAGGTCGATGGAACTGGGCAACTATTTGTTCGGGATGGTGAAAAGACAAGACTGGACAACCATTTGTTCAAGTTGGGTATCTGTTTTGCGCAGGGAGTTGGACTACAAGACTTCCAAGGGGTCGGCAACCTTAAACACTCAAGGAGCCATTTGGACCCGTTTCCCACAGAAAAGAAAACACCGGGAGCCACAAAACCCTTTTGACATCTAAAATGAAGATAACACTGCAAATATATCACTTTTTACCTTTATGCTATGTATATATATATATAAAAACTACAGTGTGTTGCATTTATGAAATCAATGAACTGATACAGAGAAAACACATTTTTATTTCTGCATGCAACAAAAACATTTTGAACTCTGAAAAAAAAAAAAAGATGGGCCGAAAAGCTGAATAAATCACCTGCCGGCGGGTGTCGCACATTGGTGGTTGTGATGCATATTTTGAGCGACAGGAAGCCGCAGCAGACGAATGAAAGAGCCACATGCGGCTCCAGAGCTGCAGGTTGCAGACTTCTGCTTCAGCCCTTCGATTCTACGACAATATTGTCAGCCTGAAGCCTGAATTGGTAGAAGAACAGCTCTCTTTCCGAGACTGGGCATCTCTGGATGGAAGCTCTCCAAGGTGCTGATAGTATCTTATCCCTCTGGATTGAAATTTATTCCTGCCTCCTCAACTCCGGACATACTGAATGCAAATTGAGCTCAGGTGTAAATGTGAGGAACTCCCTGCTCCGTGGAGCTGAGAAGAGTTAAAGCTACAACGGAAGTGCAGTTGCAATGCTCTTTATTTGAAAGTAAATTGGGCGAAGGACCTCAGGTTTCAAAGAGAACATTTGTAGCTCAGGGTTAAAATGAGATGATGTTCCCTAGTTTGGGTAATGAAACGTCTGTAAGAAAACCACCAAATTCAGAGTACACCAAGGACCCCACAGTCCTCCTCCTCCTCCTCCTCCACTCTGCAAACCCCACTCCCTTCTAGCACTGAAGACAGGGTGGATAAAAATCAATGATTTTTTTAAAAAAATTAAAAAAATCAGATTTTTTTGATTTAAATCGGATTGTTTTGATTTAAATCGGATTTTTTTGATTTTTATTGAATTTATTTTAATAAAAAACTTTTGGGGTAAAAATCGATCGTAAGATAGTTTTCTATTTAAGATACATAAATAATTTTAGTTTATTCAGCTTGAAATGGAGCTTAGTTATGTAGCATGTGGCTGTATATTCTGCGACACTGGGACTATCGGTGAGTCAACAGTGGGTCAAAGGAGTAGCAGAGATGACAGTTGCTGTTTAAAAATTATGATTTAAATCGAGTTGATTTAAATCAAGCCTTTTTACTAGTGATTTAAATCATGATTTAAATTGTGATTTAAATCAACTCGATTTAAATCAAATCCACCCTGACTGAAGATGTTACCTAGTTGGATAAGGAAATATCTGCAAGAAAACCACCAAGAGGGCTGTGAAAATATTTACAGACCCTTCGCATCCTGGACATAAACTGTTTCAACTCCTATCCTCAAAACGACGCTATAGAGCACTGCACACCAGAAAAACTAGACACAAGAACAGTTTTTTCCCGAACGCCATCACTCTGCTAAACAATTCATTCCCACAACACTATCAAACTATTTACTAAGTCTGCACTATTATGAATCTTCTCATCGTTCCTATCACCCATCTCCTCCCACTTATGACTGTAACCTTGTTGCTGGTATCCTTACGATTTATATTGACTGTTTCCTAATATGATTTGATTGCTTATTTGTTCCCTATGACTATCATTAAGTCACTTATCATTAAGTGTTGTACTTTATGATTCTTGACGAACGCATCTTCTCTTTTATGTACACCGAGAGTGTATGCACCAAGACAAATTCCTTGTGTGTCCAATCACACTTTGGCCAATAAAGAATTCTATTCTGTTCTATTCTATTCTATTCTATTCTATTCTGTTCTGTTCTGTTCTGTTCTGTTCTGTTCTGTTCTGTTCTGTTCTGTTCTGTTCTATTCTATTCTAAAGTTCAGAGTGCACCAAGGACTCCCGCAACATGTTTCCTACTCATGTGGGGAGCCACTGGGAGCCAGGTACCATATAAGATTAACAAATCTTATGTGAGGCTTTGGAAAAAGTGCAGAGAAGAGCAATTAAAATAATTAAAGGCATGGAAACCTAAAAATATGAAGAACGGTTGCAAGAATCGGGTATGGCCAATCTAGAGAAAGGAAAGACTAGGGGTGACATCCATCCTTCCGAGGTGAGTAAAATGAAGACCCAGATTGTTGGAGGCAATATGCTGACTCTGTAAACTGCTTAGAGAGGGCTGTAAAAGCACTATGAAGCGGTATATAAGTCTAAGTGCTATTGTTATAGCAGCATTCCAGTATTTCAGGGGTTGCCAGAAAGAAGAGGGGGGGCAATTTATTTTCCAAATAACCAGAAGGCAGGAAAAGAAACAATGGATGGAAACTAATCAAGGAGATAAGCAATCTGGAATTAAGGGAGAAACTTCCTAATAGTGAGAACAATTAACCAGTGGAACTGCTTGCCTCCCAAAGTTGTTGGCGCTTCATCATTGGAGGTTTTTAAGAAGACTGGACAGTCACTTGTTTGAAATGGTCTAGGGTCTCCTGCTTGAGCAGAGGGCTGGACTAGAAGACCTCCAAGGTGCCTTCCAGTTCTATTCTAATTGAAATGGTTGTCATTGCTTTCTCTTGATTGACAAGAAGTGGAAGACTTCATGAATGTAGCATGAGCTCTTTGAGTTGGAAAACACGAGTGCAAACATTTCTCCTAATTAGAACTTGGCATGGTCCTCTCATGTCAAACCACTCTTCATTTCATGTACTGTGAGAACACTGAGCAAGCACAAACCTTACCCTCCGTGTGTGATGCACCCTGAATCTTGCTAAGGATGCAGAGACATGAGATGGACCAGAATTAGTGCACTCTCCCAAAATATATTGTTTTCTGACCTAGTTGGGTAATGAAATATCTGCAAGAAAACCACCAAGTTCGGAGAGCACCAAGGACCTCACAGTCCCTTCTCCTCTTCCCAAACCCTACTCCCTTCTGACACTGATGACGTTACCTAGTTGGGAAATGAAACATCTGCATGAAAGCAACCAAGCTCAGAGAGCAACAAGGACCTCATAGTCCTTCCTCCCCCCTCTCCTCCTCCTCCCTACAAACCCCACTCCCTTCTAGCACTGATGGTGTTACCTAGTTAGGTCATGAAACATCTGCAAGAAAGCAACCAAGCTGAGAGTGTCAGACTGCGGTGTTATCTCAAAATTAAATGAATTTCCAAACTGCCAATCTTTAAGGAAATCTTTCTTTAATTGAGCTCAGCCACCGGATCATGACTCCGCACGGACAAGACCGACCTTTTGCCTCCCAATCCCTCCCTTTCCGATCCCCAAATCTCTGCTTCTCATTGGCTGTCTTCCAAGTCATTCTTCAGACTTCTTTTCCTCGTCATTTCTCAGGAATGTGCCCCCTCCCCTCATTTCCACGACAACTGGGCTTCAAAGGGATTTAGCAGGCAAAAGTTTCAGAGTTTATCTTTCGCTCTCCTCTGCTCTCTCTATGCCAGCGTTGCAACGCTGACAAGAGAGAGCACCAAGGACCCCCCCAGTCGTCGCCGTCCTCCTCCTCCTCCTCCTCCTCCTTTCCACAAACCTCACTCCCTTCTTGCACTGATGATGTTACCTAGTTGGGTAATGACACATCTGCATGAAAACCACCAAGCTCAGAGAGCACCAAGGACCTCACAGTCCCTTCTCCTCTTCCCAAACCCTACTCCCTTCTGACACTGATGACGTTACCTCATTGGGTAATGAAACATCTGTAAGAAAACAACCAAATTCAGGGAGGACCAAGGACCCCGCCGTTCAATCCTGAGCTACAAATGTTCTCCTTTTATTGCTTTCTGACAACCATTTGGAAGAGATGTATTTTGTGCAAGAGTGGAGCAATTGACATTTGAAGAATCCTTATCCGAACAGTTGGCATACATATGAGACCTCTACAAACCGAGCAATAAAGAGAACAAGTCTTGAGCTGCAATCATCTCTTCTCCAACTTACAGTCTTTTGACAGCAATCAGGAGAGCCAGCAGCTCCTGCAATCATTCACCCTCTCAGAAACCATATGCTACAACTTCACCGTCACTCTCTCAACACGCTGAGTTTCAGAAAGGTCAATGAGACATGCAAGGACTTCCATGAAGAAGGAGAAGTCCTTTCGCTTTCCAGTTAAAAATGAGTCCAGTGCTGGATGAGATCTGTTTTTTTGTTGTTGTTGCAAGGACCAGGGATATGAAGTCAGATTTTATGTGGGTTCATGTACTAGACCAGGGGTGGGCAATTGTGGCCAAGCTATCTCAGGAATTCTGGAAGTTGAAGTCCACAGGTTGTAAAAGAGCCACAATTGCCCACCCCTGTACTAGACAAATAGGCTGTTCAAATGAAGAGTCGATGAGGTCCTTGGTGCAGTCTAAGTTTGCCCGAAAGGTGCTTTTTCAGGAGGCAACTGGACTTTCTGGTTTTTCTTTTGAAGATGTTTCGCTTCTCATCCAAGAAGCTTCTTCAACTCTGACTGGATGGTGGGGAATGGAAGGATTGATACTCCTTGCAGACAGCTGGTCATTTGCATTCTTTCTGAGAGTCATTGAGGCCACTTGGGAGGTTTGTCTGTGTCTTCAGGGTCACCTGAATAGTGCAAATGGTTCCTGTAGTCTGCAATTGTTGGAAATCCGTTCAAACTCCCACTTCCATGGATTTCCAAAACATTGCAGGCAAGAGGAACCAATTGCACTACTCAGGTGTCCCTGAGGACACAGATAAGCCTCCAAGTGGCCTCAATGACTCTCTAAAAGGATGCAAATGACCAGCTGTCTGCAAGGAGTATAAATCCCTCCATTCTCCACCATCCGGTCAGAGCTGAAGAAGCTTCTTGGATGAGAAGTGAAACATCTTCAAAGAAAAAAAACAAAAAAGTCCAGTTGCCTCTTGAAAAAAAATAGCACCTTTCAGACAAAAATGACCTGGATGACTGAGAATCTTCATAGACTTTAAACTTGGTTGTTTTCTTACAGACATTTCATTACCAAACTAGGTAATGTCATCAAAACTTCACCGTTCAACCCTGAATTCCAAATATTCTCTTCTATAAATAAAAGTTTCATATGCTTGAAGAAATTTGGGGCCTGAATGATAGTCGTAAGTTGAAGACTATCTGTGTAAGACTATTTTGGGCAAAAAGTAAATTTCCTGGGTAGAACCAGGAAATAAGCTGACCTTTCTCCTTCTCTACTGAATAGACATATATATGTATCTAGATGCAAGGGGTGTTTTCTGCATATTGTGCTTGGTTATTGTTTGGAATAATACCTCTTTTTTTTTTTTAAATAATTTTTATTGAACAGTTTTTTTAAAAAGAAAAAATGCAATTTTTACAATTTTCTACTTTCCAACATTTTCACATCAGTTTTCATTTCTTATATATCCATTTTTCTCCCTTTTTTTTTCTATTTACTATCTATACATGTGGTGAAATCCAATTTTTTTGTTACTACCGGTTCTGTGGGTGGGCTTAGTGGCCATGGCACCGCCCAGAGTCCCTTGGGTGGCATAGAAATGCAACAAAATAAATAAATAAATAAATAAATAAATAAATAAATAAATAAATAAATAAATAAATAAATAAATAAATAAATAAATAAATGGCAGGGGAAGGATACAGCAAAATCCCCATTCCCTCCCCACTCCAGGGGGAAGTATATTGCAAAATCTCCATTCCCACCCCACTCTGGGACCAGCCAGAGGTGATATTTGCCGGTTCTCCGAACTACTCAAAATTTCCGCTACCGGTTCTCCAGAACCTGTCAAAACCTGCTGGATTTCACCCCTGGAATATATCAATGTACTAAATTACAATCATGCATTCTGTGTCTGTTCCCTTTCTACATATTTGCTACTATATTCAAACTCCTGTTTCTTCCTCATTTAATCTTTCCTTGTCCTCTAACCATTCATACTATTTCTCCCATGCCATGTAATATTCTGCTTCCTCCTTATCTTGTTTTTTTTTTAAATAATCTTTATTTACATTTTACCATTAAAAACAAAAAGAGAATGACACATTATATAAATAACAAACAAAACATACAAAACGACAGAACAAAAATCAACAAAACTAGCATACCTATAAGCAGTACCTTAATAACCTAGTACTCGGTACTGTATATCTATATTATAATCCAGAGAAGACAGAACATCTTACATATCTTTATAAAACAATTAGGTCTATCCAACCTCACTTTACTTGTATAATATAAGTTTCTCAGTCCATATAGTTCCTCTTCTAATTTGGGTTATACCTTGTATATCTTATCTTGTATTTCTTTTGTGAATTTATCCATCTCTGCACACTCTAAAACTTTTCTTCTCCAGTTTTTTTCTGTTGGTATATTATTATTTTGGAATAATACCTTTAATTGCAAACCAAAGTAAATAAAATCGGAGGAAGGGGCGAGGGATGGGAGAGAGAGAAAAACTTAGCAGCTATCTAGGAGATTGTCAGTTATTTCCCCTGAGATCACCTTGATTTGGCATGCACAGCCTTTGCGTGATTTCTCAGAGGAAGGAAAACACAAAATCTATACTGATCTATTTACTATACGGGCTTTAATATCTGTATAAATGATGCGGTGTGCTGAGCAAACCTCGTGTTCCTCCGATCTCCTATTTTCTCCCCACAAGAACAACCCTGTAAGGGGGATAGGACTGAAAGTGAGTGATTGGCCCAAAGACACCCAGCTGGTTTTCCTGTGTAAAGCAGGACTAGAACTCACAGTCTCCTGGTGATTGGCCCAAAGTCACCCAGCTGGCTTTCATGTGTAAAGCAGGACTAGAACTCACAGTCTCCTGGTGATTGGCCCAAAGACACCCAGCTGGTTTTCATGTGTAAAGCAGGACTAGAACTCACAGTCTCCTGGTGATTGGCTCAAAGACACCCAGCTGGCATTCATGTGTAAAGCAGGACTAGAACTCACAGTCTCCTGGT
>NW_026844077.1:5400071-5432571 GCF_029531705.1 Pantherophis guttatus | reverse complement strand
TGCAATTTCCCAAATAAAGTTCGAGTGGGAATTCTTAAAAGAGATTAGACAGCGTGAAACTCTGAAATTCAGGGACAGCATTAAGAACAGAATCCGGAAAGGAAACAGTAAATTTCTACAAACATATTGCGGAAAGAAAGAAAGAAAGAAAGAAAGAAAGAAAGAAAGAAAGAAAGAAAGAAAGAAAGAAAGAAGGAAGGAAGGAAGGAAGGAAGGAAGGAAGGAAGGAAGGAAGGAAGGGAGGAGGGAGGGAGGGAGGGAGGGAAGGAAGAAGGAAGGAAGGAAGGAAGGAAGGAAAAGGAAGGAAGGAAGGAAGGAAGGAAGGAAGGAAGGAAGGAAGGAAGATCCAAGGGAGGAACAGAGAGACAGACACAGAGAGACTGGGGGTGGAGGGGGGGAGAGAGAGAGAATTCCAAGGAAGAAGGAAGGAAGATAACAGAAAAATAGTTAGAGAGAGGGAGGGAGGGAGGAAAGGATGGAGGAAGGAAGGAAGATAAGAGAAAGGTAGAGATGGAGGGAAGGAAGGAAAATAAGAGAAAGAGATGGAGAGAAGGAGAGGGAGGGAGGGAGGAGGAAGGGAAGGAAGGAAGGAAAGAAAGGAAAGAAGAAAAATAAGAGAAAGATAGAGGGGGAGGGAGGAAGGAAGGTGTGAAGGAAGGAAAAGGAGGGCAGGAAGGAATGAAGAACACAAAGGGGGTACAGATTATTATACATAATAATCTGTGGAGAAACTAAAAAGAGAGGTATTTCCCTCGTCTGTTAATAAAGGAACTTATTCTCACCCCCCAAAAAAGCTGACTAGTGAAAGATTCAAAACAATTTCCTGCCCAAAGACGCAAACTCGGCCTACGACCTCTGTCGATCGAAAAAGAGAATTAAACACATTCACGGAATTTCGAGCCGATCAATAACGGCTAATCACAATCATCTTTATTAACTTTCATATCGCAGAACCATGTTTTTTTTTCCTCGTCGTCTATTCCACCGAAGGGAAGAAGAGAGACATTCGCGGCGACATTTGACTGGCATCAAGAACATCGGTTCGATGAGCCCCTGGTTTCGTTCAGCAGCGCCGTCCTCCCGCTACCTGGGAAACGCACGCGACAATCACAACTCATTCAGCAAAGCGGACTACCAGAACAACCTCGCGATGCGCTGCTCATTCATGCGGCCGACACGTGAGGAGAGGCAAATGCACTCGCTCCGAATTGCGTGACACAAACACAATCCTTAGCAGACAGGTCTGGGTTTCAACATACTGCGGGTGGCCACTAAACCAAGGTCTTTCGGAAAGAAAATTCCTGACCCAGCTCCCCAAACATGACACACCCTCTTGACGTGAACTCAAAAGATTCCTTTATTAGGAGCGCCGGCAGCCCCGGCAAAAATGTTTAACAAGTCCAGCTGGCAGGGAGATGAATAGTTGTCTGCCACATCTATTCATCTCTGCCCCCTGCCTTTTATCCCCAGAGCTAGGATGGGGCCTCACTAGCAATGGTGGCTCTTCCATCCCAAGGACCAGCCCATAGATTTCCACTGCTCTCCTCTCCTCTGCCTTCTGCGCATCCGCACAACAGGCACTGGACTCAGATGTTCCTCCTCTTCCTCATCAACCCTCCAGACCTGGGGGCTGTTGACTCTCCGCCTGAGGGCTGACGGACGGCCCAGGCTCCACCTCTGTCTCTATCTCTCTGCCAGCTCCATTCCCTCATCCCCGTCAGAGCTCTCAAGTTGCCTTGATGCTGGCCCTGACTCCCACACCTCCTTCTCCTCCTCTGATGCTGGAGGGGCCGGTGACCGACAGCTAGGCTGATGAAGATTGTGCAGGGCATAAAAGAGATGGATGAATATAACGGAATAACAGAGTTGGAAGGGACCTTGGAGGTCTTCTAGTCCAACCCCCTGCCTAGGCAGGAAACCCTACACCACTTCAGACAAATGGTTATCCAATCTCTTCTTAAAAACTTGCAGTGTTGGAGCATTCACAACTTCTGGAGGCAAGTCATTCCATTGATTAGATGTTCTAACTGTCAGGAAGTTTCTCCTTAGTTCTAGGTTGCTTCTCTCCTTGATTAATTTCCACCCGTTGCTTCTTGTCCTGCCCTCGGGTGCTTTGGAGAATAGCTTGACTCCCTCTTCTTTGGGGCAGCCCCTGAGATATTGGAACACTGCTATCATGTCACCCCTGATCCTTCTTTTCATTAAACTAGACATACCCAGTTCCTGCAACCGTTCTTCATATGTTTTAGCCTCCAGTCCCCTAATCCTCTTTCTTGCTCTTCTCTGCACTCTTTCCAAAGTCTCAACATCTTTTTTACATCATGGTGACCAAAACTGGATGCAGGATTCCAAGTGTGTCCTTACCAAGGCATCATAAACTGATATTAACACTTCACGTGATCTTGATTCTATCCCTCTGTTTATGCAGCCTAGATCTGTGTTGGCTTTTCTGGCAGCTGCCGCACACGGCTGGCTCCTATTTAAGTGATTGTCCAATAGGGCTCCAAGAGCCCTCTCGCAGTTACTACTATTGAGTGAGTTAGCACCTATTCTGTATCCGTGCATTTGGTTTTCCTTACCTAAGTGTCAAGCCTTACTTTTCTCTACGTTGAATTTCATATTGTCAGGTAGGAACCAGTGTTGAAGTCTGTGACGTACATCTGGAAAGGATGTGAGATGCTAAAAAAAGGCTATTTGCAACCAGAGAGCAATAATTTTTCTTTCTCTTGGCTTAGTGGGGATTGGGGAAATGCTTGCATCGCTGGGCTGATGTCGGCCAGGGATTCAGCCAGCGGGCTAAATCTGGCCAACCCCCCCTGAAGGTCTGGAGAATCGATCATTGGAGCTTGGCTCGCTCTTTCAACCGTCCAAGCGACGTGAAACATGACGATAAAAGCAGAGAACCAATGAGTAAAATTGTCCCCCTGGTATCAATTTTGGGAAGGGAGAGCGATTGCGTGGAAGAGAGCTGTCCGTGTTTTGCCGTTATTTACAATATTCGTTATGCTGAGTAATTGCCTTATTCAACGTAAGTGGGAATAACTGCGACGGCAACCGTATATTAAGATCAATTCTCGGGAAGGAACGAGCGAAAAAGGCACCTAGACCACAGCAATCCTGGAAATGGAATTTTGAGTTTTTTAGGAGAAAGCATCCAGGCAGCAGCCCAGATGAGCGACAGTACAGAAATGTGGCCAACTCATTTTATTTTATTTTTCAGGGAGGGAATTGTAACTTACGAGACTGCCTTGTGCCACCGGTAGCCTCACCGGCCAGTACGCTCCCACAGAGAGGGACTCCTCAGGGTGCCGTCAGTCAAACAGTATCGACTGGCAGCCCCCAGGGGGAGAGCCTTCTCTGTGGGGGCACCTGCACTTTGGAACGAGCTCCCCCCGGAGATACGGAGGATCCCGGATTTACACACTTTCCGCCGTGCCCTCAAGACTTTTTTATTTCAACAGGCTGGCCTGGCCTAACTTCCTTTTAATTGTTTAATTTTAATTTGTTTTTTAAAAAGGGGTGTTTTAATTAGTATGGGCCAAATTTATCTAATATGTTTTAAATTGTTTTTTAAATTTTATAATGTATGTGTTTTATCTTTGGCTGTTCACCGCCCTGAGTCCTTCAGGAGAAGGGCAGTATATAAATCTAAATGAACTGAAACTGAAACTAATGTCTTTGTCATAACTATCTTAAAGAGTACAGAATGACAGAGTTGGAAGGAATCTCAAAGGTCTTCTAATCCAGGGGTCCTCAACCTTTCGGACCTCAGGGACTGCTAAATTCATAATTTTAAATCCGACAGACCACTAATATGATCTGCTTAATGACTGGCTGGGTGGACGTGGCTAGGTGGTCATGTGACTGGGTGGGTGTGGCCAACTCGATGTCAGTCATGTTGAGGGGCACTTCGCCGAGGTCTACTTGCCTCTCCTGTGCCAGCCACTCCTTGCCTGCCCATCCGGGCTCCTTAGGGTCCCAACAGGAAGCAGTTGCTGGAGCTAAGCAGCCCCCATGAGAAAGAGTTGGCAAAACAGCTCAGTTCAAATTGGATCTGGCCAAGAAGGAAGCTCAGCAGAAGCATCTCACTGAGGACTAGGAGCATAGACTTTCCAAGAAGAGGGAAGACCTGTAGGAGTGCAAGGCCAGGTACTGGCGCCTGGAGGCTCAGCGGGCTGAGATGGTCAGCCAGTTCCAGGCCATGAGGCAGTCCCATTGGAACAAGGCCCTCCGGCTCTTTGCCACCAGCAGCACTTCCCTCCATCCTTCACGCAAAGCCCCACACCAGGAGGGTGAAGCAGACCCCAAGTCAGAATTTCTATCCCCCTCCGACCCACACAAAAAGACCCCAAAGGGGGAGACTCTCTGCAGCAACACAAACATTCATTGCACGTATCCGGCCCAGGGCCGTAGTTTGAGGACCCCTGATTTAGTGCAATATAAAAAATGCAAATAATTTTTCTGTGGACCACCAACATTTTCTCACGGACCACCAGTGGTCCACGGACCACCAGTTGGTGACCACTATTCTAGTCCAACCCCCTGCTTAAGCAGCAAATCCTATACCAGTGGTGGCGAACTTAATGGCACGGGTGCCAGAGGTGGCAAGCAGAGTCCTCTCTGTGGGCACGCGCACCATCGCCCCAACTCTGTTTCGGGGCTCTGCCGCACACATGTGTGTGCCTCCCACTGGCCAGCTGGACTTCGGGTCTCTGCCACACATGCGTGGGGCGTGCACATGCACAAATGTGCCTGCCCCTTGCAGTTTGGGCATGCACACACTTTGGGCACTCTGTCTAAATGTTTTGCAGTCAAATGCTCTTACCGGACTTTTGCGAGATAGACAAGAATCAGGGTTATATAGGAATTGGGACAGGTGGTATGTTTGGCTGCAAAAAAAGAAATCTTAAGAAGAATGTAAAATATTAATCTTAGTGTGAATGTGGGTAAATATTTATAGGAGCATTGCATGGCAGTTGAGAATTCTTTCTTCTGGATAATCTTTTCTTTTTTTTTTTGATGATTTGGTTTAATGGAGGTTTGTAATATCGCTAGGCGAAAATTGATACTTTAAAACTCTATATGTATTATATTACTCTCTGCAATTCTATCCATATTGCTATATTTTTTTTCTGTAATTTTTAATAATTTTCAATAAAAAAATTATAAATAAATAAATAAAAGTTTTGCCATCACTGTCCTACACTATTTCAGACAAACAGACAACTAACAGAACTGAGGAAGCTTCTTGGAGGAGAAGCAAAATGTTTTCAAACAAGAAACAAAAACAAGAAAAACCAGTTGCCTTTGGAAAAAGCACCTTTGGGACAACCATGACTTGAATGGATATCCCAAAAGTCCTTTTTTTCTTTTTTTTTTTAATTGAAAAGTTTTACAAAGAAAAAATTCTCCCCCCCCACCAGTTCCCTCCCCACCACACCCACACCCATTCCCCCCCTCCCATCCCACTCTCCCCCCCAGACTTCCCAGAGCAAAATACAGGGTATTTCTGTTAACAATCATATGCTAAATTAACCTAACTATTCTTAAACTGCCAAATCCCCCCCGAAACCTTAACTCCACTATTGATAAGATAATACTTCTAAAGTTTAATATTCATTCATAAACTATTTGATATTTTCTTGTCTGTTACTTATTTTGAATATAATCAATCCATCTTCTCCATTCCGATACATATTTTTCTTGTGTATAGTCCTTCAAATATGCTGAAATTTTCGCCATTTCTGCTAAATTCGCTACTTTCAGTGTCCATTCTTCAATAGTAGGCAAAGAGTCCTTCTTCCAATATTGCGCTACCAACAGTCTAGCTGCTGATATTAAGTTCAAAATCAATTTAGTCTCTGATACTGTACAGTCCGTCGTTATATCCAATAAAAACAATTGAGGAGTAAATTTCAACCTTTTTTTCAGAATGTTCTGCATCACCCACCAAATTTTTATCCAAAATGCCTTGATTTTCTTACAAGTCCACCATATATGGTAATAAGTTGCATCATCAGATTCACATCTCCAACATTTAGCTTGTAAGTTTGGATACATACATGATAATTTTTTAGGATCTAAGTGCTATCTATAAAACATTTTGTAAAAATTCTCTCTCAAATTTTGTGTTTGCATAAATTTAACAGTTCTGACCCAAATCTTTTCCCATGTTTCCATCATCACTGGTTCCTGAAAATTTTGCGCGCATTTTATCATACAATCCTTAACCAATTCCTTTTCTGAATCTATTTCCAATAAAGCATTATACAACCTTTTAATATGCATCTGACTTTGATCTCTAATCTGTTTCACCAGATTTTCCTCATTTTGCATAGCACCAATTTTTTGATCTTCCCTCCATCTAGCTTGAAGCTGACCGTACTGAAACCAAGTACAAATTATCCCTTCTTCTTTTAACCAAAAGTCCTTTTTTTCAAGAGGCAACTGGACTTCCTGTTTTTTTCTTTGGAGATGTTTCACTCCTCATCCAAGAAGCTTCTTCAGCTCTGAACGGATGGCGGGGAATGAGTTGAATCACCGTTGAATACAGAATAACAAGAGTTGAAAGGGACCTTGGAGGTCTTCCAGTCCAACCCCCTCTTTCAGCAGGAAATGTTATATACCACGTCAGACAAATAACGGAACTGAAGAAACTTCTTGGAGGAGAAGCAAAATGTTTTCAAACAAAAACCCAAGGAAGTCCAGTTCCCCTTGGAAAAAACAAACCTTTTGGACAACCACGACCTGAATGATTGAGAATCTCTATAGACATACCAAGCAACAGAGTTTGAAGGATCTTGGAGGTCATCTAGTCCATCCCCCCACCGAAGCAGAAGACCCTACACCATCTCTGACAAATGGCAGTCCAGTCTCTTCTTGAAAGTCTCAAGTGATGAAGCTCCCATAACTTCTGGATGCAACTTCTGTTCCATGGGTTGATTGTTCTCACTGTCAGAAAGTTCCTCCTCATTTCTAGGTTGAATCTCTCCTTGGTCAGTTTCCATCCGTTATTCCTTGTCTGGCCTTCGGGGGCTTCGGGAAACAGTTTGACCCCTTCCTCTCTGTGGCAGCCCCTCAAATGTTGGAAGATGCTATCCTGTCTCCCCTGGTCCTTCTCTTCGCTAGACTAGCCAGGCCCAGTTCCTGCAACCATTCTACATTCATTGTTCTAACTGTCAGGAAATTTCTCCTTATTCTAGGCTGCTTCTCTCCTTGATTAGTTTCCATCCATTGTTTACTGTCTTTTCCTTAGGTGATTTGGAGAATAGCTTGACTCCCTCTTTTTTTTTTAAAAAAAAAAAATTGATTTATATGCCGCCCTTCTCCGGAAACTCAGGGTGGCTTACAGTGCGTTAAGCAATAGCCTTCATACTTTTGTATATTTTTACAAAGTCAGCTTATTGCCCCCACAAACTGGGTCCTCAATTTACCTCCCTTAGAAAGGATGGAAGGCTGAGTCAACCTTGAGCCTGGCGAGATTCGAACTTACTTTAATTGCAGACAGCTGGTGTTAAACTACAGTGCCTTGTCCGCAGAACTATCCAGGCTCCTTTTTTGTGGCAGGCCTTCTTTTCATTAAACTAGCCATGCCCAGTTCCTGCAACTGTTCTTCATATGTTTTAGCCTCCAGTCCTCTAATCATCCTGGTTGCTCTTCTCTGCACTTTTTCTAGAGTCTCAACATCTTTTTTATAGTGTGATGATCAAAACTGGATGCAGGATTCTAGGTGTGGTCTTACTAAGGCTTTATAGAGTGGTATTAGTACCTCTCTTGATCTTGATTCTATCCCTCTGTTTGCATCCCTAAGTTGTTAATGCAATTTAGGATTGCATTGGCTTTTTTGGCTGCTGCCGCACACTGTGGGCTCATAATTAACTGGTTGTCCACTAAGACTCCCAGATCCCTCTCACAGTTCCTGCTTCTCAACTCTTGCTAAAAGGTTCTTTTAACTGGAGATTCTGGATCAAAACACACGACCTTCTGCATTCAAGTCATGTCTCCTGTTAATCGGCTATAATAAATGCCTGCAAATCTTAGCTATTTTCAATTCCAAAACTTCAAAAGACATTTTTATGCGATCCTCCCCGAGATTGTGGAGCAGAACTGTTAGACCCCCCCAGGACACAAGGATGCCTTCACACATCTCATGCCACTTTGTTACTGACTTAATCAATTTTTCTCACTTTCAGTCATAGATTGAATAACAACAAATTATTCTTCCGAAACCACTAAATTTTCCTTGGGGTTGTTTACACCCCTTACCCCAAATGCACAACTTCACCAAAGTTAAAAAGTAATTCATAAATGAAGGCAAATATATGTGCAGGATCCAATCTGGTTCAATCACTGGGACCTGAGGTTCCATCTTCCGAGCTTTCAGACTGGTGCTAGAGCCCATCCTTAGGAAATTTCTCTCTAACAGAGTATGTTCTTTAAACTATTCAGTGCGTGGTATTTATATGATGCCTGGTTTTGCATGTGTGTGTGTGGCTTTTTAGTTGTTGATTGGGGTGTTGATCGCTGGCTATTAAATGGTTGGTTGTGGTTTCCTTGTGCTCCCAAGCTCTCGCCTCTTAAAAACTTGATAAGCTACTAAGATTGTTGTACGAGCAGGTACAAAAACAGCTAGGGAAGTAATTGAAGCTTGAGAAACGAGCCCCTTGTCACATACATTCAATTTTGCAACTACTAAAATTGTTGGATGACAAGGTACAAGAACAGCCTGGGAAGTAGTTGGAGCTTGAGAAACGGGCCCCTTGTTGCATACAGTCGATTTTCCAGTTACTAAGATTGTTGGTCGAGCAGGTACAAAAACAGCCACGGATGTGATTGAAGCCTGGGAAAGAAATTGGCCCCTTGTCAATCAACAGGAGTGCTGATTTACCCCCAGCTTATCAAGAGGCGAGGGCTTGGCAGCACAAGGAAACAACAGCCAACGACTTAATAGACATCTGTCGGGAATCTTCACAGATTGTTTACGGGGCTGTGAATGACCGTAATTCACAACCGGCTCAATAAAAGGGTTTTTTTGGGGGGGACCAAAATTGTGATTGATGCTTTCTCAGGAAGCCTAGGTCAGAACAAAATCTATCTAACACATAATTTTTCCCTGGTCCCTAAGAAACAGCCAGGAGATCCTCTTACCTGTGAAGAGCAGCTGGGTTTATTTCTTGATGGAAACGGAGAGGATGATGATGAAGATCAGAAGAACGACCAGCCCGGCGGAGATCACACAACATTTCACTCTCCTCGCTCGCCGCTGAGGAGGACAAAGACAAGAAATGAAGGTCAACACTCAGGATGGGACCAGCAGAAGTCTTAACCGGTTATATTCTAACACCAAGAACTCTTGACATGCTCTACGGAGGGGAGGAAAGTGGGTTCGTGAACCATTGGATTGGTGGACAAGGGAAACGTTTCCCGCCCCCCTCCCCCCTTAAAAGTTAACACACACACACACATATAAAAAGAAAGAATGATTCCCTTAGGCACCTGTTTTGGTTTCACCTCTGAATGTGTGAAATTGATTGTGAGTCGCCAGAAACTGGTACTGTTTTTTTTTAAAAAAAGAATCTGTATGATGGACTTGAGTCTGGCATTGTGTGATTTATGTTAATAAGTATTAATAAATAAATGCTATTGATACTTTCCCCCTTAATTCTGTCTCATAATGAAGATCTGTCCATTATCTTCCTTCCTTCCTTCCCCACTCCCTCCTTCTCACATCTTTTCTTTCTTTCTTCTTTCTTTCTTTGAGTTCTTCCCTTTTCTTTCTCCTTTCTTTCCCTCATTCTTTCTTTCTCTATTTCTTTCTCTTCCTTTCCTTTCCTTCCTTCTTTCTTTCTCTTTTCCTCTCTCTCCTTTCCTTTCCTTCTTTGTCTCTTTCTCTCCTTTTCCTTCCTTCTTACCTTTCTTTCTTCCCTCCCTCCATCCCTCCTACACATTTCCTTCCTTACTCTCCCTCCGTCTCACACATTTCTCTTCCTTCCTTCCTTCCTTTCCTTCCTCCTTCTCACACATTTCCTTCCTCCTTCCCTCCCTCCATCTTGCACATTTCTTTCCTTCCTTCCTCTCCCTCCATCTCACACATTTCCTTCCTTCCTTCCTAACTTACTTCCTTCCCTCCCTCCATCTCATTTCCTTCCTTCCTTCCTCTCCCTCCATCTCACACATTACCTTCCTTCCTTCCTATCTTCCTTCCTATCTTTTTTTTTTTTTTTAATTTTGATTTATATGCCGCCCTTCTCCGGAGACTCAGGGCGGCTTACAGTGCGTTAAGCAATAGCCTTCATCCTTTTGTATATTTACACAAAGTCAGCTTATTGCCCCCACAAACTGGGTCCTCAATTCACCTACCTTAGAAAGGATGGAAGGCTGAGTCAACCTTGAGCCTTGGAGAGATTCGAACCAGCAGTAAATTGCAGGCAGCTGTGTTAATAACAGGGTGCTTTAAACCACTGTAGTACCAAGGCTCTTGGTACTCTATCTTTCTTCCCTCCCTCCCTCCATCTCACACATTACCTTCCTTCCTTCCTATCTTCCTTCCTATCTTTCTTCCCTCCCTCCCTCCAGCTCATTTCCTTCCTTTCAAAATGGCTTCTCTCTTTGTGTTGCTTCCTGTAGCGCCTGAAGCGAATCAAATATTTTACCTTTCATTGTTGCCTTTAATCAGATCTATGATCCTGTTATTTTACCCTCTCATTTGGGAGTCAAGTCAGGGCTCGGCTTCCAAGAGGAAAAGGCGAGGCAACCTTTTACATCTTAAAAAGATCTTCGCCTGTTCATTCCTGACCTTTGAAGAGAAAGTTTCCTGCACAAGTGAACTCCACGTTGCTGTTAAATCACTGCTTCAGCTCTGGAGTTCGCAAAGGCCAACAATCCTAACTATTTTTTCCTACCTTTTTTAAAGTGGGGGATATTGATTTAAATCGGCAACTGGGTTTTTTTTCTTTTTTTACAATGGCATTCAGCTAGTTCAAGCTCTCCTGGATGTAGAAAAAAAATTGGATTTTTGCATGCCAAGCTGCACAAACCATTATTTGACATCTGTGTAACCATCAAATCCATAATCTCAGTTTTTTTTATTTATTAAATGTATATACTGCCCAGTTCACTATCGAGTGATTCCATTAAACCTAAACTGAATTATTTAGCTTTTGAGCCAGTGGGGCGTTTTCCCACACCCCCTTCTCGGAATCACATTCAGGATTTCTACATTTGGGAATCAGGTGAGAATGGCAAAGAAATTGGCATCTCATAATAACCAGTCAGATTTGGCCATGGGAATACATCACGATGGTCAAATGAAGGAAACTGCACCACTCGGTGATGAAATGAGGGAGGGAGGAGAGAAATAGCTTAAAATCTATAGGGAAGGAAGAAATTATGCCCCCTCAACAAGTAAAGAGACAATGCCTGTCAATTAAGGTCTTAGATTTTGACCCTAGTCCAGTCTTTCATAGTGAATGGATTGGTTTTCTGACAATATCACTACAAGGAAAATCAGAATGATTGCCGTTTACTCATTTATTTTCCAAGTAAGATCTCCATTATCTTCCTTCCTTCCTTCTTTCTTTCCTTCCTTCTCTCCCTCCCTCACATTTTGTTCTTCCTTCCCATCCATCCATCCATCCCACACATTTCCTTCCTTCCTTCTTTCCTTCCATCTATCTTTCCATTCTTACCTCCCTTCCTCTTTCCCTCTCACACACATTTCCTTCCTTCCTTCCCTCCCTCTTTACTTCCTACCCATTTCTTTCCTTCCTTCCATCTTTCTATTTTTCCCTCCCTTTCTCTCACTTCCTTCCTTCCTCCCACACTTCCTTCCCTCCCTCCCTCCTCCCTCCCTTTACACATTTTCTTCCTTCCTTCCTTCCTTCCTTTTATCTTTCCATTCTTACCTCCCTTCCTCACTCTCACATTTTCTTCCTTCCTTCCCTCCTTCCTCCCTCTACACATTTCCTCCCTTCCTTCTTTCCTTCCACCTATCTTTCCTCCCTTCCTTCTTCCCTCTCACATTTCCTTTCTTCCTTCCTCCCACACTTTCTTCCTTCCCTCCCTCCTTACTTCCTCTACACATTTCCTTTCTTTCTTCCTTCCATCTTTCTATTCTTCCCTCCCTCTTTCTCTCACTTCTTTCCTTCCTCCCACACTTCCTTCCTTCCCTCCCTCCCTCCATCCTCCCTCCCTCTACACATTTCCTTCTTTCCTTCCTTCCTTCCTTCCTTCCTCTCTCCCGGATGTCTTAATAAGTGGAATAATGTGAGGAAGGAAATTTATTCCAGAAGAAAACTATGATGCACATTGTAACTTATCCTCTACAGAAATAAATGTACCCAGTAGAACAAACACACACCGAGATCAACGCACAAAGTTTATTTATTTTTTTTTTGTAAAGAAAATCAAATACATCGAAAATGCGAGAAGAATTTGTCCCAGCAAAACTGACAGCCTAAAATACGCGACAGGGAATGAAACCACTTCTGAGATATTCACTAATTGCTAGATCAAAGAGCTGTTAACCAGCCAGTCGTTCAGCAAGAGACTGACATAACCCCGGTAAAGCATGTAACATTCCAAATTAATTCTCAATTCCCATATATTTAGGCAGACTCCCTGACGCACGCAATTAAGTTCCGAGTCCTGTATTAAATTTGAAAAGAAAACTTTTTTTTATCCTTCCTCGAACTTCATCAGACCCACTCAGATACACATTTATTAGATATTGAGGTGGTGGGGCTGGAAGGACGGGCCCAAGCGAAAGGGATTACCCCCAAAAAGTGGATTAAAGCTAAAGAGATTACAGAAGAATATATATATATATATATAAATGCTAAATGAAGCTGTCAAGACAGGGGAAGCGTTAATGCTGAAGGACAACCCCAAAGAATGGATGAACACCCAGGCGAGAATTCTCCAATGGAAGTCAAATCATATGTAAGCAAATATTGCAAAGATGGATTTCTTTTGCTAATCTGCTGAATGGGAAACCCGATCTTGGTTTTGTGGCCAGTCGCAGAATTGTGACAGCCAGAGGATGACATTTGGGAGAAAGGACCAAGGAATAATAATAATAAAAAATGTGTTTGGCTTAACATGTCTCTTTTCCACCGATTAAAAGAAAAAGCAAATCCGTCTCTCTTTCGGAATTCAAAATGGAGTTAGCGCGTGATCTTGAGACACATTTTAATTTTATTTTATCTTTAATCTTGCACCAGATGGGAATTTGTTTTCCTTGATTGACTCCCTAGGACAAGGGTTTCCTAACTTTAAGACTTGTGGACTTCAACTCTATACATCTCCACCCCAGAGATGCCCTTTCCGTGATGTCCCGTTGCCTGGAGGAGGTACGGGCCTGGATGGGCAGAAACAGACTCAAACTCAACCCCTCCAAGACTGAGTGGCTGTGGATACCGGCATCTCAGGTTTCAGAGGCTCCATCACTTTTGATGGGTGGGGAAAAACTTGCCCCCGTTGATAGGGCTCGCAACTTGGGTGTCCTCCTGGATGCTCGGCTATCCCTAGAAGACCATCTAACGGCCGTGACCAGGGGGGCCTTCGCACAGGTTCATCTGGTGCGCCAGTTGCGCCCTTTCCTGGACTGAGATGACCTTCGCACAGTCACTCATGCCCCGGTTACTTCCCGCTTGGATTACTGCAATTCCCTCTACATGGGCCTGCCCCTGAGATGCACCCGGAGACTCCAGCTGATCCAGAATGCAGCCGCACGGGTTGTTATGGGAGCCCCTCGTTACTCCCATATAACACCCCTCCTGCCTGAGCTGCACTGGTTACCAGTGGTTCTCTGGGTCCGCTTCAAGGTGCTAGTCCTCACCTATAAGGCCCTTCATGACTTACGTCTGGGATATTTGCATGACCTTCTCCTGCCTGCCTCTCACCGTCCTGTTCGCTCACATAGGGCCGCTCTCCTCAGGGTTCCGACGGCGAGCCAATGTCACCTTGCTGTGCCCAGGGGTAGGGCGTTCTCTGTGGGTGCTCCCACCCTCTGGAATGAATTACCTACTGAGCTCCGGACGGCTTCTGATCTCCGTTCCTTCTGTCGGGACCTGAAGACTTGGCTTTTCAAACAAATAGGCTGAGACTGATTCCGGGCTTTATTATTTACTACTAATTACTTATTTGGATTAAATTATGATTTTATTGTACTTGTTTCTTAATTTGTGTTCGCCGCCTTGAGTCCTTTGGGAGAATGGCGGCATATAAATACATGTAATAAATAAATAAATAAATAAATAAATAAATAAATAAATAAATAAATAACTCTCAGAATTCCTTGCCGACTTTGTCTGTGGAATCTTGGAAGTTGAAGTCCACAAGTCTTAATGTTGCCGTTTGGCCAAGAAATTCTGGGAGTTGAACCCCCGAAGTCTTAATGTTTGGCTGAGGAATTCTGGGAGTTGAAGTCCACAAGTCTTAATGTTCGGCTGAGGAATTCTGGGAGTCGAAGTCCACAAGTCTTAAAAGTTGCCAGCTTTGGAGACCTCTGTGCTAGGATCAGGAGCCCTCCAAGACAGCAAAAAAACTCTAAAAATACACAAATTAAATCCTTTGGGGCAAGGAGATGGATTTCCTGTTATAGGTCCTCGACGTACGACCACCACTGAGCCCAAAATTTAAGTTGCTAAGCAGGGCAATCATTCAGTGAATTTTGCCTCCGTTTCACGATCATTTTACCAGTTATCAAGCGAATCACTCAAGTTGTTAAGCAAATTGTATGGATTGTTAAGGAAAATCCTCCACTGACTTTGCTTATCAGAAGGCTGGCTGGGAAGTTTGCAAAATGGCGATCCCACGAGCCCGGGACACTGCAACTGTCATAAATATGAGTCAGTGGCCCAAAGTGTCTCAATTTTGATCACGTGACGATGGGGATGCTGCAACGGTCGTAAGTGTGATACATGCTCCTAAGTCACTTTTTTCAGTGCTGTTGTTACAGGTAGTTTTTGGTTCACGACCATAATTGAGCCCAACATTTCTGCCGTTAAGCGAGACATTTGTCACGTGAGTTTTGCTTCCTTTTATGACTTTTCTTGCCTCGGTTGTTAAGCGAATCACTGCAGTTGATAAGTGAGTCACCTGGTGGTTCAGTGAATCTGGCTTCCCCACTAACTTTGCTTGCCTGAAGGTCACAAAAAGGGATCACATGACCCCGGGACACTGCGACCGTCCTAAATAGGAACCCATCGCCAAACATCTGAATTTGGATCATGTCGCCATGGGCACGTTGCAAAGATCGTAAATGTGAAAAACAGTAATAAGCCCGTTGTTTCAGTGCTGTTGAAATCAGAGGTGGTATTCAGCCGGTTCGGGCGAGTTCAGGCGAACCGGTAGTGGTGACCTGCTGCCTGGGCACAATCCCGTCTTATATTGCCATGTTTTGTGGTGCTGCAAGCATGCGTGGACGGTGCACGCTCACATTTCCAGTGCTGGGCGGACTGGTTGCTACATTTCCAGTGCTGGGCGAACCGGTGAAGTCCACCTTTGGTTGTAACATCAATGTCAGACTTCGATGCTATCTCAAAATAAATGAATTTCCAAACTGCCAATCTTTAAGGAAATCTTTTCTTTAATTGAGCACAGCCACCGGATCATGACTCGATGCGGACAAGACTGACCTTTTGCCCCCCCAATCCCTCCCTTTCTGATCCCCAAATCTCTGCTTCTCATTGGCTATCTTCCAAGTCATTCTTCAGACCTCTTGTCTCGTCATTTCCCAGGAATGTCTCCCCACTTCATTTCCACGACAACCGGACTTCAAAGGGATTTAGCAGGCAAAAGTTCAGAGCTTATCTCTCTCTCCTCTGCTCTCTATGCCAGCGTCGAAACGCTGACAATCAAATCAGTGTGGGTTGCTACTGGTTCTCCCTGGTTCAGGAGAGCCGGTAGCAGAAATGTTCATGTGTGAGCGAACCAGTTCGCTCAGACTGTCAGCTGGGCCCTCCCGCCTGCCTCTGCACTATAGCTATCATTATTCCTTCGTTTTTAGCCCAGCTGAAAGGCGCGGCAGACTAGATTGCCGTGCCTCATCTGTTCTGGAAATCAATGCCCTTGCGCGAAGCAACACCGGTTGGAATCCACCACTGTGTCCAACGGACACTAAATGACCTGTTGTAAGTCAAAAACTCCCTGTAATTGCTTTCGGCCTTGCCTGCAATTGCTACAGATTTCCTTGAGCCCCCCACACACAATCAGCCCTTCTATAATTTATATGAGTGATATATTAGACAGCTATCTCTCCATCCTTTTTACCTGCCTACCATAATTATCCAGGTAGATACAGCAGAGAGAGTGAATCATCTTCTTATTATTATTATCCACTCTGGATTTGCATAGAATGCCTCCAGCACCTGCTTTTCAAACATCTCAGTAGCATCACTGTAAGCTAAACCCCCCCCCCCCCACCCCCCACCTTTCATAGAAGTGTTTATTTTAAATCTCAGGGTGCATCATCAACTCTGCTTTTTACTTAAGCACTTGGTGAGAGACGTTCGGCAATAACAGAATAACAGGATGGGAAGGGACCTTGGGGGTCTTCGAGGCCAACCTCTTGCTCAGGCAGGAAACCCTCTACCATTTCAGACAAATTCCTGTCCAATAGAATAGAATAGAATAGAATAGAATAGAATAGAATAGAATAGAACAATAGTAGACTAGACTAGACTAGGGTAGGGTACGGTAGAACAGAACAGTACAGTACAGTACACTATAGAACAAAACAGAACAGAACAGAACAGAACATATGAATGGAGTAGAATGGGATGGGATGGGATGGGATGGGATAGAATAGAATAGAATAGGGTAGGGTAGGGTAGGGTAGGGTAGGGTAGGGTAGAGTAGAGTAGAGTAGAGTAGAACAAGAGTAGACTAGACTAGGGTAGGGTAGGGTACGGTAGAACAGAACAGTACAGTACAGAACAGAACAGATGAATGGAATGGAATGGAATGGAATGGAATGGAATGGAATAAATAGAATAGAATAGAATAGAATAGAATAGAATAGAATAGAATAGAATAGAATAGAATAGAATAGGGCAGGGCAGGGCAGGGCAGGGCAGGGCAAATCTGAGAAATATTGTAACTGAAAAAATCTTCCTTCATCTTGATATCATTTCTGAAGAAAGAAGAAATTAGGATAAATTAAAATCAATTTTTAAAGATACGTGGTGACTACCTCTCCAGTGTAGCATAGAAGAGCAAAAAAGCCTAATAAAAAAAATGCAAAGGTGACGGTATTGGGACATCCCCAAGTCTTCCGCTGCGAATTAATGAGACAATTCTATTAGCTGGGCCTTCGCTTCTGACACTTGGCAGCCAACGTTAATTGGGCCACAATCAAGATAGTTATTCAGGTTAATTGGATTCCCACTGTCAGCAGCCATCAGCTCCTGGAATCCGCTCCTGTCATTTAAGAATAATAAATCATGGATGGCTTTATTGGACAGCATTGTCTGACAGCTGATGGCGTGGACATGCTGGTGGGTCATTGTGAGAAGACTGACACAGTTGGCACTCTTCCTGGTTTGGGAAAAAAAAAATAGGGATCGTGCTCTCATCGCTGCCATTTGAGCATGGTACATCTGGGGCTGATAGGATGAAACAAGCTGGTGCCAGACAGAGAGGGCAAATCCAGATGTCTGCTTCGAGGGAGAAGATGTTGTGTAACATCTGGCATCCAAAACCTGTGGTCTCCTGGGTCTGAAAGGGTGCAGAAATTGCAACCGCCATGCATGCAATGCAAACGGAAGCTGCTCGGAACCAGTCAACGCAATGCAACCGAACCAAGTGGGACCAAGGTTCTGTAATGGAATGAAATCCTCGAAGGAGGGAAGAACAGTGGTTTATTTTGCTCTAGATGTTACTATATTGTACTTGTCTGATTCTCTCTGTTTTTGCCGTTATACGTTTTGCTGGATGAAGAGAAAGAAAGAAAGAAAGTAAGAAAGAGTAAAGGAGGAAGGATGGAAAATAAAGAAGGAAAGAATGGAAAGGAAGGAAGGAAGAAAAGAACGGAAAAGAGAAAGAAAGAGAAAGAAAGAAAGGAAGAAAGAGAAAAGGAGGAAGGATGGAAAAAAGAAAGAAGAAAGGAAAAAAGGAAAGGAAAGAAAGAAGGAAAGAAAGAGAAAGAAAGAATAAAGGAGGAAGGATGGAAAATAAAGAAGGAAAGAATGGAAAAGAAGGAAGGAAGGAAGAAATGGAAGGAAGGAAATAATGGAAAAAAAGAAAGTAAGAAAGAAGGAGAGAAAAGGAGGAAGGATGGAAAAAAGAAAGAAGGAAAGGAAAAAAGGAAAGGAAAGAAAGAAGGAAAGAAAGAGAAAGAAAGAATAAAAGAGGAAGGATGGAAAATAAAGAAGGAAAGAATGGAAAGGAAGGAAATAAGGGAAAATGGAAAGAAAGAAAGAAGGAGAGAAAAGGAGGAAGGATGGAAAAAAGAAAGAAGGAAAGGAAAAAAGGAAAGGAAAGAAAGAAAGAAAGAGGAAGAAACAAAGAATGAAAACAGGAAGGAAGGAGAGAAGGAAGGAAGGAAGGAAGGAAGGAAGGAAGGAAGGAGAAGGAAGGAAGGAAGGAAGGAAGGAAGGAAGGAAGGAAGGAAGGATCTTTCTCCACCTTATGGATTCAGCTGATTGCAGAAATAAATGAAGGTAAGTAGTAGTCTGTGATAAAATAAACGACAATATTTTCATGTTTCTCAACTGTTGCAGTTGAGTGGCATCTTCAAAACTGACCTTGACGTTCTTTGTAAGAAAAATGTGTCAACAATCGTTGCCTAATTCTAACACAGCTCGAAATTGTCCTAACTGTTGGCAAGCTCCAGTTTTAATGAAGCTTGTTAAGACTATGTCAATCTTTGATATAAACAAATATGCATAATATTTGACTGCTCAGCTCAAACGAGGGCCTGGTTTGTACAATGTGCTACGCCAGATTGTGATATATATATATATATCACACTCACACATGTGTGTGTAATCTATATGTATGTGTATATGTAATGTATATGTAGTGTATACGTAGTATATGTAATGTATATGTGTGTGTGCATATATGTGTGTGTGTGTGAAGGTAAAGATTCCCCTCGCATGTCTGTGCTAGTCGTTCCTGACTCTAGAGGGCAGTGCTCATGTCCGTTTCAAAGCCGAAGAGCCAGCGCTGTCCGAAGACGTCTCCGTGGTCATGTGGCCGGCATGACTCAACACCAAAGGCGCACGGAACGCTGTTCCCTTCCCACCAAAGGTGGTCCCTATTTTTCTACTTCCATTTTTTACGTGCTTTCAAACTGCTAGGTTGGCAGAAGCTGGGACAAGTAACAGGAGCTCACCCCATTACGCGGCACTAGGGATTCGAACCGCTGAACTGCCGACCTTTTGATCGACAAGCTCAGCGTCTTAGCCACTGCATTCCTATATACAGTGGTGGGATTCAGCCAGTTCGCACCACTTCGGGAGAACCGGTTGTTAACTTTCTGAGCAGTTTGGCGAACTGGTTGTTGGAAGAAATCATTAGGGCGGAGAACCGGTTGTTAAATTATTTGAATCCCACCACTGCCTATACATACACACACACACACACACACACACACACTCACACACACACATGTAGGTCTTTGGTTATTCGGGTTTTCTCGGCTTCGTGCTTCTAGGAGCAATGATATGTGTGTATATATACACACACACACATATATATACACACACATATGCACATACAGTAAATATATACGCATACATACATACATACATACATACATACATACAGTTTATTCATAACCATATATTTATCTCTATCATTTCTATCATCTCTATTATATCTACCTATCTAATTTTGCTCCTAAGTTGTGTAGACTTAGTACCTTCAGTCCGCAGCCACACCTCCAGTTGATTTCGTAAACTACGGGTGAACAAACCGTAACTAGCGTTCAAACAATACACTAAAGCTTGATGTATTTAAACCACGGTTTAAAGATTCATGCAGGTGGCCACATCCTACCTGTGGTTTCCAACCACAGAAGAGCAAAGCAAAAGTAGCCAACTATATTTCCACCATGGCGTATCAGGAACTCGGGAGGTCCATGTGCTGTACAAGCTCAGAAAACTGGTTCCGATTAAAATTCCAGAGTTACTGTTATTTTTCCGTTCTCTTAAATGGTGTCCTGTTCTCAGAGCATTAACAGAGGGGTAGAATCAAGATCAGGTGAAGTGTTAAAACCAGTGTATAATGTCTTGATAATACCACACTTGGAATATTGCATCCAGTTTTGGTCGCCACAATATCAAAAAGATGTTGAGACTATGGAAAGAGTACCTTAGTGACCGTTCAAAGCTACAAAGACACTGACTTATGACCGTTTTTCACACTTATGACCATTGCAGCATCCCTATGATCGGGTGATTTACATTTACATTGAAAGAAAGAAAGAAAGAAAGAAAGAAAGAAAGAAAGAAAGAAAGAAAGAAAGAAAGAAAGAAAGAAAGAAGTAAACAGGTAGGTAGGTAAGGCAGGTAAGGCAGGTAGGAAGGATGGAGGAAGAGAAACAGAAGGAAGGAAGGGGAAGAAGATAGGGAGGAAGGAAGGAGGGAGGGAAGGAAGGAAGGGGGAAGGAAGGATGGAGGAAGAGAAACAGAAGGAAGGAAGGAAGGGGAAGATGATAGGCAGGAAGGAAGGAAGGCAGGAGAGAGGGAAGGATGGAAGGAAGAGGAAGAAGGTAGGGAGGAAGGAAGGAAGGAAGGGGGAGAAAAGAGGAGGGAGGGAGGGAAGGGTGGAGAGGGAAGGGGAGGGGCAGGAAGGGGCATTTGAGACCTATTGATATTTCTAATCTCAACCTATCTAGTGGATTCCTTGCTCTCTCTTACTTTGACAACCTCCTGTGATTCAGTTCAGAAATGCAAATATTAAGAGCTGAAAGAAGCTGAACCTGGCACGGTTCAAAATATCCTCTTAGAGGTAAAAGAAAGAAAAAAAAGATTGTGAATATTGGATATCCTTGGAAAGTCTTGGATTCGAAAGAAATCAGGGTTTCCCTGGCGAACTCCAAGGAGAAGTAAGGAGAAGTAAGGGGCCATCCAAATGAACGGCAGGGCAGATCAATCTCTGTCTCCTGTCCAACTAGGGACGCTGCCTTGCCTGCCTTCCTTCCTTCCTTCCTTCCTTCCTTCCTTCCTTCCTTCCTTCCTTCCTTCCTTCCTTCCTTCCTTCCTTCCTTCCCACCAACCAACCCACATTCACAGGCTAAGCGTTTCTGATCGTGGGCACATACGCCATAGTTAAAGGGCTGGCCAGGTTGAGGGACTATTTATAACACTGACTGACACCTTGTTTGTAGCACGTTCAGGAAGGCATCTTCAAAGCCAATAAATGATGATCAGAAGCAACCTTTGAAGAGCAAGACACCTGCCGAGAGAGAGAGAGAGAGCGAGAGAGAGAGCGAGAGAGAGAGAGAGAGAGAGAGAGAGACGGGGGGGGGGGGGTGAGGGGAAGAAACCATCCGACATCCCTGACAGAGTGAAAATTAGATGGGAGCTAAGCGTCGGTAACCTTTGGAGTTGGGAATCTCTCTGATAAGTGAGAACTTGTGTCTAGGCAGTAAAAGGTGGGCAGGGAAACATTTCAGAGAGTCGGGAAGGGAGGGAGGGAGGGAGATGGATAGGAGAGAGGGAGGGAGGAAATGAAGGAAGGGAGGGAGGCAGGGAGGGAGAGAGTGAAGGAAGGAAGGAAGGAAGGAGTGAGGGAAGGAAAGGGGAAGGGAGGGAGGGAGGGAGGCAGGCAGGCAGTGAGTGAGTGAGTGAAGGAAGGAAGCAATGAAGGAAGGAGGGAAGGGAGTGAGTGAGTGAGTGAGTGAAGGAAGGGAGGAAAGAAGGAAGGGAGGAGGGAATGAGGGAAGGAAGATAGGGGAAAGAAGGAAGGGAGGGAGGGAGTGAAGGAAGGAAGGAGGGAGGGAATGCAAGGGGAAGGAAGGGAGGTAGGTAGGCAGGGAGTGAGTGAGTGAAGGAAGGAAGCAAGGAAGGAAGGAGGGAGGGAAGGAAGGAAGGGGGAAGTGAGTGAGTGAGTGAAGGAAGAAAGGGACGGAGGGAGGAGGGAATGAAGGAAGGAAGATAGGGGGAAAGAAGGAAGGGAGGGAGGGAGTGAAGGAAGGAAGGAGGGAGGGAAGGATATAGCCACCAATAGCCTCCCACCGACCAGTTCGTTCTCACAGGGAGGGACTACTCAGGGTACCGTCAGTCAAATTATGTCGACTGGCGACTCCCAGGGGGAGGGCCTTCTCTGTGGGGGCTCCAACCCTTTGGAATGAACTGCCCCCGGAGATACGGAATATCCCTGATCTCCGTGCTTTCCGCCGTGCCCTCAAGACCCTGATGTTCCAACAGGCGGGGCTAAACATACGAACATGTGAATGATTTTTTAAATGTTATCTAATTCTGGGTTTTATTTAATTGACCAAACTAAGTAATAATTTTAATTAGCAATTTTATGATGTTTGTGTGTCTATATTTTTCTTGACTGTACACCGCCTTGAGTCCTACGGGAGAAAGGTGGTATAGAAATATAATAAATAAATAAATAAATAAATAAATAAATAAATAAATAAATAAATAAATAAATAAATAAATAAGGAGAGGGGAAGGGAGGGAGGGAGGCAGGGAGTGAGTGAGTGAAGGAAGGAAGCAAGGAAGGAGGGAAGGAAGGAAGGGAGAAGGGAGTGAGTGAGTGAGTGAAGGAAGGGAGGGAGAGAGGAGGGAAGGAAAGATGGGAGAAAGAAGGGAGGGAGGGAGAGAGTGATGGAAGGAAGCAAGGAAGGAAGGAGGGAAGGAAAGAGGAAGGAAGGAAGGAGGGAAGGAAAGAGGAAGGAAGGAAGGAAGGAAAGAGGGAAGGAAGGAAGGAAGGAGGGAAGGAAAGAGGAAGGAAGGAAGGAAGGAAGGAAAGAGGGAAGGAAAGGGGAAGGAAGGAAGGAGGGAAGGAAAGAGGAAGGAAGGAAGGAAGGAAGGAAAGAGGGAAGGAAAGGGGAAGGAAGGAAGGAAGGAAAGAGGGAAGGAAAGAGGAAGGAAGGAAGGAAGGAAAGAGGGAAGGAAAGGGGAAGGAAGGAAGGAAGGAGGGAAGGAAAGGAAGGAAGGAAGGAAGGAAGGAGGGAAGGAAAGAGGAAGGAAGGAAGGGAGGAGGGAAGGAAAGGGGAAGAAAGGAAGGAAGGAGGGAAGCAAGCAAGCAAGCAAGCAAGCAAGCAAGCAAGGAAAGTGTAATATTTATTTTGTTTGGTTGTTGACAGCAAGCCACAAGGGCGCTTGGGATACACCATTCATGTTAGTTTCTCTGTTGGGACAAATGTGGGCTAGAACTGACAAGGCCTTACTGCAACAAAGCTCATTTTTTTCTTGCAGTGGTGAGATGAGTCACATATTTCTCTGTTGGGTCACCTTCAGGCTTTCTACTGAGTGCAAAGAAGAGCAACTAAAATGATGAAGGGCCTGGAGACAAAAACGTGAAGAACGGTTGCAGGAACTGGGTTTGGCCAGTCTAGAGAAAAGAAGGACCAGGGGAGACACGATAGCAGTCTTCCGATATCTCAGGGGTTGCCACAAAGAAGAGAGAGTCAACCTGTTCTCCAAGACACCAGGAAGCAAGGCAAGAAGCAATGGGTGGAAACTAGTCAAGGAGAGAAGCACCCTGGAATTGAGGAGAAACTTCCTAACAGTGAGGACAATTAACCAGTGGAACAGTTTGCCTTCAGACGTTGTGGGTGCTTCATAACTGGAAGGTTTTTAAAGAAGAGACAAGACTTATCTGAAATGGTTTAGGATCTCCTGCTTGAGCAAGTGGCTGGACTAGAAGACCTCTCTTAGGATATGGTTTGAGCCTAACAAGTTGCCCAGGGAATATATGTGTTCTGTAACTTTAATATGAATATGTATTGTGTGACTTTAAAGTTTTACTGCTGATTCATTGTAATGCTGAGTCATGCTGTAATTAGATGATCACTGGTTGTGAATGTATTTAAGAAAGGTACTGTAACGTATTCAGTTGATGATAAGTTACCATAGTGTGAGGAGTTGCTATCCATTGAGGTATCATCATTGGATGGATCTGCAACCATCGTGGTTTGTGAACCAGAGTGAGTTTGTTATTCTAACCAACTACTGTTTGTGTGGTAAGAAGATTTCTGTATCACTGGACTGATTTAATTGGCAAAGACTTGGATTGATTTAAAGACTATGAGATTGTTTTTTCACTGTAAAGTAAACTTTTGATAAACCAGTTTGCACATCTCTTATTCATTGCTCTCAGCAACGTTTCTCTGTGCTCTACGGTCTGCTGGTTGGTAACACAACAACAATATCCTTAACAACCTCCAAGGTCTTTTCTAGCTGTATTCCAAGACTTTCTTCCAGAATGGCACTAGCGATCGATGGTTCACCCATCCCAAGAGCGAAACGTGATTTGGGACAAAAAAAGAAAAAGACACCCCCACTACATAGAATAAAGCAATTTCCCCCCAATTAAGAGTGTGGAATGACACGGTGGCTCAGGGGCTAAGATGCTGAGCTTGTCAATGGAAAGGTCGGCAGTTCAGCAGTTCGAATCCCTATTGCTGCGTAACGGGGTGAGCTCCCATTCCTTGTCCCAGCTTCTGCCAACCTAGCAGTTCGAAAGCACGTAAAAAATGGAAGTAGAAAAATAGGGACCACCTTTGGTGGGAAGGGAACAGTGTTCCGTGCGCCTTTGGTGTTGAGTCATGCCGGCCACATGACCACAGAGACGTCTTCGGACAGCGCTGGCTCTTCGGCTTTGAAAGGGAGATGAGCAGCGCTAGAGTCGGGAACGACTAGCACACATGTGCGAGGGGAACATTTACCTTTAATGTTAAAGTAAAATATGCATCATAAAACGAAGCCAAGATCAGAAGAAGGGCCTTGGTGGCACAGCAGACCACAGCAGACTAACGCACTGTTAAGTAACACCAGCTGCCTGCAATTACTGCAAGTTCAAATCTCACCAGGCTCAAGGTTGACTCAGCCTTCCATCCTTCCGAGGTAGGTAAAATGAGGACCCAGATTGTGGGGGCAATAAGCTGACTTTGTATAAAAAAGAACACCGCTTGGGGGGGGGGCGAAAGCCCTACTAAGCAGGTATATACAAAAGTATGAAGGCTATTGCTTAACGCATTGTAAGCCGCCCCGAGTCTCCGGAGAAGGGCGGCATATAAATCAAACTAATCAATCAATCAATCAATCAATCAATCAATAATAAATAAATAAATAAATAAATAAATAAATAAATAAATGGAAGTTTTCAGATGGCACGTAATGGGATGGAGGAGGTAAAAAACAAATTTGCTCTCCTCCTGAATTTCTCTCCGTTCTTGGCTTACTATCTTCTCTGCGCACAAATCTTCCATCCTTGATGAACGACTCTCTTGAAGGCTCCTCTGCCTTGTTTCCCCCCAGCATAATGAATTCTGTCACTCTCAGGCAAGCTCTGGGGTAGTGAGCGGTAGAAAAGGAAAGGAGGCACGCGCAAATCGCACAAAAGGCGCCGTCAGCTCCAATTACAAAGGAAAGCTCACGGGCGTGCAGAAATCCTAAGACACTTAACCAGCGCCCCACTCCCCTTGCAAGCAGACGGTGGTACGTGAGGCTGTCAGAGTTTGACAGGGCTTAGTAGGGGTTGGGGGTTGCTCGGGAGGCAGGTGGGCTCACCGAGCAGACTCCAGAAAGAAGGGAAACGGAGGATGGGCAGCGTTACGCCGGAGTGAGCCTCATCAACGCTTTCCTGCTTACCGCGTTATGTGTCTTGCGGCAGATGGGCTGAATGGGAGAGGAGGAGGAGGAGGAAGAGGGGGAGTGAGCTGCAGACTGCCTCCCCTTGCCCATCCACTTCAGGGAATCTTATCTCCTTTCTGTGCCTTGTCAGCAATGTTCTCCTCTGGCAGTGGTAGAAGTCCGGAAGAAAAAGAAATGGAATGTTCTCCTTGACAACACTAGATAAGATTTTCACACACACACATATCACTTGGGACAAAGAGAACAGACTGGTAGTAACAGAATAACAGAGTTGGAAGTCTATAGAGATCATCAGTTATCCAGGTCATGGTTGTCCCTAAAGTGGAGGGATTAGGGGTGGGAGGCACCGTTCTATGGTGGTTCTCCTCTTATCTCTCTGACCGGTCACAGTCCGTGTTGTCTGGGGGGCAGAGGTCGACCTCGAGGCACCTGGTTTGTGGGGTGCCGCAAGGGTTGGTCCTCTCGCCTCTCCTGTTCAACATTTATGTGAAGCCGCTGGGTGAGATCATCTGTGGATTTGGGGTGCGGTGCTATCTGTACGCTGATGATACTCAGCTGTACATCTCCACCCCAGACCACCCCAACGATGCCCTTGAAGTGATGTCCCGCTGCCTGGAGGTTGTGCGGGTCTGGATGGGGAGGAACAGGCTCCGATTCAACCCCTCCAAGACCGAGTGGCTGTGGCTGCCGGCGTCCCGATATAGCCAGCTGGTGCCATCGCTGGCTATTGGGGGTGAGTCATTAGCCCCCACGGAGAGGGCTCGTAACTTGGGCGTCTTCCTGGATGCACGGCTGTCTTTAGAAGAGCATATGACGGCCATGGCCAGGGGGGCTTTCTATCTGGTTCGCCTGATATGCCAGTTGCGTCCCTTTTTGGATCAGGACTCCTTATGCACGGTCACTCACGCCCTCGTCACCTCTCGCCTGGACTACTGCAATGCTCTCTACATGGGGCTCCCCTTGAGGAGCACCCGGAGGCTCCAGCTGGTCCAAAATGCAGCTGTGTGGGTTATTATGGGGGTGACATGGCGCTCCCATGTAACATCTCTCCTGCACGAGCTGCACTGGCTCCCAGTGGTCTTCCAGGTGCGCTTCAAGGTGTTGGTTCTCATCTTTAAAGCGCTCCATGGCTTAGGGCCCGGGTATTTACGAGACCACCTTCTGCCACCGATGACCTCCCACCGGCCAATCCAGTCCCAGAGAGGGTCTCCTCAGGGTGCCATCGGTCAAGCAATGTCGACTGACGACCCCCAGGGGGAGAGCCTTCTCTGTGGGGGCACCCGCCCTCTGGAACGAGCTACCCCCAGGAATATGACTGATCCCCGACCTCCGTACTTTCCGTCGAGCTTTGAAGACCTTCCTATTTCAGCAAGCCGGGCTGGCTTAAAATTTTAATGGGTTATTTTATGGGCAAAGGGTTTTAAATTTTGGGAAGCCAATTTGATTTGATTCTGTTTTAATTTATTTTAATTTTTATATTGTATGTATTTTAATCTTGGCTGTTCACTGCCCTGAGTCTTTTGGGAGAAGGGCGGTATACACATTTAATAAACCTTAACCTTAACCTTAAAGTGTTTTTTATTTTTTCAGGAGGCAACTGGACTTTCTGGTTTTTTCTTTTGAAGATGTTTCGCTTCTCATCCAAGAAGCTTCTTCAGCTCTGGCTGGATGGTGGAGAATGGAAGGATTGGTACTCCTTGCAGACAGCTGGTCATTTGCATCCTTTTAGAGAGTCATTGAGGCCACCTGAAGGGTTATCTGTGTCCTCACGCTCACCTGAGTGGCCAATGGGTATGGGGACTTCTTGGAACTGCTGCCTATAAACCTCCAAGTGGCCTCAATGACCCTTAAAAAGGATGCAAATGACCAGCTGTCTGCAAGGAGTATAAATCCTTCATTCCCCACCATCCTGTCAGAGATGAAGAAGCTTCTTGGATGAGAAACGAAACATCTTCAAAAAAAAAACAAGAAAGTCCAGTTGCCTCCTGAAGAAAGCACCTTTGGCACAACTGTGATCTTCACGTCCGAGAATCTTCACAGACTTTCAACCATCTCCCTTTTCCCTGATTTAGAGAAGTGCATTGGTTTAACTTTATTTACTACGAAATGTCATTCATTCCAAGGGGGAATCACCTATTTAGCTCATTTTCTGCTACGATCAAAATGAAGGGGACCTGAAATCCAGATCCCAAACCTTGAATGAATCTCATCCGTGTCACAAAAATGCTGAGAGCCAAAACTATCTAACTATTTATTAGATGAGGACAGAGCCGAAGAGACAGCTAAAAACCAATTGAGAGTATGGGAAAAAAAACATAGGACATAGCTTAAATTTTAACAAATGGGAAGAGGCATGGAATAAAAACTATAAATTGACCAGAGCCGCCACATATAAGGAGAATCAGTGTAAAATGCTCCACAGGTGGTACTTAGCACCTGCCAGACTAGCTAAGATGTTTCCCAATATACACCCCAACTGTTGGAAATGTGGCCATGGTCAGGGCACCTTCTTTCATATGTGGTGGACATGCCCCGAAGTGAAAAGATACTGGAACAGAATTTGGAGATGGATACAAAAAATAATTGGAGAAATATAGAATTGACACCGGAAATATTTCTCCTGGGAATACTAAAGAAGGGGTACGGAAAGAAAAAGATTCCTCTGATAATACATATAACCACAGCTGCTAGACTGGCATATGCACAACTCTGGAAAGAGAAAAAAACCCTGCCACCAGAAGAACTTATAATTAGGAAAATACTGGAGTGCGCAGAGATGAGTAAATTAACGTATGAAATAAGCAACGATGAGAACTCAGAGTATTATACTGTGTGGGAAAGGTGGTATGAATGGATGAACAACAGAATTAAAGAGGGAGTATAAGGTACGATAAATAAGTAGTAATAAACTGACTAAGTGACACCAGAGATATTTTATGTATATATGCATAAACACTACAGATCCGACGTTAATAGAAATGAAATTTCTGTCTTGTATATATATAAAACTTAATAAAGTATATTTAAAAAAAAAATGCTGAGAGATTAAATCATCTTAAAATCACCTGCTGTTTTCTATCAAATAAAGACAATCTGGACCATTCTGCTTATATAACTGAATAGAATATAATTGAGGCTTAGCGCGATCACGACAGAGCGTTAAGAAATTATATTAATTTATACAAGGACAGATCCAAAGGACCAAGGACGCTAATTCCATCAGCCGGGTTCTTGGGCAGAAGTTTTCATTATAAATGACGCCTCCAATCAGTCACTGGATAGTGGGAAGAGGGTTTTATTTTTATTTATTTGTTTAGATGTACGCCCTGCTGATTCCCCCCCCACCAGGAGCTTCGGCACTTCCAAAACTGGCAACTTTAAGAGGTGTGCACTTCAATGCTCAGAAATCCCCAGCTGTCATGAAGTCCACACTTCTTAAAGTTGCCAAGTTTTGTAAACACTGGCTTAGATCAGTGATGGCTAATCTTTTCTGGATCGAGTGTCAAAAGCGCATGCATCCGAACCCCCAAAATGCAATGCGCGCATGGCCCCCGCACATGTGTGCGCATCCCCCTGCATGTGCCCTGCCCCCCCGTACATGCGCGGCAGAGACCCAAAGACCAGCTGGCTGGCGGGAGGCACACACGCATGTGCAGCAGAGCTGGACTGGGCTGATGGCTCACGGGCCATCAGAGAGGTTGCTGCGTGCCACCTCTGGCATGCGTGCCATAAGTTAGCCATCACGGGTTTAGATGATAGGTTTTCCTCCAATTGAATCCCACTTCAACAATCCTGCAAGTTGGGTTGGCTGGGAGAAGGATCTTCCACGGTTGAGGTGGATTAAAAATCTGGGTCTCTCCACTTCGAGTTTAATACTCCAATACTCTACGCTAATACTGTACTGCTTCTCAGAGTGATGTCTACGACTCTCTGCCTCCAGCAAATCTCTGTGTCCACCTCCACCGAAGTTCATTGCAACGCAGAGTCTGGAGGCTCACCTAAGTTCTCCGTTGTAGGATTGCCAACTACTCTTTCGCTTTAGATTTCAGCTCTTGGCTGAAGGATGCAAGAGAGAGAGAGGGGGGGAGAGGGGTGGGTGGGTGGGAAGGAGGGAGGGAGGGAGGGAGGGAGGGAGGGAAGGAAGGAAGGAAGGAAGGAAGGAAGGAAGGAAGGAAGGAAGGAAGGAAGGAAGGAAGGAAGATTGGCGGGTGAGTCGATGTATGGATGGGATGGAAGAACAAAATGTGATTGAGGGAGGGAGGGAGAAAAGGAAGGAAGGAAGGAAGGGAATGTCTGGGAAGGAGGAAAGAAGGAAGGATGGAAGTGAGCAAGGGCAGGACAGAGAGAGGAAGGGAAGGAGGGAGGGAAGAAAGGAAGAGGGAGGCGGCTGGAAGGATGGATGGGAGGGAGGGAAAGAAAGAAACAAGCAGGGGGAGAGCGGAGGGAAGGAAGGGAGGGAGGGAAGGAAGGAGGGAGGGAGGGAGGGAGGAAGAAAGGAGGGAAGAAAGTAAGAGGGAGGAGGCTGGAAGGATGGATGGGAGGGAGGGAGGGAAAGAAGAAGGAAGCAAGGGGGAAAGAAAGAAGGAAGCAAGGGGGGAAAGCAGGAGGGAAGGGAGGGAGGGAGGAAGGAAGGAGGGAGGGAAGAAAGTAAGAGAGAGGAGGCTGGAAGGATAGATGGGAGGGAGGAAGGAAAAGAAAGAAGGAAGCAAGGGAGGAAAGCGGGAAGGAAGGGAGGGAGGGAGGGAGAAAGGAAGATTGGCGGGTGAGTCGATGTATGGATGGGATGGAAGAACAAAATGTGATGGAGGGAGGGAGGGAAGGAAGAAAGGAAATGTATGGGAAGGAGGCAAGAAGGAAGGACGGAAGGGAGCAAGGGCAGGACAGAGGGAGGGAGGGGAGGAGGGAGGAAGGAAGAAAGGGAGGGAGGGAAGAAAGGAAGAGGGAGGAGGCTGGAAGGATGGATGGGAGGGAGGGAGGGAAAGAAGGAAGCAAGGTGGGAGAGAGGGAGGGACAGAGGGAGGGAGGGAGGAAGGGACTAAATTGCTCTTAGCTTTCCTTTTCTCTCCTCCTTTTAGATCCAATGCTAAAATAGGTTTTTCAGCAGCAGCTGCTAAGGCTGTTCTCCACTTACCGTTTTCTTAGGATCTTTCAAGGGGCTTTCCGCTTGGAAGAGGGAAATCTCACCTGGCAAAGTTGTCAGGAACCCCCTCCTCTTTCCCACCTTCTCTCAACACCCAGCCCGTCTCATTTCACGCAAAAAAGCTTTCTGGCGGGAAACCTGATGTCTCCCACACTTTTAATTATAGGAGCATCTCCAGCAATGGGGAAATGCCGGGTGCAGTTTACAATGGGTGAAGAAATTGTAGGGGCTCTGGGTTATTTGTGTCCCCCTCCTCCAGTTTTTGGACCTTCTACAAGACCTGTCCCTGCAGAGGGCGTGTTTTAGAGGTGGGGAAATTGAATATTTGGGGCCTGCCACAGGTTGAGCCTAGTACAGGTAGTCCTCAACTTACGAAGGGTTGTTTAGCGACCATTCAAGGTGACATCTGACGTCCCCAAAACAGAATTTGCAAACCTGGTTCTAAGAGCCACTCCCTTCTGCGGTCCCGTGTCTACAAATTTACAGGGTTTTGGCTGAAAAACTGATGCTTAGTTCCACTTTTTCAGCAAAAATGCGCAATAGGAAAAAAAGAAACATCTGCATCTTCTGGAGGCAAGTTGTTCCACTGGTTAACTGCCCTGACTGTCAGGAATTGTTTTAGTTCTAGGTTGCTTCTCTCCTTGGATTGCTTTCCATCCGTTGCTTCTTGTTCTGCTTTTCAGGGGCTTTGGCTGTTTCAGTGCTTCAAGCAGGGCTGCGCCGCTGTGGGTTCGGGAGAACCTCTAGCTAAGATTCCGTGCAGTTCGGAGAACCCCCAAATCAGGGGTGAAATCCAGCAGGTTCTGACAGGTTCTGGAGAACCGGTAGCGGAAATTTTGAGCAGTTTGGAGAACCAGCAAATACCACCTCTAGCTGGCCCCAGAGTGGAGTGGGAATGGAGATTTTGCAGCATCCTTCCCTTGCCACACCCACCAAGCCACACCACCTCCACCAAGCCGCACCCACAGAACCAGTAGTAAAAAAATTTGGATTTCACCACTGCCCCAAATCCCACTCTTGGCTGGCCCCACCCATTCCTCCCAGGAGTCCCTATGTGGCCTGTTTCGGATGCAGGTTAAGTGCAGGGAATGCGTGGAGGCTCAGGAAAGGTGAAAAACGGGCCTACCAGAAGTTTGAAGGGCCTCCAAAGCCTGGGGAAGCCGTTTTTGCCCTCCTGGAGGTTCGGGAAAAGCCTCTGGAGCCTGGGGAGGGCAAAAAGGCCCTCCCCCCCGCTGTGGAGCAGGAGGCCGACTAGGCCACGCCCACCCAGCAACTGGGCAGAGAACCCCTTGCTAAAAAATTTTGAAGCCCACCCCTGGATTCAAGGTAATGGCATTATGTTCCTGTCTATGTTGTCTCCAAAGCAGCCCTTCAAACTCTTTGTCATGCGGTATAGAGAATTATTACATGGGGAATTGGATATGTTTTGCAAACACACTCGGTGTCAGCGTCCCAGCACTGACATATAAATAAAGGGAGGAGAAGCCTGAACTTTTGCCTGCTAAATCCCTTTGAAGATTCTGTCTCCTCGGAGATGGGGAGGGGGGAGACATTCCTGTGACCTGACGGAGAAGGA
>NW_026844077.1:5305071-5395071 GCF_029531705.1 Pantherophis guttatus | reverse complement strand
CTGAAAGCAGGACAAGAAACAGATTAACAGATTATTTTTGGATCAGATCAAGCCCATCTTGAGCTGGTTTTTGGTTCCAGCATATCTCCTGGGGCACGGAGGTGTTCTCCTTTCCATGGCTGGTAACCTTGAGTCTTCAAAGTTGAGAGGATACAGATTAGACACAGATGCAGACTCACAGAGTTGGAAGGGAGCTTGTAGGTCATCTAGTCCAACCCCCACCCAAGCAGGAGATCCTACACCATCTCTGACAGATGCCAGTCCAGTCTCTTCTTCAAAGGTTCCAGGGATGAAGCTCCCACAACCTCCAAAGACTAGATGTTCTATTGGTTGATTGTTCTCACTGTCAGAAAACTTCTCCTTATTTCCAGGCTGAATTTCTCCTTGATCAGTTTCCATCCATTGTTCCTTGTCTGGCCTTCAGGTGCTTTGGAGAATAGCTTGACCCCACTTCCTCCTCTCTGTGGCAGCCCCTCAAATATTGGAAGACTGCCATCATGTCTCCCCTGGTCCTTCTCTTTGTTAGATTAGACTAACTGGCTCTCTCAATTCTTCGTCGTATAGTTTAGCCTTCAGTCCCCTATAAATAGAATAACAGAAAGAACTCTTCACTTATCTTTTCCAACAATGGTTGGAAACTAATCAAAGATAGAAGCAACCTGGAATTAAGGAGAAACCTCCTAACAGTGAGGACAATTAACCAGTGGAACAGCTTGCCACCAGATGTTGTGGGAAGTCTTCTAGTCCATCCCTCTGCTCAGGCAGGAAACCAAATACCATTTTAGACAAATGGTTGTCCAATCTCTTCTTAAAAACCTCCAGGGTTGGAGGACTCATCACTTCTGGAGGCAAGTTGTTCCACTGGTTAATTGTTTTAACTGACAGGAAATTTCTTCTTAGTTCTAAGTTGCTTCTCTCCTGGATTAGTTTCCATCCATTGCTTTTTGTCCTGCCTTCAGGTGCTTTGGAGAATAACTTGAATCCCTTTTCTTTGTGGCAACCCCTGAGATACTGGAAGACTCCTATCATGTCTCCCCTAGTCCTTCTTTTCATTAAACTAGATATCCCCAATTTCAGCAACCGTTCTTCATATGTTTTAGCCTCCAGTGCCCTAATCATCTTTGTTGCTCTTCTCTGCACTCTTTCTAGAATCTCATGTTTAGAATTTACAGATAAGGACAAAAGGCTTTCCAATGTAAATATAAATTCCGGCACCATTTTAGCAACTGAGAACCTCCTGGCAAATGGCAACTGATCTCTGTGGTTTGAGAATCCCCTATAGAGTGTGTCTTTCTGTCTGAGCTGATATTTAATGTCTAGTCCGCAGAACAAAGGGGCTCAGTGGTTGAGACCCTGGACTTATCGGCTGGAAAGCCAGCAGTCCAGGTTCGAGACCCGAGCGTCACGCGACGGGGCGAGCACCCATCCTCGCTCCAGCTCCTGCCAACCCAGGCATTCGAAAGCATGAAAATGCAAGTAGATAAATAGGTACCACTTCGGCAGGAAGGTACCAGCACTCCGTGATGTTATGCTGGCCATGCAAATGCAGAAATGTCTTTGGACAGGCTCAATGGCCTTGCAATGGAGAGGATCATCAACTCCTTTTAGTCGGCAATGACCGATGGAAGAAAATCCACAGAACAAAATAAAGGCCTGTTGTAACTACTTTATATAATGAGAATCTACAGAGATTCTCAGTCCTCCAGGTCATGGTTGTCCCAAAGGTGCTATTTTTTTCAAGAGGCAACTGGACTTTCTGGTTTTTCTTTGAAGACGTTTCGCTTCTCATCCCAGAAGCTTCTTCAGCTCTGACAGAATGGTGGGGAATGGAAGGACTGATACTCCTTGCAGACAGCTGGTCATTTGCAACCTTTTAGAGAGTCATTGAGGCCCCTTGGAGATTTATCTGTGTCCTCAGGGTCACCTGAGTAGTACAAACGAGTGTGGAGCCTTCTTGGAACTGCTTCAGCCATTTGTACAACCATTCACACTACACAGAAGCAACCTAGAACTAAGAAGTAAATTCCCAGTGCGAGAACAACTAACTCGCACTGTGAGAACAACTAACCAGTGGTACTGCTTGCCACCAGAAATTGTGGGTGCTCCAACACTGGAGGTTTTCAAGAAGAAAATGGACAGCCATTTATCAGAAATACTTTAGGTCTCCTGTGAGAGCAGGGGGTTGGACTAGTTGACCTCCCATGTCCCTTACAAGTCTGTTACAGTTACTCTGACCTCAGATTCTGCCGTTCCTAACTTCCAAATAATTTTCAAGGGCAGCCCCATGTCGAGCACCTTGTAGTAATCCATCTGAGAGATGACCAGGCCATGAGTGACGGTGCAGACGGAAAAAAATGCTCTTTTAATTTGTCCTTCCCCCATGCTGCTAAAACTGGCATCCCCCATGCTGTTATTTTTAAAAATAATTTGCTCGGAAGAGCGAAGTTTTCTTTGCTAAATTTAGCACGATCAGTTACCCACCACCTGGATGGCAACACAATATAATTATCTCGATCTAGCAGGGTTCTCTCATCGCTCTAGAAAAACCTTAATAAGAGTTGCAGAAGGAGGAGAGAGGGCTGGGTGGGATAAATAACACACATTCTAATTAATCTAATATAAAACAGGTGTCTGAATGCAAAGGATATTTGCTCATTTGTTCCATTCCCCCTCCTGCTGCCTTTTTAAGTAATATCCTGGATCAAATTTATATTTCGCTAATAAAGAAATAAAGGGAGACTAGTATAGATCTATTTCAAGCTATTTAGCTCTCATCAGCTAGCCATACCCTTACTCAAGCTGGCTTCCCTGGCTCAAGCTGATGAAGGGAGGAGAACTTGTGGCTCAGAGGTTAATTCAACTGCCTAACATGCAGGCAGCCGAAGTTCGAATCCGAGTAAAGGTATTGTTAGGATATGGTTTGAGTCTAACAAGTTGTCCAGGCAATATATGTGTACTGTAACTTTAATGTGAATATGTATTGTGTGACTTTAAGGTTTTCCTGCTGATTCATTGTAATGCTGTGTCATGCTGTAATTAGATAATGACTGGTTGTGAACGTATTTAAGAGAGGTACTGTAACATATTCAGTTGATGATAAGCTACCATTGTGTGTGGAGTTGCTACCATTGTGCTATCATCGGTTGGATGGATCTGCTACCATCGTGGTTTGTGAACGCGCTTAAGACGTTTTTATTCCATCAAGCTGGCCTGACCTAAACTTTTCCTCTTTTAAATGGAATTTTAAATTTGGTTTTAATTTATTGGGGTTTTAAAATGTCTCAGCCAAATTTATTTAATTAGTTTTATCTCTATTTTAAATTTTGTATCTACATGTTTTATTTTATGGCTGTTCACCGCCCTGAGTCCTTCGGGAGTAGGGCGGTATACAAATTTAATAAAAATAAAAATAAAATAAAAAACCAGAGTGAGTTTGTTATTCTAACCAACTACTGTTTGTGTGGTAAGAAGATTTCTGTATTACTGGACTGATTTACTGGCAAAGACTTGGAATTTGTTTAAAGACTATGAGATTGTTTTTTTACTATAAAGTAAACTTTTGATAAACCAGTTTGCATATCTCTTATTCATTGCTCTCAGCAACGTTTCCTTGTGCATTTACTCTGCTGGTTGGTAACACAACAACAATATCCTTAACAGGTATGGCTAGCTGATGAGAGCTAAATAGCTTGAAATAGATCTATACTAGTCTCCCTTTATTTTTTTATCAGCAAAATATAAATTTGGTATAAAATGGTTTGTCGTGAACGCGACTGCTTAAGGGCTCCTGGATTGGAGCTGAAAGGCGAAAGGGAGCAGAATGCCCCCTCCCACATGTTGGGGTAGACCAGGTGTCTTGACAGAAAAACACACACACGCACATATACATATACATACATACATACATATATAAAAAATTTCATTAACATTGCATTCCAAACTCTTTAGGAAATGTGGGCTAGAGATATCAAAAGAGCAGGAGGAAAGGTCATAAAAATAATTAAATTTGGAATTTGTGGAGACGGGGTGAAAGGCACAATGAGCGAACTAGGAGCACGTTGGTGATTGTTGCCCCCTTAATTATAACTTGAATCGAAGTCCAGAGCGAAATGTTTGATCATTCAAATTAGCAGTTGGGATTAAATACCTGGTGTGTTTGTAATTGCCGTCGTTCCCAGCGAAGGAGGGAACGCCGACCTGAATAAAATTAGTACTTGTTCACCTACCTTCCTGGGAGGGTCCTGTACGTTAACTAAATGCATGTCAGGGAAGGGAACGTGATAGACAAAACAGTGATTGATATAAGATATAAAGGTTGTTGTGTTAGTTAAAGCAATGACTTGGGCACACTGAAGGAGGTTTATTTCAGAGAATATGTCTGATGCTGTGGTGTGTTATGTTATCAGTTTGAGCATGAGATCTGCCTCTCTCTCTCACCATCCATCCATCCATCTATCTAACATCTATCAATCTTATCTATCTATCTATCTATCTATCTATCTATCATCCATCTATCTATCCATCCATCCATCCATCTTCTAACATCTATCTATCTATCTATCTATCTATCTATCTATCTATATCTATCCATCCATCCATCTGTCTATCCATCCATCTTCTAACATCTATCTATCTATCTATCTATCTATCTATCTATCTATCTATCTATCCATCCATCCATCTATCTATCATCCATCCATCTTCTAACATCTATCTATCTATCTATCTATCTATCTATCTATCTATCTATCTATCTATCTACCTATCTATCTATCTATCCTATCTATCCTCTAACATCTATCTATCTATCTGTCTGTCTGTCTGTCATCTATCTGTCTGTCTATCTATCTATCTATCTATCTATCTATCTATCTATCTATCTATCTATCTATTTCTATCTATCTATCCATCATCCATCTTCTACATCAATCTATCTATCTATCTATCTATCTATCTATCTATCTATCTATCTATCTATCTATCTTTCTCTATCCATCTATCTTCTAACATCTCCCCCCCCTCTCTCTCGTTTAACTCTCCAGAGAAGACTCTAGCTCTCTTCCAATCTCTCAGGGCTCTGCCAATTAGAACTAAGGAGAAATTTCCTGACAGTGAGAACAATTGAGCAGTGGAACAATGCCACCAGAAGGTGTAAATGCTCCAACACTGGAAATTTTTAAGAAGATGTAAATGGATAACCATTTGTCTGAAGTGGTGTAGGGTTTCCTGCCTAAGCAGGGGGTTGGACTAGAAGACCTCCAAGGTCCCTTCCAACTCTGTTATATTCTATTCTATTCTATTCTATTCTATTCTATTCTATTCTATTCTATTCTATTCTATTCTATTCTATTCTATTCTGTCCAGTCCAGTCCAGTCCAGTCCAGTCCAGTCCAGTCCAGTCCAGTCCAATCCAATCCAATCCAATCCAATCCAATCCAATCCAATCCAATCCAATCCAATCCATCCATCCATCCATCCATCCATCCATCCATCCATCCATCCATCCATCCATCCATCCATCCATCTATCTATCTATCTATCTATCTATCTCCCACCTTTATTATTTTTATAAAAAACTCAAGGCAGCAAACACAGAATACAATGCTGCATTCAGAATACAATGGCACAGTCCCTAGCGAGACCTATCGTCCTTGGTTCAAATGTTTTGCACAGATTGCTGAATATTTGGAGAAGAATTCTAGAAAACAAGTCTCATTATGGCTTGCTGATTTAAGGACATACATTATGGGAAACAGCATACGCAAAAACGTTTCTTAGGGGTAGTTGCCTTAAAAACAGCAGATGTTTGGGAAAGCTGCATTAAAGTTGTGAATATGATGGAGAGTTGTGAACATGACAGTATTTAACAGGAAAAGATTTCAGTTCCCCCCCCACCCCTCCAAATTGACTGAAAATCTGTTAGGGTGGAATAATAAATAAATATACCCAAGACTGCTAAGGAATAGATTTAGGCTACTGTACTCTTCATCTGATAGTAAACAAGAATCCTACTATTTTTTTTAAATCAATGCTCTGTTTTCCTTGAAGGGGAAATTAGGGCAAAAATGATTAGGGCTGAGGTTCCACTGCAGTTTTTAAAAATTGCTTTGTTCAAAAGATTAAAATATAAAATCCAAAGGGGAAAAAAATAACAAAAGATAAAACAACAACAGTGTCTATTGTGTATTTGTTAATTTTCCTTTTGGGTTTGGTACTTTCAATCAGTTTTCAATCAGAATAGAGATGGAAGGGACCTCAGAGGTCTTCTAGTCCAACCCCTTGCTCAAGCAGGAGACCCTATACCATTTCAGACAAGTGACTGTCTAGTCACTTCTTAAAAACCTTCAGTGATGGAGCACCCACAACTTCTGGTGGCCAGCTGTTCCACTGGTTAATTGTCCTCACTGTCAGGAAATTTCTCCTTAATTCCAGGTTGCTTCTCTCCTTGATAAATTTCCATCCATTGTTCCTTGTCCTGCCTTCTGGTGCTTTGGAAAATAAATTGACCCCCTCCTCTTTGCGGAAGCCCCTCAAATACTGGAAGACTGCTATCATGTCCCCCACCCTTAGTCCTCCTTTTCTCTAGACTAGGAGTCAGCAATCTGGGCTCTGGAGCCACATGTGGCTCTTTCACCCCTCTGCTGCGGCTCCCTGTCACTCAAAATATCACTCACAGCTGCCCATGTGTGACCCTTGCTGGCAAGCAATTTGTAGGCCAACCGTGGATAAATCCAAGAAAAGAAAAGTTTCAGAAGAAAACAGAACGCTTAATTTCTGCAGGTTCGAATCTCGCCAGGCTCAAGGTTGACTCAGCCTTCCATCCTTTCTAAGGTAGGTAAATTGAGGACCCAGTTTGTGCTGGCAATAAGCTGACTTTGTATAAATATACACAAGGATGAAGGCTATTGCTTAACGCATTGTAAGCCACCCTGGGTCTCTGGAGAAGGGTGGCATATAAATCAAAAAAAGAAAAAGAAAGAAAAGAAGAATTCAACTACATATGCTAGTTTTGTGGCCGCTCAAGATATAATCAGGCACGGGAAGGGTTTTGTGGTTCCCGGTGTTTTCTTTTCTGTGGGAAACAGGTCCAAATGGCTCTTTTGAGTGTGTTCTGTCCCCGTCTCCACACACACACAAACACAGCCAGCCGAGGGTTAAGAAAGCACTTGGCACGCACACAGGTCGTTATCTAAACTTGGCAACAAAACAAGCACCGTCTGCCAAGAGCTTTACTTCAACAGATAACATAAAATACATACGAATTGTAAATAGTCCAGCTCAAACAATATCCCTTCGGCTGATTTACACGTTGTTCAAGTGACTAGCCAGAGTTAGTTTTTTGTCCGTCACAGAGTCTTAAACGGCCACCACCCTCTCTTATATAGTCTCTGGGGTGTGGTCCAGTGACTCAGTTATAATCCCTGGCACGCCTCCTTAACTGCTGCAACCGTTTATCACGCCTTCGTTGGCGTGGATCCAGGAACGACAGATCACCTCCCTCGCTCTCATCGGAGACACCTGGCTCCTGGCTAATCTCCTCTTCCTCGGCCGGCACTTGAGGCAGTGCCAGAGGGGAGAGGCCTGGAGAGGGAGGCCTGGCCGACTCCTCTTCTTCATGTTCGGAGCCTTCTTCCTCCTATGAGATAGGCTCGGAGGGCGGGGCCACAACAGAGTGTTTAAGGTTGCAGACCTCTGCTCTAGACTATCCAGACCCAAATCCTGCAACCGTTCTTCATATGTTTTAGTCTCCTGGCCTTTAATCGTCCTAGTTGCTCTTCTCTGCATTTTTTCCAAAATCACAACATCTTTTTTGTAATGTGGTGATCGGAACTGGATACAGTAAACCAAAGATGTTTGCACCACTGGCGTATTTCTCATGAATGTCTTTTTATAGAAGTCTACACTGGAGACGTGGTCTTTGCATTATTTTCCCTTTTGAAATTTTATTTAGCAGCAGCGAGACTAAATTCACTGCCAACCACCTCCTTGGTCTATGGTGATTCTCAGTCATCCAAGTCACGGTTCTCCCAAAGGTGCTTTTTTCAAGAGGCAACTGGACTTTTCTCTGAAGACGTTTCACTTCTCATCCAAGAAGCTTCTTCAGCTCTGACTGGATGGTGGGGAGCCGAAGGATTGATATTCCTTGCAGACAGCTGGTCATTTGCATCCTTTTTAGAGAGTCATTGAGGCCACTTGGAGAAAGGTTGCAAAATGGGGCAAAACTCACTTAACCCACGTCTCGCTTATCAACTGAAATTTTGGGCTCCGAATTTGTGGTCGTAAGTCGAGGACTATCTATATTTTGGGCACCAATTGCCCAAAGGAATCTCGGGACCGTATGGGTTGGAAACATGCGGAAGAGCCCTTCATCCTGCAGTGGATAGACAACGGCTAACATGATGATGATGATGATGATGATGATGATGATGACAATGACACCATATAAATAAAGTGTGTTCATTGGTGTAATTAAAGTGTTAGATTAGTGTCCTGTAATGAAGTGGCTTGGTGGTTAAGACGCTGAGCTTATCGATCGAAAGGTCGGCAGTCCAGTGGTTCGAATCCCTAGTGCCGCCTAATGGAGTGAGCTCCCGTTACTTCTCCCACCTTCTGCCAACTTAGCAGTTTGAAAGCACGTAACAAATGCAAGTAGAAAAATAGGGACCACCTTTGGTGGGAAGGTAAAAGCGTTCCGTGCGCCTTTGGCGTTGAGTCATGCCGGCCACATGACCACGGAGACGTCTTCGGACAGCGCTGGCTCTTCGGCTTTGGAACAGAGATGAGCACCGCCCCCTAGAGTCAGGAATGACTAGCACATATGTGCGAGGGGAATCTTTACCTAATGAAGAGTCAGGTCCAGGGGTAGCATATTAAATCACCTACTAGAAGTTTTCCGGGGCCTCCTTACTTGATCTGTGAGAAAGGTGGGTGTCCTAGGAGACCAAAGATCTCAAGGACATTTGAAGGACCTCTACATCCTCCTCACAGAGACCTCCTCACACAGTGTAAACGATGCATACGAAAGCACCTTTGTATTGTCTTCCCACACAAGATTTAGTAGCTCAACAAAAACTTATTCTCTCACTTGGGTTGCCAGGCAACCATCCTATGTCACTGCCTAACAGTTTTATTGCACATCTTACGCTGCATGTGTGCAACCTGCAGTACACACACATGGACACAGACACACACACAGAGACACACACAGATACACATAGACATACATACCACACAGAAACACACACACACACACATACATACCAGGGGTGAAATCCAGCAGGTTCTGGAGAACTGGTAGCGGAAATTTTGAGTAGTTCGGAGAACCAGCAAATACCACCTCTGGCTGGCTCCAGAGTGGGGTGGGAATGGAGATTTTGCAGTATCCTTCCCCTGCCATGCCCACCAAGCCACGCTCACCAAGCAATATCATGCCCACTAAGCCACTCCCACAGAACCGGTAGTAAAAAAAATTGGATTTCACCACTAATACATACATACATACATGCATACACTCACGTACATATATACATCTATCTATCTATCAATCAATCATCTAGCTATATCCTTATACTAACTGGATACCGGTGCTCCGCTATGAAACTATGTGATCGGGCTTGATAAATCAACATTCATAGCTTGAAAATTAATGAGTAGTTACGATTGGCCTCTCCTCTCCCCTTCTCTCCCTCAGACTTGCCCCACAGAAGTCTATCCTATCCTATCCTATCCTATCCTATCCTATCCTATCCTATCCTCCTTCTCTCCCTCAGCCTTGCCTCACAGAGGCCTCTCCTATCTTATCCCCTTCTCTCCCTCAGGCTTGCCCCACAGAATCCTCCCCTATCTTATCCCCTTCTCTCCCTCAGGCTGGCCCCAGAGAAGTTTATCCTATCCTATCCCCCTTCTCTCCCTCAACCTTGCCCCACAGAGGCCTCTCCTATCTTATCCCCTTCTCTCCCTCAGGCTGGCCCCACAGAAGCCTCTCCTATCTTATCCCCTTCTCTCCCTTTCAGGTGGGGAGTAGAATGTCTAAACTCCCAGCCCCTAGGCTGGATGAGTCAAACGCCCAAGTGGCCACGCCCACGCCCAAGTGGCAGTTGGAACAGAGTTCTTTTCAGGTGGGGAGGGGGGAGTAGAACGTCTAACTCCTTAGCATCAGAGCATGTTAATAATAATATAAGAAATACTAATGATCTGATGGTCGTTTCGAAAAATTCTTTCTTAGCGAGCACCTAGAAGACAAGAGGAACATACGTGCCAAATTTCAAATTTGTAGGCTTTACAGTTCTGGAGATTTCGTGATGATGCGTGAGTGGTATCTTGTTTTTATATAGAGAGATTTTGATATAGATATATCTCCTTACAGCTTGACGCCTGGTTTAGGATTTGATAACGCCGTAACCAATAAAATATTTTATTATTAAAATTATTTATCTAAGTCCAACCCTTCTTGAATTCCGTTAATACAGGGAGGCCTCGACTTAGAACAGTTCCTTTAGTGACCTTTCGAATGTACGACAGGACTGAAAAAAAGTGACTTATGGCCGTTTTTCACACTTACGACCATTGCCGCATCCCCGTGGTGATGTGATTCACATTCAGATGCTTCGCAACTGGTTCGCATTTATGACGGTTAAAGTGTCCCGAGATTTTGTGATCCCCTTTTGTGACCTTCTCACAAGCAAAGTCAAGGGGGGGGGGGAAGCCCAATTCTCTTAACAACCAGATCACTAACTTAACAATGGCAATGATTCACTTAACAACGGGGGCAAGAAAGGTCGTAAAATGGGGCAAAATGGACTTGGCTAATGTTTCGCTTAGGTACAGAAGCTCTGGGCTCAATTGTGGTCGTAAATCGAGGACAATCTGTATTTTAAAGAGGCTTGCCTTCAGAAGTTGTGGGTGGTCCATCCCTGGAGGCCTTTAAGAAGAGATGGGACAGCAACTTGTCTGAAATGGTACAGGATCTCCTGCTTGAGCAAGCGGGTTGGACTAGAAGACCTCTAAGTTCCCTTCCAACTGTGTTGTTCTGTTATTTGCTTGGGTTCAAGTCAGGCAGAAGATGGGAAACGGAGTGAGCCCCAAGTCCCTTAGACCCATGATGGCAAACCTACGACAAGCGTGCCACAGCTGGCACACAGAGCCCTCTCTGTGGGCACGTGAGCAGTCGCCCAGCTCAGCTCCATCATGCAGGTGCGCATGCCTTCTGCTGGCCGGCTGATTTTCAGGATGCGCGGAGGGCAGGATGCATGAGGGAGACGTATGCACGGGGGGGTCACGTGTGCATACGTGGGGGTCATGCGTGCATGTGCAGGGAGACAGGGGGAACTCGGGGATTGTGGCGCACCCCCAGTGGCCCGTTTTTGGTCCCAGGAGGCTGCAGGGAGGCCTACTAGGCCCAAAATGGGGCACCCGGAGAGGGGCGTGCGCACATGCGCAGGGGGAGCACGGGAGGGTCGCGTGTGCATGCGCAAGGGGCGGGAGGTGCGTGCGCATTGCATTATGGGTACGCGCATTTTCGGCACACGACGACAAAAAGGTTAGCGATCACTGCCTTAGAGGCATTCACTGCTCACGGTAGCCCATTATTCGCCTTACAAAACACGTTCTGGAACTCTCTCCGTTTCTCCTGAGCACGAGCGAACCTCCATTTCTCTTCTCTTCCATTTATGTTCAAGATAAACACAGTGACAGGCCCGTTTGGGTAATCAAGGGCCAGGCTGTGCATTATTGGCTTCGCTATTAAGTTTGTTTATGAAAGGCAGGGCATATTAATCACAGGACGTCAAATGCAGCCGGGAGCAGCCGGCAAATGTAAAGAATGCATTCATTACAGATTGGCGGGTGTCAAAGCAAACCCAGTGGAGACTCGGATTGATGTCTTGCCAGAGAGGCTTCTGTGTTTTGGAAGAATATCTACCTATTGTGCAAATGAGACAATCAATTAGCGGCTACTATTTTTCGCCCTCCCAGAGCCTCTGCGCGAGCCCTGTACTTACCTGGCATCCAATGGTGAAATTCAATTTTGTTTTACTACCGGTTCTGTGGGCACTGCTTGGTGGGTGTGTTGTGGCTTGGTGAGCGTGGCAGGGGGAAGGATACTGCAAAATCTCCATTCTCACCCCACTCTGGAGCAAGCCAGTTTTCTGAACTGCTCAAAATTTCCACTACCGGTTCGAACTGCTCAAAATTTCAGCTACCAATTCTCTGAACTGCTCAAAATTTCTGCTACCGGTTCTCCGAACTGCTCAAAATTTCTGCTACCGGTTCTCCGAACTGCTCAAAATTTCAGCTACCAATTCTCTGAACTGCTCAAAATTTCTGCTACTGGTTCTCCGAACTGCTCAAAATTTCTGCTACCGGTTCTCTGAACTGCTCAAAATTTCCGCTACCGATTCTCTGAACTGCTCAAAATTTCTGCTAGTGGTTCTCCGAACTGCTCAAAATTTCTGCTACCAGTTCTCTTAACTGCTCAAAATGTCCACTACCGGTTCTCCAGAACCTGTCAGAACCTGCTGGATTTCACCCCTGCTGGCATCCCAAACGGGCTGCGTGGAGACTCCTGGGAGGGGAAGGGGGGCATGGGAGGGGAAGGGAGGCGTGGGAGGGGAAGGGAGGCGTGGGCAGGACTAGCTGAAAATCAGCTGGCCGGCGCACAGGCATGCGTGGTAGAGCTGATCTAGGGCAACGGCTCGCGTGCCCACAGAGATGGTGCCGCGTGCCATAGATTCGCCATCACGGAACTAGCCAAAAACAGAACAAAAAGACCCAAACATATCACCACCAGCAACCCAGATGAGCATTGTTTAACTTAAAGATTAACCAACATTAGGCCAACAATCATGCAAACAATACCCCAATCAAGAAATTTAATTTAATTAATTTTTTTTAATTTAAATTTAATTTAATTTAATTTAAATTTAATTTAAATTTAATTTAATTTAATTTAATTTAATTATTTATTTAATTTAATTTATTTAATTCAATTTATATGCTGCCCCTCTCCAAAGACTCAGGGCGGCTGAGAAACTGCCAAGCAAGTCAAGTAAATAAGCCCAACTAAAGAACCTCTAAGACCACCCCCACCAATACTGAGAGGACAAGCCACTAGTATGTAAAATGAGAGAAAACCCCACACCTTACTAAGCACTGATGATGCTGCCTAGTTGGGTCATGAAGCATCTGCAAGAAAATAACCAAGTTCAGAGAGCATCAAGGACCCTTCAAAGCCGCGGTCACCAACTGGTGGTCCGTGGACCACTGGTGGTGAGAAAATTTTGGTGGTCCGGAGAAAAATTATTTGCATTTTTTATATTGCACTAAATCAGGGGTTCTCAAACTACAGCCCTTGGGCCAGATACGTGCAATGAATGCTTGTGTTGCTGCAGAGAGTCTCCCCCTTTGGGGTCTTTTTGTGCAGGTCGGAGGGGGGCAGAAATTCCGACTTGGGGTCTGCTTCGGCCTCCTGGTGTGGGGCTTTGGGCGAAGGCTGGAGGGAAGGGCCGCTGGTGGCGAAGAGCCAGAGGGCCTCGTTCCAGTGGGACTGCCTCATGGCCTGGAACTGGCTGACCATCTTCAGCCCGCTGAACCTCCAGGCGCCGGTACCTGGCCTTGCACTCCCGCAGGTCTTCCCTCTGCTTGGAAAGCCTATGTTCCTAGTCCTCAGTGAGGTGCTTCTGCTGAGCCTCCTTCTCGGCCAGATCCAATTTGAACTGAGCTGTTTTGCCAACTCTTTCTTTGTGGTGGCTGCTTAGCTCCAACAACTGCTTCCTGTTGGGGCCCTAAAGAGCCCAGGTGGGGAGGCGAGGAGTGACTGGGAGGGGAGGGTCGTGTCGAGGCCGGTGAGGCGCCCCTCGATGTGAGTGACATCGAGTTGGCCACGCCCACAAAGTCACATGACCACCTAGCCACGCCCACCCAGCCGATCCTTAGGCAGATCATATTAGTGGTCCGCGGGATTTAAAATTATGAATTTAGTGGCCCCTGAGGTCTGAAAGGTTGGCGACCTCTGCTTCAAAGAACTTGGTCTCCCCACCAGCTGCAATCAAAACGGATCTGCAAAAATGTCTTTTTTTTTTTTTTTCCTGAAGACTTCCTTCAACAAATAACATCAACCCACAAGGAGGAGGAGAACTGCCAGGAAACGAGTGACGCTGAAGAAGGAGCTCGCACAATGGTCTCCAGCTGCAGAAGAATGAAGCACTCCTCCAGCCTCTCTTGCCATTCATTCCCCCACTTCCTCGTCTTCTGATGCTGTTGAAAACGTTCTCCTGGGGGTGCTTACAAATATTCTTCAGGAGTCTTTGGGATGAATGAACGAGAAGGGGAGCAGACAAGCAGCCGTGGGCACCCCTCGAGAGTGTCGGGAGGAAGCAGGTGGGAATCAAGAAAGGAAGACAAGGGTCCTTCTCTCTTTGGGACAATGAAGAGCTTAAGGATGGAGGAAGGATTCCATTCCTGACTAATCTTCTCATTCAAAATATCAGAATAAGAGAGATGAAAAGAGATCTTGGAGGTCTTCTACTCCAACCCTCTGCTCTGGCAGGAAACTCCGTAACATTTCAGACAGATGGTTATCCAATCTCTTCTTAAAAGCTTCCAGTGGTGGAGCATTCCCAACTTCTGGAGGCAAGTTGTTCCACTGGTTAATTGTCCTCACTGTCAGAAAATTTCTCCTTAGTTCTAAGTTGCTTCTCTCCTTGATTAGTTTCCACCCATTGCTTCTTCTCCTGCCCTCGGGTGCTTTGGAGAATAGCTTGACTCTCTTCTTTGGGGCAGCCCCTGAGATATTAGAACACTGCTATCATGTCTCCCCTAGTCCTTCTTTTCATTAAACTAGACATACCAATTCCTGTAATCATAAACCCTACTTTTCTCCTCCCCTCCTCCTCTCTCTGCAAACCCTACTCACTTCTAGCACTGAAGATGTTACCTATAGGTGGATCATGAAACTTCTTCAAAAAAAAGCCACCAAACTCAGAGAGCACCAAGAACTCCACAGTCCTCCTCCTGCTCCTTTCTCTGCGAACTTCACTTCCCACTAGCGCTGATGATGTTACCTAGTTGGGTCATGAAATGTCTGCAAGAAAGCAGCCAGCCAACCAAAGCGCCAAGGAAGCCACAGTCATTCTCCTTCTCCTCTTGTGTCTTGGAGTTGTGGGCCCTCCTCCTACTCCCCTCCTTCTCCACCACTCTGCAAACCCACTCCCTTCTAGCACTGATGATGTTACCTAGTTGGATTAGGAAATGTCTGCAAATAAACAAGCAAGCTCAGAGAGCATCGAGGATCCCACAGTCCTCCTCTTTCTCTTCCTAGGCCTCCTCCACCCCCACAGAACCAGTAGTAAAAAAAAAAATTGGATTTCACCACTGGTTTGCAGGGGGGGGGAGGAGGAGGAGGGAGGAGGAGGAGGAGGAGGAGGAGGAGGAGGAGGAGGAGGAGGAGGAGGAAGAGGACAACTACTGTGGGGTCCTTGAGCTTGGTGGTTTTCTTGCAGATGTTTCATTACCCAAACTAGGTAACATCATCAGTGCTAGAAGGGAGTGGGGTTTGCAGGGAGGAGAAGAGCGGAGGGAGGGAGAAGGTGGAGGAGAAGGAGAAGGGCTGTTGGTTTCTTGATGCTCTCTGAGCTTGATTGTTTTCTTGGAGATGTTTCATTACTCAAATAGAGAACATCCTTAGTGCTAGAATGGAATGGGGTTTGCAGGGGGGGAGGAGGAGGAGGAGGAGAGGAGGAAGAGGAAGAGGAGGAGGAGGAGGAGAGGAGGAGGAGGAGGAAGAAGAAGAGGAGGAGGAGGAGGAGAAGGAAGAGGAGAAGGAAGAGGAGGACAAAGAGGAGGAGGAGGAAGAAGAGGAGGAGGAAGAGGAGGAGGAGGAGGAGGAGGAAGAGGAGGAGGAGGAGAGGAGGAAGTGGAGGAGGAGGAGGAAGAAGAAGAGGAGGAGGAGGAGAGGAAGAGATTGAAGGAGAGGGGAGGAGAGGAGGAGGAGGAGGAGGAAGAGGAGGAGGAGAAGAGGAGAAGGAGGAGGAGGAAGAGGAGGAGGAAGAGGAGGAGGAGGAAGAGGAGGAGGAAGAGGAGGACAAAGAGGAGGAGGAGGAAGAGGAGGAAAAAGAGGAGGAGGAGGAGGAGGAGGAGGAAGAGGAGGAGGAGGAGGAAGAGGAGGAGGAGGAGGAGGAAGAGGAGGAGGAGGAGAAAGAAGAGGAGGAGAGGAGGAGAGGAGGAGGAGAGTGATGGAGGGGGGAGGAGGAGGACTATGTGATCCTTGGTGCTTTCTGAACTTGGTTGTTTTCTTGCAGACGCTTCATTAGCCATCAACAGCCACATAGATATAAACAACATCTACTACCATTCAAAAGAGACAATCAAAAAGCCAAAAGGGAATGATAAAGACCTAAAACACCTCCTTACCAGCAACCTACTCCCAGATAAGGAGAGATTAACACTAAGATTAATGCTAGACCAACAATCAAGAAGTAAACAATACCCCCATTCAAGGTACTACCAACTCAGACAAACAATCGAACAGTAAACCACAGCCTAACCAAGGAACCACCAATGTTGGCTTGCACCAACACTGACAGGGGAAGCTACCTGTATATCAAACCAAAGCAAACCCTATTCTCTTCTAGCACTGATGATGTTACCTAGTTGGGTCATGAAACATCTGCAAGAAAGCCACCAAGCTCAGCGAGCACCAAGGATCCTTCCTTTCAACCCGGAGCTACCAATATTCTCCTTTACTGAAATCTTTTCTGTCTCAAGCTTGCAATAGACAGAATAACATTTGGGAGGTTACACTGGCGAGGACAATTATAGAGACAGCCAATTCAGCAGGCAGGCAGTTCAGCAGAATAAAGATTCATGTCAACATAGATGGAGATATTATGTGATTTTTTTTTCTTTTTCTTTGCCTGAGATTCAACAGGAAAAAAAAATGTTGAATGTTAGTTACATCCGAAAAGAAATGCTCTGTGAGTAAATCAGTGTGGCTCTCACCGAGGTCAACAGAAAGGTTGCCAATAAAGTAAATAAAACTATTTTTTAAAATTGATTATTATTTTGCCTGGCCAGGAGATACGGGATTTGGAGCGGTCAATTTGGGACCGAGTGCCTGAAGGTCACAAGTAGGAGTCACAAGTGCTTCCGTGGTTTGCAAATCAAGTCAAAACATGGAAGTGGAAAAAAAAAAGAAATGGAAACCCTGTGAAAAGGAAGGGGGAGGGAAGGAGGAGGGGAGAACATTCCCTCCCCCCAGATGTGAAAAATTAATTTTACTTTTCTGGCTTCTCATTTAGAAAGCAGGAGGACATTTCTATTGGTCCCCCTTGTTGATTTTCTACATAAAATGCCGTCGAGTTAGTAGCTTTCGCCTACTCCGAGCCCGTAATAGGTTGGGACGGCTGCTTTAAAATACGTTAGAGATTTTTAATGAAGGCAATTTATATCCGTTTGTGGCAGTGAAAGGACGGAGGCGACTTAAATTTAGTTCCATCTTTCACATGTTTGTGGCCACAACGAGAGTTTACTTTGTTCTCATTCGGCAAGACCCACCATATGTGGGTTGAAGAGATTCCCTGCTCCGTTTGGATGGTCTCTCCCCTCCTTCCTTCCCTCTCTTTCACTCTCATGAAATATCAGGTGCTTCTCTCTGTTACATGAATGGTTTCGCAATACCAACAGACACAGATGCTGGAAAATGTGTAGAAGGGGAGGAGAACCAAAATTAGAGGCAGGTGGGGTGAAGGTGAAGGTAGAAAGGAAGGAAGAAGAGGAGGAGAAGAAAGAAAGAAAGAAAGAAAGAAAGAAAGAAAGAAAGAAGAAAGAGGAAACAAAAAAGAAAGAATGAAAGGAAGGAAGGAAGGAGAAAGGAAAGAAGAAAGAAAGAAAGAAAGAAAGGAGGAGGAGGAAGAAAAGAGGAAGATTAGGAAGAAGAAGAGGAAGGAGAAGAGGAAGAAGGAAAAGGAAGAAGAAGATGAGAAAGGGAGGAAGAGAAGAAGAAAAGAAGATTAGGAAGAAGAGGAGGAAGGGGAAGAAGGAGAAGGAGGAAGAAGAAAAAAGAAGAGGAGGAGGAAAAGAGCAGGAGGAGGAAGAAGAAGAAGAAAAGAAAAAGATTAGGAAGAAGAGGAAGAGGAAGGAGGAGGAGAAGGAGAAGAAGGAGGAGGAAGAAGAAAAGAGGAAGATTAGGAAGAAGAAGAGAAGTGGAAGAGGAAGAAGGAGGAAGGAGGAGGAAGAAGAAAAAAGAAGAGGAGGAAGAGGAAGAAGAGGAGGAGGAGGAGGAGAAAAGAAGTTTAGGAAGAAGAGAGGAATGGAAGAGGAAGAAGGAGGAGGAAGAAAAAAAGAGGAGTCAGAGGAAGAAGGAGGAGGAGGAGGAGGAAGAGGAAGAAGAAGAAGAAGGAGGAGGAGGAGGAGGAGGAGGAGGAGGAGGAGGAGGAGGAGGAGGAGGAGGAGGAGGAGGAGGCAGCTTTTTTATACGATTCTGGCTTTCCCCTTGACTTTGCTTGCCAGACTGTCGCAAAAAAAGGACCACATAACCCCCAGACACTGCGAGCAACATAATTATGAGTCAGTTGCCAAACGCGTCAATTTTCATCATGTGATCACGGGGACGGTGCAACGGTTGTTCGGGTGAGAACCGGTCAAAAGTCACATTTTCCAGTGCTGCTGTCCCTTTGAATGGTCACTAAATGAATTGTTATAAGTCGAGGACTAGCTGTCAAGCCTAGATGGGGTCAACTGGCAAAAAAAAAAAAAAAAGTAAATTTGCTTTGTATTCTGTTTAGCAATTTATTTATTTTTTTTTGCGAAGGGGCGAAAGGCCCTGAGAGGCTCAGATAGACACATCATCCGCGAAAATGTGTGTATTTTTCCCCCTGATGCTTTCTAAGCTTTATTGGTGCATCCCGTATCCCAAAGAACATGATGATTTTTAGGTACCTTCCCGTGCTATGGCTCGTATTAATTAACACGACGCAATTAATTAACATGGCACTCTTGGCCCAGCTGTGCAAATTCGTTCGGGGGAACGCACAACCTTGGTGTCACCAATAACAAATGAAGTTATTTATTCCAATTTGCTTTTTTGGGAATTTATGCTCTATTTAGCCTGCTGTTCCTCAAAGGCCCGGGGAACAAGGAGAAATCGGTGAAAAGGCTGGACAGTTTTCTTCGAAAGAACGTACTCGTTGGGAGTACAGACAACGTGAAGTTAAAAGTCAGCGCAAACAGGCGGTGGATGAAATCACGGATACGACTACGACGTACAGTTGCAGGAACTGGGGGTCAGGGTTCCGACGGATTCCCTGATTAAATCATGAGCCTCGAGCCAAGCTTCCAAAAAAATCCAGTTATTTATTAGGAGCTTCATGTCCGCAAGTTCCCAAGTGAAGCCAGCTCTGACTTTCCAACCAAGGTGTTTAATTGGTGGGGTCCTTGGTGTTTACTGAGCTTGGTGACTTTCTTGCAGACGTTTCATGACCCAGATAGGTAACATCATCAGTACTAGAAGAGAATGGGACTTGCGGAGACGAGAAGGAGGAGGAGGAGAAGGATTGTGGGGTTCTTGGTGCTCTCTGAGCTTGGTTGTTTTTTTTTGCAGACGTTTCATGACCCAATTAGGTAACATCATCAGTGCTAGAAGGGAGTGGGTTTCGTGGAATGGAAGGAGGAGGAAGAGGAGGAGGAGGACTGTAGGATCCTTGGTGCTCTCTGAGCTTGGTTGTTTTCTTGCAGACATTTTATGACCCAAACTGAGCCTGGATAGCTCAGCAGACTAATGCATTGTAATTTAACTCCAGCTGTCTGCAATTAGTAAGTTCGAATCTCGCCAGGCTCAAGGTTGACTCAGCCTTCCATCCTTTCTAAAGTAGGTAAATTGAGGACCCAGTTTGTGGGGGCAATAAGCTGACTTTGTATAAAATATACAAAAGTATGAAGGCTCTTGCTTAACGCATTGCAAGCTGCCCTGAGTCTCCGGAGAAGGACGGCATATATATATATAAAAAAATAGGTAACATCATCAGTGCTAGAAGGGAGTGGGTTTCATGGAGTGGAAGGAGGAGAAGGAGGGGGAGGAGAAGGAGGACTGTAGGATCCTTGGCGCTCTCGGAGCTTGGTTATTTTCTTGCAGACGTTTCATTACCAAACTAGGTAATATCATCAGTGCTAGAAAGGAATGGTGTTTGCACCTCAAGCACTGCTGAGGTTATCTAATTGGGCGATGGAAGGTCTGGAAGAAAGCAGCCAAGCTCAGGGAGCACCAAGGACCTCACAATTAAATCAAAGGAAATCAAAATTTGCCAGTGGTTATTTTAAAAAGCAAAAATGGGGAACACTGGCAATATCAACATGTCTTCTGTCCGTAATCTGATGATCCCAGCACAATCTTCTTTTCTCCTCCTCCTCCTCCTCTCCTTCTTCCTCCTCCTCCTCCTCTCCTTCTTCCTGTTCCTCCTCTTCTTTTTTCTTCTTCCTCCTCCTTTCTCTTTCTCCCTCTTCCCCTTCCTCTTCTTCCTAATCTTTTTCTTTTCTACTTCTTCTTCCTCCTCAATCCGCCTGATCGACAGAGTGTTCAAAATACCAACTGACCAAGATAAAGGAACCATCCGGACGAAATAAATTTCTCTCCTTCCATGTTGGCACATGCAGATGAAACGAAGTGGGAAATGTCACGAGAGGAGGAAAATATATATATATATATATATATATAAATAACATCTGTGTTTGAGAGAAATCTTTAAAAACTGTCAGACATCACCAACCCACCGGGGAATATTCATATCTCAACAGCTCTTCAAGTGGTTTTGAAGGTTTTGCTTTTCTTTTAATTCAACGATGGACAGATGGAATTAATTATCGCCACTTTTTTTTTTTAAAAAAAATGTTTTTTGCATATTTAGGAAAGATATTAATATTGACACTTTAGAGCGATTCCCAGTTCCAGCTGGAGTGGTTTGGAGATGTTAAACGCATACATATAACAGGCAATTTGGATGTGAATTGAAAAAAGAATGACAGATGTTATTGGTTGTGAATTTAGAATAGTTATAGCTGTCCTACATTGGGTCTCCTCAGTAGGAGCACTGGAAATGTCTGATTTTGGGCAGTTTTGAGGCCCATCAAGTCTACAGGTGTATCAGGAGCTTCAAGAGTTCAGGTTGCCCAGCTTTCCAGCTTTATCTGAAGATGCTAGGGACAGGGTTAGGGCAGCGGTGGGTTCTAATTTTTTTTTACGACCGGTTCTGTGGGCGTGGCTTATTTTGTGGGCATGGCTTGGTGGGGGGGGTAATGTGACTGGGGCATGGCCAACTTTTTTTTTTTTTTACTTTTAAAAGCATTTTTTTCTACAACCTTAAGAAGTTGCAAAAAAAAAAAAATGCTTTTAGAAGCCTCTGACGATCAGGCAACTCAGCTGGGATCGCCAGAGGCTTTTAAGGGATGGAAGGCTGAGTCAACCTTGCAAACAAATTACCGAACAAATTTAATAAATAATAATAATAATAATAATAATAATAATAATAATAATAATAATAATAATAATAATAATAATAATAATAATACAACACCATGACCGTGTTGCTAAAATCATTCACTGGAAATTGTGCCAGAAGTTTGGATTTGAGTACAGCAAAAACCACTGGGAACATCAGGTTGAGAAAGTTTTAGAGAATGAGAAACTCAAGATCTTGTGGGACTTTAGGATTCAGACTGACAGGCACTTGGTCCACAACACACCTGACATAACAATAGTTGAAAAGAAAAAAGTATGGTTCATTGACATTGCAATACCTGGTGATGCACGAATTGAAGATAAGCAGCAAGAAAAAATCACAAAGTACCGGGATTTACAAATTGAAGTTGAGCGACTGTGGAAAAAGAAATCGTGTGTTGTCCCGATTGTAATTGGAGCCCTTGGAGCATTTAGAAGCTATTTAGAAATTCTAAATTTGCCGGACTTGAACATTTTGACTCTACAAAAAACCACCTTACTCGGAACAGCTTACATCCTCCGACGATACCTTAACAGTTCCTAAGTCCTTGGTTAGGACTCGAGCTGCTGAGCTATTAACCAGCCTCAAAGGCTGTGAATCTCACTAAAGATTAACCAATAAATAATAATAATAATAATAATAATAATAATAATAATAATAATAATAAATAAAAAAAAATCCAGTCTGAACATCTGGCTGACTGTTGCGATGAACCATAATAGTTTATTTCAGGATTCAGAGGAGCTAGAAGCTTGGCAGGAGCTTCTAAGTGCTATTGCACCTGACATCTGTCTTCTGATTTGGCACTTCTGATTTGGCAGCTACCGTCTCTCACCCAAGGGAGGAAGTGGGCGAGTTCATTTTTCTCATCCTTTCCTTGGTTTTCAAAAGCTCCCCCCCCCCCCAACACCTGTGAAAACATGGTGGAGCGATTTGCCATCGGTTCGCCATCACGGTTCTAATCCAGCCCCCTGCCCAAGCAGGAGACCCAATATCAGACAAATTTCAACATTGAAATTTGAATTTTGGAAGGTGGAGGGCTTGAAGTTGGTGCTGGAATTCCTTGGCGGCTTCCCAGCTCTCTGCCAAGAGACACACCCCTGAGATTTATTCCTGTACCTGTTTGCCCTTTCCGGCAAGTTTAAATTCCGAAATTCTATTTATATTACAGGGTAGCTTCGTTCGGTACTGTAATTTTTGCTCTTTTGAGCGTCGGCTGTCTAGCGTCAGCATTAATTGATTTCATTTCACTGTTTTGCTCACGCAGCCAGCATTCACGCACCAATTTTCATACAGAAGATTTCTGTTTTGAGATACTGGCTGTAAAATGATTTTATGCTTCTGACTGTCAGTCGGGTTGGGAAAAACTGTCTGATTCGCCGTAATTTACATGTCCTCAAATAGCCAAATAACTACTGGAATAACGCAGGCAACTGATTATAAAGGATTTCATTCACTTAACGACGAATCATATTCAAACTGGAGAAGGAGTATTTGGATTGTAAAAAATTAAATTTATTTATTTTATTTATTTATTGGTTCGATTTATATGCCACCCTTCTCCGGAGACTCAGGGCGGCTTACAATGCTTTTAAGCAATAGCCTTCATACTTTTGTATATACCTGCTTAGTAGGGCTTTCGCTCCTCCCCTAAGCAGTGTTCTTTTTTATACAAAATCAGCTTATTGCCCCCACAATCCGGGTCCTCATTTTACCTACCTCGAAAGGATGGAAGGCTGAGTCAACCTTGAGCCTGGTAAGATTCGAACTTGCAGTAATTGCAGGCAGCTGGTGTTACTTAACAGTGCTTTAGTCTGCTGCGCCACCAAGGCTCTTAATTTTAGATTAACTTTATAGATTACCTGTCCTCCAATCTTTCAGGAAAAGGGCAATTGGTTGAGATGATTACATTGTGTGGAACACCAAAGTTGCTTTTCTAGTCTTTTTTTTTTTTTAAATCAAATTGATTTTTTTTTAAAAAAAAATACATTTTCATGTTTCTTTTACGGTTGCATGCTATTGCAGCTCTCGAGAGTCGTATTCTGTGAAATGGGTGGTTATATAAATGTGAGGAATAAATAAACGAAATAAGCAAAGCTTGGCACACTCCGTGCTATAATAACCTCAATATAACCTAAATAAAGAGCAACCAGGATGATGAGGGGACTGGAGGCTAAAACATACAATGAATGGTTGCAGGAACTGGGCATGGCTAGTCTACTGAAGAGAAGGACCAGGGGAGACAGGATAGCAGTCTTCCAATATTTGAGGGGCTGCCACAGAGAGGAAAGGGGTCCAGCTATTCTCCAAAGCACCTGAAGGCCAGACAAGGAGTAAGGGATGGAAACTGATGAAGGAGAGATTCAACCTGGAATTAAGGAGGAATTTTCTGACAGTGAGAACAATCAACCAGTGGAACAGAAGTTGCCTTCGGAAGTTGTGGGAGCTTCCTCACTAGAGGCTTTGAAGAAGAGACTGGACTGCCATCTGTCAGAAATGGTGTAGGGTCTCCTGCTTGGGTGGGGGGTTGGACTAGATGACCTACAAGGTCCCTTCCAACTCTGTTAAACCTGTCCCAAAAAAAGGTCATGAAATCAGGCGTGGCTCACTTAACAAGGTCCTTGCTTAGCAATGGAAATTCCGGCCCCAACTCCGGTCGTAAATCGAGGACTACCTGTAATTCATCCAGTGGACGGCAGATGATTGCAAAAATGTTTATCGTTTAGTGACTTTACGATTGTTCTTTTTCCATTTTAAAAATCTTTTTCTTTTGCTGTTTTGTTCTTGTAAGATGCCCAGAGTAGAGTAGCCTCACGGTGAGATGGGCGACAAATAAATTTAACGAATGAACAAACAAACAAACAAACAAACAAACAAACAAACAAACTACTGGAGGATAAAACATATGAAGAAGGGTTGCAGGAATTGGGTATGTCTAGTTTAATGAAAAGAAGGACTAGGGGAGATTTGAAAGCAGTCTTCCAATATCTCAGGGGTTGCCACAAAGAAGAAGGAGTCAAGCTATTCTCCAAAGCCCCTGAGGGTAGGAGAAGAAGCAATAGATGGAAACTAATCTATTAGAGAAGCAACTTAGAACTAAGGAGAAACTTCCTGACAGTGAGAACAATTAACCAGTGGAACAACTTGCCTCCAGAAGTTGTGAATGCTCCAACATTGGAAGTTTTTAAGAAGATGTTGGACAACCATTTGTCTGAAGTGGGGTAGGGTTTCCTGCCTGAGCAGGGGGTTGGACTAGAAGACCTCCAAGGTCCCTTCCAACTCTGTTATTCTTTTCTATTCTATTCTATTCTATTCTATTCTATTCTATTCTATTCTATTCTATTCTATTCTATTCTATTCTATTCTATTCTATTCTATTCTATTCTATTCTATTCTAATCCTGGACCTTAAAATGGACCTTAAAATCCAGCAGCTTCCTTCCTTCCTTTCCTTTCAGCCTTCTGCCTTGAATTCACTCGTTTTAACTTTTATTCTTCCTTCCTCACAATGCCTCTAAGATAGGTATCTTCCCCCCTAGTTATTTATTCAACGTACGACCGATTGATTTAAATCTTGCCCAAGGTTATTTCCCCCCTCTCCTTGGTCCTTTGCATTAATTTTAAACTGATAATAAAGGGTTTGAGAGGACCAGAACGTCTCTTTTCTAAGGAGAAGAAGCAGGGGGGAAGGGAGGAATAAAATATTATTTTTAGTTAGCTTAGACGGCGGAGATTTTGAGAAGGGCTTACTGTTTTTTTAAACACAAGAACGGGTTTCCTTTTCAAAATATGGATATAAACATGCAAATAAGGGTTTATCTCGTCCCCGGCTCCTGCAGAGGTAGGCACAAAGCGAATATCCATGCAAATCTTATTAAGAAAACACCGTTTGCAGAAATACAAACGAACAAACAGACACCCAACCCTCCTCCTCCCCCCCCCCCGCAGTCCTTCAATCTCGCTGTTAAGGGTCTTTGCAAACTTTCTCTCAAAAATCCACTTTTTGAATGTTTCATCTAATCAGGCTGGGATTTCAAAGAAGAAGCATGTTCTCACAAAGGTGCTTTCTTTTCAGAAGGCAACTGGACTTTCTTGTTTTTTCTTTGAAGACGTTTTTTCGCTTCTCATCCAAGAAGCTTCTTCAGTTCTGAGTGGATGGTGGGAGGAAATGGAAGGATTGATGCTCCTTGCAGACAGCTGGTCATTTGCATCCTTTTTAAAGAGTCGTTGAGGCCACTTGGAGGTTTGTCCTGTGTCCTCAGGGTCACCTGAATAATGCTAATGGTACCTGTAGTCCCTGTGGAATGCAATTTTTCCATTCCATTCTATTCCTACTCCCAAGGGTGTTCATCCAAAATTGCATAGCTAAACATCTGAAGAGCTTCTCAGTCATCCAGGTCATGGTTTGTTTGTTTGTATATTTGTTTGTTTATTATTCATTCATTCATTCATTCATTTATTTATTTATTTATTTATTTATTTATTTATCGGTTTAAATGCCGCCCTTTTCCAGAGACTCAGGGCAGCTTACAATGCGTTAAGCAATAGCCTTCATACTTTTGTATATTTATACAAAGTCAGCTTATTGCCCCCACAAACCGGGTCCTCATTTTACCTACCTCGAAAGGATGGAAGGCTGAGTCAAGCTTGAGTTCGATTTGTATGCCGCCCTTCTCCGGAAACTCAGGGCGGCTTACAATGCTTTTAAGCAATAGCCTTCATACTTTTGTATATACCTGCTTAGTAGGGCTTTCGCCCCCCCCCCCAAAGCGGTGTTCTTTTTTTTTATACAAAGTCAGCTTATTGCCCCCACAATCCGGCTCCTCATTTTACCTACCTCAGAAGGATGGAAGGCTGAGTCAACCTTGAGCCTGGTGAGATTCGAACTTGCAGTAATTGCAGGCAGCTGGTGTTACTTAACAGCACTTTAGTCTGCTGCGTCACCAAGGCTCTTACACTTGGAGGTTTATCGGTGTCCTCAGGATAACCTGAGTGGTGCAAATGGTTCCTGTCGTCTGCAATTTTTTCCTCTGGAAATCCATTCCTACTCCCACACCATTCGAAGGGTGTTCATCCCAAATTGCATAGCTAAATATCTGTAGAGAGTCTCAGTCATCCAGGTCATGTTGTCCCAAAGGTGCTTCTTTTTCAGGAGGCAACTGGACTTTCTGGTTTTTTCTTTTGAAGATGTTTCTCTTCTCATCCAAGAAGCTTCTTCGGCTCTGACTGGATGGTGGGGAATGGAAGGATTGATATTCCTTGCAGACAGCTGGTCATTTGCATCCTTTTTAGAGACCTGTTGAGGCTAACTCCTTTTAAATTGCTTAATGTTAATTTGTTTTTAAAAACAGGGGTGTTTTAATCATTATGGGCCAAATTTATTTAATGTGTTTTAAATTGTTTTTTAAATTTTATATTATATTATATGTGTTTTATCTTTGGCTGTTCACCGCCCTGAGTCCTTCGGGAGTAGGACGGTATATAAATCCAAAATAAAAATAATTAAAAAAAAAATATGTGGCAGTTTATCTGCAGTAGTAGTGCAAGTGGGTGTATCCACAACTATTTGCACTACTCCGCTGACCCTGAGGACACAGAAAACCATCCAGATGGCCTCAACGACCCTCTAAAAGGATGCAAATGACCAGCTGTCTGCAAGGACTATAAATCCTTCAAAGGAGTATAAAGTAGAGAAGCAAGCTAGAACTAAGGAGAAACTTCCTGACAGTTAGAACAATTAATCAGTGGAACAACTTGCCTCCAGAAGTTGTGAATGCTCCAACACTGGAAGTTTTAAAGAAGAGATTGGAGAACCATTTGTCTGAAGTGGTGTAGGGTTTCCTGCCTGAGCAGGAGGTCAGATTAGAAGACCTCCAAGGTCCCTTCCAACTCTGTTAATTCTAATGTAGATAAAAGAAATAATGTGAATAAAAAAGGAATCATACAGAGTCAGATATATGGGCTCTGGAGGACCCTCTCTATTCACATTATTATAAGAGAGGAAAGTGCTTGTTGGAAATTATATTAACAAACAGTTAAACCCCATTAAGTGGTAATATATCTTCTGAGACCTAGATGTCACGAAAGGACCGCCATATGGAAAACATCTGAGTGACCTCACTGTGAATGACACAAAGACCTATATGTTACAAAGAGTTACTTAATCCAATGAATTTACCCAAGGACAGTAGTAACTCTCCCATTAGCAACTCCGAGTACTTAAGAAAAGTTGTGTGGCTAAGATAATTTTGTAAACTAAGATTAATGCTTTAAGTAATTAGATGAACTTATTATCCAGTGTATGTAACCATATAGGGAAAATCGGATGTATGATCTCATGTTAACCATATATGGAAAATGTACGATCTCACTGAATCCTTTGTCTTAGAAATGTATAAAAAACCGTTGTATCAGAATTCTCTCCTTCTTCAAAGCTTCAGGTACAAAACTGGCTCTGAACCTTGTGCAATAAAACTGTCTCTGGCTGACCCAGGAATGTTGCTTGGTCCTTTCATTCCACAACAATTCTATAATTCTAGATCCAACCTAGAACTAAGGAGAAGTTGTCTATCTGTGAGAACTATTAACCGGTGGAACACCCTGCCTGTAGAAGTTGTGGGTGCTCCATCACTGGAGCTTTTTAAGAAGAGATTGGACAACCCTTTGTCTGGAGTCTCCTTTGTAGGGATGGGTGAAGAAAATGTTCTCATCATTTCGTCTGGAGGAACATTAATGCCCCTTATTAAGTGAGACCATGGAAGGAGAACACAGCTGAATCACCTTTTCAAAATGGCTCCAATAAAGCAGAATATTTGCAGCTCGGGAATTGAAATGAGGGCTCCCCTCTTCCTCTCCTTCACCATCTCCCTTCCATGCTCTTCCTTTTTTGTTTTTACAGAAGGCAGAGAAAGGAAGAAAAATTAAAATGCTGTGAAGCAACGGCCACCGAGGGTTTTGATCATGGGATTAAGGGGGACCCAAAAGCAACATTACTGTCCTATTAAGAAAGTAACTAATATTAAAAAAGGATGCTAGCATTCAATTACCTTATTTTGGGAACCTTTTAAATGCTACTCTTCTCGTCCAGCTCTACAGTTTAATTCTCCATTGGCCCTTCTCTGGCCTTTGTTACTCACTAATGGTAGCTTCAAAGCAAATACCTTGACGTAGCCAAACCATCTCTAAATGTACTTAGTAGAGTCATCTTCATGAACTCCATCCGTATTCACCTAGACGGGATAATTTCCAGCCTCTATTAATATAAATGGAGACATTAGAGACTTAAGTGCTCAGCAAAACCTTGGAAGGCATGTTTTAAGGCATAGGCTAGAGTAAGTGAGCTGAGCTTGTCGATCGAAAGGTCGGCAGTTCAGCGGTTCGAATCCCTCGTGCCGCGGAATGGGGCGAGCTCCCGTTACTTGCCCCAGCTTCTGCCAACCTAGCAGTTTGAAAACATGTAAAAAATGCAAGTAGAAAAATAGGGACCACCTTTGGTGGGAAGGTAACAGCGTTCCGTGCGCCTTTGGCGTTGAGTCATGCCAGCCACATGACCAGGGAGATGTCTTCGGACAGCTGGCTCTTTGGCTTTGAAACGGAGATGAGCACCGCCCCCTAGAGTTGGGAACAACTAGCACATATGTGAAAGGGGAACTTTTACTTTTACCTTAGAGTAAATGGACGGGAGGGGGGTACTTTTTATTTTACACGGAGAGGGCTAGATCTCCCCAGATCGGTCAGATTTTGAAAACGGATTCCCTAGAGTTTAGTATGGCTTCCAATCAACATAGTAGAGATCGTTGGTGCTCTCTGAGCTTTCAGACGTTTTGTTACACAACTAGGTAACATCATCAGGGCAAGAAGGAACTGCATATCAGCCAAGAGCAAACCCCACTGCCTTCTCACACTGATGATGCTGTGGGTAATGAAAGGTCTACAAGAAAACAACCAAGCTCAGTTCATCAAGCTCAGTCGGTCAGGCAATGTCGACTGGGGACCCCCAGGGGGAGAGCCTTCTCTGTGGGGGCACCTGGCCTCTGGAACAAATTGCCCCCGGAGATTCGGAGGATCCCGGACCTACGCACCTTCCGCCGTGCCCTCAAGACTCTTCTGTTCCAACAAGCCGGGCTGGCATGATTCCAATTCTTCAACTTTGAATCGTCATTTTTTAAGAATGGGTTTTTAAATTAGTTATGGGCCATATTGTTATATATATAGTTTAAATTGCTTTTAAATTTTATATTTGTGCGTTCTTATTTTGGCTGTACACTGCCCTGAGTCCTTCGGGAGAAGGGCGGTATAAAAATTCAAATAAAATAAATAAATAAATAAATAAATAAATAAATAAATGACCCCCACAATCCTCCATTCCTCCTACTCCTACTCTCTTTCTCCCTCTCTTCCATTCACAAACTCCTCTTCCTTCTCCCATTGATGATGCTATCTAGTTGGGTAATGAAAGGTTTACAAGAAAACAAACAAGCTCAGAATTCACCAGGAACCCCACAGTCGTCCCCCCCCCTCCTCCTCCTCCTCTTCACAAACTCCCTTCTAGCACTGATGATGTTCCCTAGTTGGGTCATGAAACTCCTGCATAGAAACCACCAAGCTCAGAGAGCACTTGTTCTGACCTAGCAGGAAGCAGAGTCTTGGTCCTGGCGAAACCTCTTTTATTTACACGACTGTGAATTACTTTCATTCACAGTCAGCAAGGCCTGTCCAAACAGTCTTTCAGAGGAATGTTTATCAACACAGACCTTATCTCACTTGGCAAGCTGCCACGTAACTTGTTTCCAAACGCAGTACAAGGCAAAACTTGGCACAGAGTCTCTCAGAGTCACGGAACGAACAAATTGTTTCCTGCAAAAGCCCACTCCCTGTTCGCTCCTCTTTTGTTTCCTATGGGAGGTGCCAATCATCTCCAAGGTGTGGCTTTACTCCCAAGTTGACCCCGCCTTCGGAGTTGTTCTTGTCTTCTGGCAGCTCTGCGCATGCGCACAATGGGAACAGGCTCCAGGTGTTCCTCTGCCTCACTGCTGTCTATCTCCCTCTCTGTCTCCAATGCAGAGCCCTCATCCGAGCTTTCCACAGCCCCCAGGACTGGCCCAAGTTCCTTCCCAACCTCCTCACTGTCTGACACTGCTGCCAGCTCCGCAGGCTACCGACGGGCCACAACAGCACAAAGGACTCCACAGTTCGACCCTGAATTGCAAATATTCAGTTCCATCGACAATGAAGTTTATTCTCAAATTCAACCCTTGATAGAGGAACAGTGTTCTGATGCCAGGACCTTCTGTAGGCCCTGTTTGATTGACGCAAAAGTCAAAATAGGAGTCATTGTGGTTACTCCTGAAGATCTGCCCATTTTTGTGTCACATAAAAAAATGAAGGGGAGTTCTGATGATAGAAGTCACGGCTGTCCTATGTTTTATCCTTTCCCTTTAGACCAGTGATGGCTAACCTTTTTGCCATCGTGTGCCAAAAGCGGGGGGAGAGTGGGGGGGTCACGCACACCCATGCCCACACCCATAATTCAATGTGCCCTTCCCGCCCGCACATGTGCACGTGACCCCCACTGCGCTCCCCCCGCTTTTAGCATGCGAATGCACAGTGGGCACGGTAGGTCTGGTTTTTTGCCCTCCCCAGGCTCCAGAGGCTTTCTAGGAGCCTGGGGAGGGCAAAAACAGCCTTCCCCGCCCACCAGAGGCTGGAAATGGCCCATTTCCCAACTTCTGGTGGGCCCGGAAGGCCCGAAAATCAGCTGGCCAGCGTGTGCATATGCGCTGGAGTTGAGCTAGGGCAATGCTCGCGTGCCCACAAATATGGCCCCATGTGCCACAGGTGGCACGTGTGCCATAGGTTCGCCATCACGGCTATAGACACTCACTCGATTATCTTCAAATTCAAGGGAGATTTTGATGCCTTTATGGTAATTCAGACACACCAATCTATATGCAGAGTATATCAAACATGCCAGTTAAACAAGCATTATTTTCTATTCTTCATGCTTATCTTATCCACATTCTCGTCGTCCCTCCCGCCCCCAAATGCTTATTTTTATTTTATTTTATTACCTAGATATACATGCTTGCTACTCTACCAAATCTGGGCAATTTATAGCACCCCAAAGTGGAATAAAAATCTTAAAAGTTTGTTCATAAAACCAATAAACAGAAGAAAAACCTGTTTTTAAAACTCAAGAGGGTTGGTGAACCATGCCAGAAGTTCTCTCTAGTTAAGTCTGGCTGCCCATTTTAATTGCTCTTTTTTTCCCCCACGTATTTTTTGAAGCAACAACAACAACAAAAAACCCCTACAATCTTTAAGGGAAGGAAACTTAGCAGAAAAGTTTGCTTTATTTGACTGCATTTCTCCATGCGTTGAACGTGGTTACTGAATTTGTCTACTTTTCCAGATTTGCAGAATACAGCAAAACAATAAACGAGATGAAAAGGGCTGGTTTTGCAGAATATACTCAGCCCCATAATAGTGTTTAGCGCGTAAACACTAAACACATTTAAAATGAATCAGATTTAATTGAACCGGTTAATCACGTTGTCCAAATGCTGGTAGGGAAATATTCTAGCCCTCCCAGCATTATCATACATTTAAAGAATAAAAGAAAATGCAGAAAATGTTCTTATTGTTTTGCCACGTCTCCAAAATATATATTTGAGCCTGTTTTTGAATTTACTAATGTTCAGATTTTCACTAATTGACAAAGCCATTTTGTCCTCACTTTAGATAGTAGATAGATAAATAGATAGATAGACGATAGACAGATAGATGGATAGAGATAGATAAATAGATAGATGATAGATGATAGATAGATAGATGATGATAGATAGATAGATAGATGATAGATAGATAGATAGATAGATAGATAGATGATAGATGATAGATAGATAGATGATGATAGATAGATAGATAGATAGATAGATAGATAGATAGATAGATAGATAGATAGATAGAAATGCAAGTCTTGGTGTATTTGGGTCTTTTCCCGTGTAAGATTGAGAGTATCTTGGTGACATTTCGACGAGGTCCCACTCGTCATCTTCAGGCTGGTGTCCTCGGCTTCGTGCATGTGCCATTACCCAGGTCATTACAACACAAAAGACTAATGAGCACACAGCTAGGATCTTGCCCACACAGGATGTTACGAAACAGCCGACTAATCTGCAAACATCAACTAATCAAGATGTAATGGCACAGCCGACCAACCCGCTTGGAGCAACGGGACTGACGCCCCACACCTCCCCACCAGTATTTATAGAGAGACGGCATCTCCGATCACGCTTTGCTCGCACATGCACGAAGCCGAAGACACCAGCCTGAAGATGACGAGTGGGACCTCGTCGAAACGTCGCCAAGATACTCTCAATCTTACATGGGAAAAGACCCGAATACGCCAAGATTTGCATACCTGTACCTGTGAAAATCTATGAAAACATATAGATAAATTTATATATATAAATGTGAAAACCACTCACGCCGTAATCACGAAATCTCCAGAACCGTAAAGCCTACAAACTTGATATTTGGCACTTATGTTCCTCTTGGCTTCTAGGTGCTTGCTAAGAAAGGATTTTTCTAAATGACCATCAGATTGTTAGTATTTCTTATATTATTATTAACACGCTCTGATGCTAATTAGTTAGACATTCTACGCCCCCTCCCAATCTGAAAATAACTCTGGAGAGAACAGGAGAGGAGAGGAGAGGATTTTGTAGGGCCAGCCTAAGGGAGAGAAGAGGATAGGATAGGGAAGGCTTCTGTGGGGCAAGGCTGAGGGAGAGAAGGGGAGAGGAGAGGCCGATTGTAACTACTCATTAATTTTCAAGCTGTAAGTATTAATTTATCAAGCCTGATCACATAGTTTCGTAGTGGAGCATGAGTATTCAGCTGGTAGATAAATAGATAGACAGATAGATAAATAGATAGATAGATAGATAGATAGATAGATAGATAGATAGATAGATAGATAGATAGATGGAGAGGGAGAGAGAGAGGGAGAAGGAGAGGGAGAGGGAGAAAGAAATATATTACATATTTTTGTTTTAGCGAAGATAAACACCAGCTGAGGTTTATATTTGGTGGCTGCAATCATGCCATTTAGAAGTTTTGGAGAAGCAAAAACACACATATGGTTGGAAAGGATATTGTGATATTAAACACCAGAGTCCACTGAATTTGGGTGGCCAATATATTTAAATAAATAAAAATGTTTCTGTTCTAGATTTCTTCTTTCTTTCTTTCTTTCTTTCTTTCTTTCTTTCTTTCTTTCTTTCTCTTTCTTTCTTTCTTTCTTTCTCCCTTCCTTCTTTCTTTCTCTCCCTCTCTCTCCCTCTTTCCTTCTTTCCTTCCTTCCAACTCTATTATTCTATCTCTCTAATCCAAACAGAGGGCACAGCTGCCCAGATGTGACCGACACTGCTTCTTCTTCATTTGCAAGGCTGCCCTTGGGTGATTAAAAGCATCTGGGGCCTGACACCCGTCTAGCCAAAGGATTTCTCCTCTCTAAATCTTCAACTTGTGATTTAACAGAGAGAGAAAAAAGCTTTCAAACCAAGCAAGGAAACCCATAACTATACAATTATTTCTAAAAAGGACATCTTGAACAAACAAGGAAACTCCAATCCTTGAGAAACCTCCCTCACCAGGTTGGCCGACTGGCAGTTTGCAGCTCACCTTCCTGCATGAAGGTAAAACTCAAAACGGCAGGTGACTTGCAAAAGCATTGGCTCTCACCTGGCCTGTCATTGCAAGCAAGGTTTATTGGGGTTTTTTTTTTTTGCCCGTGCAAACTTTATGGAGTGCAAATTTGATGGGAGGCCACCTGCTCTCCCCCATTCTGCCGTGGAGATTAAAACAATATGGCTTAATTGCATCGCATACCGCTAAGACAAGCAATATTTCCCTTTTGCGTTCAGGTACAAGGTGAGCCCTCGGAACTTGGGGTGTGTTAAGGTGAATGGGAATCTCTATTTTTCTCCTGACCTGGTTCGCCAAATGTGGTGGTGAGAGCTATGTTTTTCAATCTTTGTCTAGGTTGGCCAGGTAAGCAAGTTCAAAAGTGATTTAACAAAAAGAATGATGGAGGAGGAGGAAGAGGAGGGGGAAGAAGAGGAAGAGGAGGAGGAAGAGGAGGGGGAGGAAGATGAGGGGGAAGGAAGAGGAAGAGGAGTGGGAAGGAAGAGGAAGAGGAGGAGGAGGAAAGGAGGGGGAAGAAGAGGAAGAGCAGGAGGAGGAGAAGGAAGAGGAGGAGGAGGAGGAAGGAGAAGAGTCCAATATCTTCTTAAAAACTTCCAGTGTTGGAGCATTCACAACTTCTGGAGGCAAGTTGTTCCACTGATTAATTGTTCTCACTGTCAGGAAATCTCTCCTTAGTTCTAAGTTGCTTCTCTCCTTGATTAGTTTCCATCCATTGCTTCTTGTCCTGCCTTCAGGGGCTTTGGAGAATAGCTTGACTCCCTCTTCTTTGGGGCAGCCCCTGAGATATTGGAACCCTGCTATCCTGTCACCCCAAGTCCTTTTTTTCATTAAAGTAGACATTAACAGATTAACAGAGTTGGAAGGGACCTTGTACTGTAGGTCATCTAGTCCAACCCCCTACCCAAGCAGGAGACTCTACACCATTTCTGACAAATGGCAGTCCAATCTCCTCTTGAAAGCCTCCAATGATGAAGCTCCCACAACTTCTGAAGGCAACTTCTGTTCCATGGGTTGATTGTTCTCACTGTCAGAAAGTTCCTCCTTATTTCCAGGTTGAATGTCTCCTTGATCAGTTTCCATCCCTTATTCCTTGTCTGGCCTTTGGGTGGTTTGGAAAATAGCTTGACTCCCTCTTCTTTGTGGCAGCCCCTCAAATATTGGAAGATGCTATCATGTCTCCCCTGGTCCTTCTCACTAACTAGCCATGCCCAGTTCCTGCAAATGTTCTTCATACGTTTTAGTCTCCAGTCCCCTAATCATCTTGGTTGCTCTTCTCTGCACTCTTTCTAGAGTCTCTACATCTTTTTTATAATGTGGTGACCAAAACTGGTTGCAATATTCCAAGCGTGGTCTTACCAAAACATTATAAAGTGGTATTAACACTTCACATGATGTTGATTCCATCTCTTTGTAAATGCAGCCTAGAATTGCATTGACTTTTTAAGCTGCAGTTGCACACTGCTGGCTCATATTTAAATGATTGTCCACTAGGACTCCAAGATCCCTCTTGCAACTACTATTATTGAGCCAGGTACCACCTATTCCATACCTGTGCTTTTGGGTTTTTCTTGTCTAAATGTAAAAACCACTTTTCCTTTTTTTAAAAAATTTTAAAAACAAAACTTTATTCATTCTTAAAAACATTTAAAACATACAAGTTTCTCTTAGTCAAGAAACAAATTTACATATACAATACACAACTTCACCTACTAACTAATTTCTATTATTATATATACATATATACAAACCTACAGTGACATATTTCATTTTCTATCTATCTGACAGTGCAGTTTTTAATTATATTAATTTCTTCTAAATTTCATCTCTACCCATTTCCCCTCCTCTGATTTATCCACTGGTACCATCTATCATCTGGTGAAAATTCTCCCTGGGAGAAAAGCTACGTCTCTCTCTCAAATCCACTTCGTTAAACATTTTGCCATATCATTCTAGAATTTGTCAACACACTTATTTATTTATTTTTTAAAAAATCCAATTTTGCTGCTTGTTTTCTTCTTACATACACACTTCAAAACTCGCCTGGCCCTCGCTTCAAGGCAAACAGGCTTAAAAACAGCACGAGTAAATCCTATTTCCATCCCCCGTCTTCACATCTGTTTGTGCTACTTTTTCTTCGGTTACCTACTTAGGAAGTGCTCAAGATCGGAGCGTGAAAAACGGTGTCTCGTTCAAAAGAGAGAAATTATGGCTTTCATTTTTTAAATTTTTTTTTTTGGTGAGGAGAAATTCAGTTTAGTAGGCCTCTCTCAGAGGGCCGATTTTTAATGCAAGCTATGAAGGGAGACATTTTAGAAAGATTCCTAAAGATCCCAGGAAAAGGGCTGGCAGTTTTACCGTGTCTGATTGTGTGTACCACACAACCAACCAGCAACGGCATCGACCCCCAGCCAACCCACACAACCCACCCCCCAACCAGGAGTTCACCTCCCAATGAGCCTCACCTGACATGATCTCCGCATTACAAGATCCATCACAAGGCCCTCACCTGATGTGACCCACATTTGACTCCTCAAAACCCTTCACAAGGTGCATCAAAAGATTCTCACCTGATGTGACCCACATTTGACTCCTCAAAACCCTTCACAAGGTGCATCAAAAGATTCTCACCTGACGTGACCCACATTTGACTCCTCAAAACCCTTCACAAGGTGCATCAAAAGATTCTCACCTGACGTGACCCACATTTGACTCCTCAAAACCCTTCACAAGGTGCATCAAAAGATTCTCACCTGACGTGACCCACATTTGACTCCTCAAAACCTTCACAAGGTGCATCAAAAGATTCTCACCTGACGTGACCCACATTTGACTCCTCAAAACCCTTCACAAGGTGCATCAAAAGATTCTCACCTGACGTGACCCACATTTGACTCCTCAAAACCCTTCACAAGGTGCATCAAAAGATTCTCACCTGACGTGACCCACATTTGACGCCTCACAACCCTTCGCAAGGCCCATCACAAGGCCCTCACCTGACGTGACCCACATTTGACTCCTCAAAACCCTTCACAAGGTGCATCAAAAGATTCTCACCTGACGTGACCCACATTTGACTCCTCAAAACCCTTCACAAGGTGCATCAAAAGATTCTCACCTGACGTGACCCACATTTGACTCCTCAAAACCCTTCACAAGGTGCATCAAAAGATTCTCACCTGACGTGACCCACATTTGACGCCTCACAACCCTTCGCAAGGCCTATCACAACATTCTCACCTGATGTGACCACATCTGACCCATCACAAGACTTGATGTAACCCACACTTAACCCATCACAACATCCACCACCAGACCCTCTCCTGACATGACCCATACTTGACCCACACGAGACCCTCACCTGACATGAAACATACCTGACCCCTCACAAGACGCTCACCTGATGTGACTCACCCTTGACCCCTCACAAGGCCCATCACAAGACCCTCAACTGTCGTGAAACATACCTGACCCCTCACAAGACCCTCCCCTGAACCATCACAAGGCCCTCACCTGAATGACCCATACCTGACCCTCACCTCATGAAACATATCTGACCCCTCACAAGACGTGACCCACATCTGACTCATCATAACCCTTCTCAAGGCCCATCACAAGATTCTCACCTGACGTGACCCACATCTGACCCATCACAAGACTTGATGTAACCAACACTTGACCAATCACAACATCCACCACCAGACCCTCACCTGACGTGATCCATACTTGACCCAACACGAGACCCTCACCTGAGACAACTGACACCTCACAAGACCCTCACCTGACATGACCTACACCTGACCCCTCAGAAGGCCCATCACAAGACCCTCAACTGTCGTGAAACACACCTGACTCCTCACAAGACCCTCACCTGACCTCTCACAGGACCCTCACCTGCCATGACCTCCCCATGACAAGTCTGACTGACCACACCAAGCCTTATAAGCATAACACCAACACTGACACATCCCTTAAACTCAGCTGAAGATGTTACCTAGCGTGGTAACGAAACATTCAGAAACCAACCCGTAAGCTCGGAGAACGAACTTCCACTGCGCTCCATCTGTTTTTCTCTCCAATTTCGCCGCCTTTAAAACAATCCACTTACTTGATGCTGACTGGCCTTCGCCAACTGTTCGTTGGCGGAGTCGACGTTCACGGAGGCCGTCTCAATGTTTGCTTCAATGCTATCTATAAATTAAAAGAAGGGCAGGTAATTATGCGAAAAAGAAGGATTGCTAAACCTTAAATTTCTATGGTGATTCTCAATCCTCCAGGTCATGGTTGTCCCAAAGGTGCTTCTTCAAGAAGCAACTGGACTTTCCTTTTTTTTCTTTTAAAGAGGTTTCGCTTCTCGTCCAAGAAGCTTCTTCAGCTCTGTGTCAGGGTTCCGACGGACGCCCTAATTAAATCATGTGCCTCAAGCCAAGCTTCAAAAGAAATCCAGTTATTTATTAGGAACTTCAGGTAGGCATGTTCCAAGTGAAGCCAACTCTGACCCCACGTAATTTACGGCCCAGACTTGACCCTGTTTTCCCCCCTCCCCCCAGGGTGTGTCATCAGTCACATTTGCCAACAGAACAATTTCACAGGTTGTAGAGATCACTCCCCTCCAGACGCTGTGGGTAACCCTGGGAGACAGCCTTGAGAGAGATATGTCTGGAATGTGCTTTTGTTTTTGGTTGCCGTGCTGTTTCGCCGTTTTCCCATCCCCTTTGCCTATGGCAACTCGAGAGCAGGCCAGGGACGCTTTGTGAGTTGACACCCTGGCTGGTTGGTGGGGAATGGAAGGATTTATATTCCTTACAGACAAAGCTGGTCATTTGCATCCTTTTCGAGGGTTGTTGAGGCCACTTGGAGGTTTATTTGTAGTAATAGTGGAAATGGGTTTAGATTTCAATGCACGAGAGCTCTGATGATACCCACCTATTGTGTCTCCCTGCTCATACACCATCGAGGCCAGGTCTTTAATGATCTGGTTGACATCCAACATATCACTCTGAAAAAAAAAACATGAGAAAGAAAACTATGAGTAGAAAAAAAATGTATAAATTAACATTTTTAATAGAAAGATAGTTGGAGAAATATGGTTTATCTTATTCCAATTCTTCTTTTTTTTTTAAAAAAAAAAAATTCTAGTAAGATACCTCCCATTTCTGTATTGAAAGAATCCCAAAAAAATTGCAACTGTTCATTTAGGGACAGTTTGAAGTTGCCTCAACACTGAAAAAAGTTGACTTATGGCCATTTTTCACACTTAACGACTGTCTAACGACTAACGACTTTCCCCACGACAGAACTATAAGTCACTAATTATTGTTGATCTCATTATTTATTTATTTATTTATTTATTTATTTATTTATTTTGTCGCATTTCTATGCCACCCAACTCCCAAGGGACATAATATTGATTATGTAAATAAATATAATATAAATATCTCTTCTCTTCTCTTCTCTTCTCTTCTCTTCTCTTCTCTTCTCTTCTCTTCTCTTCTCTTCTCTTCTCTTCTCTTCTCTTCCCTTCCCTTCCCTTCCCTTCCCTGTACCTATTCTATTCTATTCTATTCTATTCTATTCTATTCTATTCTATTCTTCCTGCCCTGCCCTATCCTATGCTGTATATTCTATTCTGTTCTGTTCTGTTCCGTTCCGTTCCCTTCCCTTTCCTTCTATTCTATTCAACTACTCTACTCTACTCTACTCTATCCCCTATTCCACTCCATTCCGCTCCATTCTTTCTGTTCTGTTCCATTCCGTTCCATTCCATTCCATATTTTCTGTCCTATCCTATCCTATCCTATCCGTCCTGTCCTGTCCTGTCCTGTCCTGTCCTGTCCTGTCCTGTCCTGCCCTGCCCTGCCCTATCCTATGCTGTATGTTCTGTTCTGTTCTGTTCTGCTCTGTTCTACTCTACTCTATCCCCTATTCCACTCCATTCTATTCCATTCTTTCTGTTCTGTTCCATTCCATTCCATTCCATATTTTCTGTCCTATCCTATCCTATCCTATCCTATCCTATCCTATCCTATCCTATCCTATCCTATCCTATTATCCTGTCGTCCTGTCCTGTCCTGTCCTGTCCTGTCCTGTCCTATCCTATCCTATCCTAATCCTATCCTATCCTATCCTATCCTATCCTATCCTATCCTATCCTATTATCCTGTCCTATCCTACTCTACTGAGTCAAAAATGACTTGATAGCGTATAGTCAATCAACCAACCAACCTGTACTTTTCCTTTTTTTTTTTTTTTTTGCATATAGACCCCCAAGGATTATGTTGGGTGGGTTTAGAGGACAGGGACCAGGTAAACAGTTAGGCACCTTCTTCAGAGCAACAGCAAAATCAAATTCTTAGTTCAGATTTCATTGGAGGAAGGAATGCCAGGGACAGTCATCCGTGGCTTAGCCGGAGACGGCTCTCCAAAAAGTAGCAGGTGAAAGACCGAGCTGAAACTAAATTAGATCTGACTTCATTTAAATGTAAATTTAATTAAAACTAAATATACTTAACGTGATTACTCCGCAGTCATGCATTTAATTATTTTCCCCTTCTGTCACAGGAAACGTTACCATTGGGCAAGAACGTTTGGAGGTCTTTAAGGAGGAGACCCAAGACTTTCAAAAGCCACCACCTGTAGATGATCTACCTTTGCTCCGAGCCACATGGGTCCCTGGAAGATCGATTACATGGTCACTGGGAATCTACCAGCATTGCCAGGTAATCCAGACAAGATCCAGAAGAACTAACTTTATTGGAAGGTTACATTACATGCGCCAACTCAGAAAGCTCAAACTGCCCAAGGAGCTGCTGATCCAGTTCTACAGGAGAATGATTGAGTCTGTCATCTGCACCTCCATAACTCTCTGGTTTGGTTCTGCAACCCAACAAGACAGACACAGACTTCAGAGGATCATTAGAACTGCAGAAAAAACAATGGCTACCAACCTGACTTCCACTGAGGACCTGTATACTGCACGAGTCAAAAAGAGGGCTGGGAAAATATCTACAGACACCTCACATCCTGGACATCAACTGTCTCAACTCCTACTCTCAAAATGACACTATAGAGCACTGCACACCAGAACAACTAGACACAAGTACAGTTTTTCCCCGAGCGCCATCACTCTGCTAAACAAATAATTCCCTCAACACTGTCAAACTATTCACTGAGTCTGCACGACTATTAATCTTCTCACCTGGTTGTGGCTTTTCTCATCATCATCCCCATACCGCTTTAAAAAGACGCCCTTTCTAAATATTCATTTGGGCAGCCTTAGAATTGTGTTGTATGCACACCTTTGAGTCACTACATATGTAAGTCTAATTTTTTTTTTCTTGGCAGAGTCTCCTGAAGCGGGTTGGCCCTTACCATCTTCTTCCTAGTCCAGAGATGAGGGACTGGCCCAAGGTCACTCAGCTGCTTTGATGCCTCTGGTAGGACTAGAACTCAGAATCTCCTGGTTTCCAGTTCGGTGACCTTAACCACGGCACCCAATTGCCTCTCCCTCTAAAATCAGGACTTCTTCATTTAGAGAATTCTCTAAAGGCAGCTTGATGGCGAAACTGTCTCCCGTGATGAATTCATAAAGGGCTGCCAAGTAGCTCTACATTCTTCAGGGGTAGAGTTCATTATGCGACTCTGAATAACACAGTAATTAATTATGTAATGCAGTAAGAATCTCATTAATTTGCAATAGAGCCAGAGAGAGAGAGCACGGTGGTGAACGACTGAATTCACACTCGAAGAGCAGAGAAAAGAAGCAGGGAGCAGACCATGAGAAACCAACAAACAGGAAAAGGAAAGAAGAAGGAGAAGGAGGAAGAGGAGGAAGAGGAGGAGGAGGAGGAGGAGGAGGAGGAGGAGGAGGAGGAGGAGGAGGAGAAAAAAAAGAAGGAGGAGGAGGAGGAGAAGAAGAAGAAGAAGAAGAAGAAGAAGAAGAAGAAGGAGGAGGAGGAGGAGGAGGAGGAGGAGGAGGAGGAGGAGGAGGAGGAGGAGGAAGAAGAAGAAGAAGAAGAAGAAGAAGAAGAAGAAGAAGAAGAAGAAAGAAGAAGAAGAAGAAGAAGGAAGAAGAAGAAGAAGAAGAAGAAGAAGAAGAAGAAGAAGAAGAAGAAGACGCAGCAGAAGCAGAAGCAGAAGCACAACATGGTCACAAATATAGTTGACTCTCTTTATGGCCTCATGGAATTGGACACTAAAAGTTTATGGGTAATCTGCAGCACAGGCTCAGAGTTTCTGGTTTGAAGATCTGCGAACATGCAAGGGTTGACAGGAAATAGATCAAGGGTAGGGCTCTGGTGAAACTTGAATGTCCTTTCATAAAAAAACAAATAAAGCCCCCTTAATAATGACAAATAGAGGAGAATATTTGTAGCTCAGGGATGAACTGTGGGGTCCTTGGTGCTCTCTGAGCTTGGTCGTTTGCTTGCAGATGTTTCATTACCCAAATCAAGAACATAGTTGGTGCTAGAATGGAATGGGGTGTGCAGGGAGGAGGAAGAAGAGGAGAAGCAGGAGGACAACTACTGTGGGGTCCTTGAGCTTGGTGGTTTTCTTGCAGATGTTTCATTACCCAAACTAGGTAACATCATCAGTGCTAGAAGGGAGTGGGGTTTGCATAGAGGAGAAGAGCGGAGGGAGGAAGAAGGTGGAGGAGAAGGAGAAGGGCTGTGGGTTTCTTGATGCTCTCTGAGCTTGATTGTTTTCTTGGAGATGTTTCATGACCCAACTAGGTAACATCTTCAGCGCTTGAAGAGAGGGAGGTTGGTGGTGGTGGTGGTGGTGGTGGTGGTGGTGGTGGTGGTGGTGGTGGAGGAGGAGGAGGAGGAGGAGGAGAGTGACGGAGAGGGGAGGAGGAGGACTATGTGATCCTTGGTGCTTCCTGAACTTGGTTGTTTTCTTGCAGACGCTTCATTAGCCATCAACAGCCACATAGATATAAACAACATCTACCTACCATTCAAAAGAGACAATCAAAAAGCCAAAAGGGAATGATAAAGACCAAAACACCTCCTTACCAGCAACCTACTCCCAGATAAGGAGAGATTAACACTAAGATTAATGCTAGACCAACAATCAAGAAGTAAACAATACCCCCATTCAAGGTACTACCAACTCAGACAAACAATCGAACAGTAAACCACAGCCTAACCAAGGAACCACCAATGTTGGCTTGCACCAACACTGACAGGGGAAGCTACCTGTATATCAAACCAAAGCAAATCCTATTCTCTTCTAGCACTGATGATGTTACCAAGTTGGGTCATGAAACATCTGCAAGAAAAGAACCAAGCTCAGAGAGCACCAAGGAACCCACAGTCCTCCTCCTCCTCCTCTTTCTTCTCCTCCACCGCCACCGCCACCTCCTCCTCCTATCCACAAATCCCACTCCCTTCTAGCACTGGTGATGTTACCAAGGTGGGTCATGAAACCTCCACAAGAAAACAACCAAGCTCAAAGAGCACCATGGACCCCAGAAAACAAGGACCATTGGTGGGACACAGAGGGTATTGTCTAACTATCTCCCAATCACTCTTCGTTGGCATGGCCTTGCAAAGTCTGATTTGGAAGTCCTTGCATTTCACCCCCAATTACAAGCAAAGCACCAGCAATGTTATTTGTATTCATTTACTAATCTATAAGGTATGTGTGAGCGCGTGTTTTTAATGCAGGCACTGGCATACAATTTTTCCCCGCTAACAAACACAATTTTGCCTCCAAGTCTACTTTCTGTAGGGTGCTCTGAATTTTAATTCGCTATAATGGAATTAATTACACCGGCAGAGAATTAAACTTCTCCCTGTGCGACAATATTGGGTTTGGGGGCATTTGCAAATCATAATTGATTGGGTTACCAAATTAACCCATTTGTCTGGGTCCACCCAATACCGTACATCGAATCACCTAACAACGAAGTGTGTTGCATTTGTGAAACATACTAAGCTAGCAACGTAACAACATGCTAACAAATGCTAGGCTCAGGACTTCTTGCAAAATTCAGCTTCTATAGTAAAGGTAAAGCCATTCAGAACACTTCTCTGTTTTCTTGATTGGAAACTTCTCCTTTTTTTTAAAAGCAACTCAGTCTTAGTACCGTAGTATTGTAGGAAGTTATCACCCACCCCTCTCCTAGGAAAATGAGATATTTTAAGAAACATTAAAAGGGCAGAATATTTTCTCTAAAAGGGAGGCAGAAACTCATCCCCTCCCCCTTTGTCAATGGGCCATTAAGACCTGGGCCAGATCTATTCTACATAACAAAGATCTACCTCCTTCAGGGAGAGCCAGCAAGGCTCAACCAAGCTTGGGACTCAAAAGACAACCTACAAAGTTAGCCCTGAATGGCAGGGGTGGGTTCTAAATTTTTTTTACTACCGGTTCTGTGGGAGTGGCTTAGTTTGTGGGCGTAGTTTGATGGTCATGTGACAATTCTTTAGGATTTAGCAGAGGTACTGGTCTACCAGGCTTTTAACTGCTTGCAGAGCTGTACCGGTCTACCAATTTGTTCTTGGACCTTTCCGGTCTACCCATTTGTTTTTGGAGGCACTGGTCTACCCATTTGTTTTTGGAGGCACCGGTCTACTCATTTGTTTTTGGAGGCACCGGTCTACCCATTTGTTTTTGGAGGCACCGGTCTACTCATTTGTTTTGGGAGGCACCGGTCTACCCATTTGTTTTTGGAGGCACCGGTCTACCTATTTGTTTTTGGAGGCACTGGTCTACCCATTTGTTTTTGGAGGTCTACCCATTTGTTTTTGGAGGCACCGGTCTACTCATTTGTTTTTGGAGGCACCGGTCTACTCATTTGTTTTTGGAGGCACAGGTCTACCCATTTGTTTTTGGAGGCACCGGTCTACCCATTTGTTTTTGGAGGCACCGGTCTACCCATTTGTTTTTGGAGGTCTACCCATTTGTTTTTGGAGGTCTACCCATTTGTTTTTTGAGCGCACTGGTCTACCACCACACTGATCAGCTCTACGGCGGCCCTTTGAAGCCCTGCGGCAAGAGTTTAAACAGGTTTTTTCCTTCTATCCAATCAGCTGGGACTCAGGAGGCAGCAAATAGATTGGGGGCGGGGCCAAATAAAAGTTAAGAATAACGCAGGGGGGGGCGAGAGGGCCCAGCTCCTGAACAAAGAGAACCGGTTCGGTGATGTCATATCGTCACCGCTACCAGCTCGGCCGAACCAGGCTGAACCGGGAGGAACCCACTATTGCTGCATGGCCCCATGGGAGTCTGACAACCAATCAGATTCAAAGCTCAATTTCAAAGCCCAACAGAGGGTATAAAACCCAGGGACTCTCAGCATCTCTGCCTTTTTCTGTCCAGGATCTCAAGCCATATGATCCTGTTCATCAATAAACCTTCTTTCCCAGGGGTGAAATGCTACCAGTTCGAGGCGATTTGCCCGAACCGGCAGTAAAAAAATACTTTATAAAGTAAAAAAAAAAAAAAAAGTTCTGATGATCGCGCTGCACAGCTGATCGTCTGACCTTTTTTTTTTTTTTTTTTTTACTTTTTTAAAGCATATTTTTACTACCGGTTCGGGCCATAGGTAGTAAAAAAATTGTTTTAAAAAAATTTAAAAAAAAAAAAGGTTCCGACGATCAGCTGTGACAATCAGCTGTGCAGCGCGATCCTCGGAACTTTTTTTTTTTTTTTTTTTTTTTTTTAAAAACTTTTTTTTTACTACCTATTGCTGAACTGGTATTTTTATGTAAAGTGTGATAGCTTTTTTTTTTTTTTGAGCTCTCTGTAACTCTGTGAGGTTCCTGCTTGTTGCAGGGGCCATTTTGTGTGAAGTCCAGCTGCTTTTGCATTGTGTGTGAGTCAGTTGTGTAGCTTTTGGGTTATTTTTGTGTAAAGTGTGATAGTTGGTTTTCCCGGTCACATGACCACCAAGCCACGCCCACCCAGTCACATGACCACCAAGCCACACCCACCAAGCCACGCCCACATATCCGGTAGGGGAAATTTTGGAATCTCATCACTGCTTCTACTGTGCTGGAGAGAGTCAGAAGTCGGTGCCTATTTCTTTCCCTTTCCTTCTTTACACCATTTTATTTCTCTCCCTCCCTGCCACTTCCTAGTTTTCCCTTATTGTTTGAATTTCTCTTTCTATTTGATAAATCAATAGAAAAGTAAAAACTGGAAATCTTATCATTTGTGGCAAGGTGAGCTCTTAGGGGTACATATTCCCCTTCTGCTTAACAAAACTGAATGCAATTTCTTTGGCATTTATTTTTGGTGGCTGGAAGTGCGAAATTTAATGGTACACACCAATAGAATTACGATCACGTGAAGTACTAGTACCACCTTTATAAAACCCTAGTAAAACCACACCTGGAATCCTGCATCCAGTTTTGGTCACCATAGTACAAAAAAGATGTTGAGACTTTGGAAAAAGTGCAGAGAAGATCAACGAAGATGATCAAAGGCCTGGAGACTGAAACATATGAAGAAAGGTTGCAGGATTTTAGTTTGGCCAGTCTAGAGAAAAGAAGGACTGGGGCGACATGACAGCAGTGTCCCAATATCTCAGGGGCTGCCACAAAGAAGAGGGGATCAACTTATCTTCCAAAGCACCTGAAGGCAAGACAAGAAACAATGGGTGGAAACTAATCAAGGAGAGAAGCAACCTGGAATTAAGCCTAATTAATTAATTAGGCTCAAGCTGATGAAGGGAGGAGAACTTGTGGCTCAGAAGGTTAATTTAACTGCCTAACATGCAGGCAGTTCGAATCCGAGTAAGGGTATGGCTAGCTGATGAGAGCTAAAAAGCTTGAAACAGATCTATATTAGTCTCCCTTTATTTCTTTATCAGCCAAATATAAATTTGGTATAAAATGGTTTGTCGGGAATGCGACTGCTTGAGGGCTCCTGGATTGGAGCTGAAAGGCGAAAGGGAAGCAGTATGCTCTCTCCCATATTGGGATAGACCAGGTGCTTCTCACCTGGCAGCAAGAACTTGCTGGCTGCCAGAAAGAAAAAAGCCCAGAATCGAGTGGATGTGATTCTACTGAGCTAGGGCTGCAGAAAAACCTTGGTTACGTAGGAAAAACCTGGCTAGAGGAAAAAACATACACACATACATACATACATACATACATACATACATACATACATACATACATATATATATTATAAAATATATTTATTGGTTTTATATTTATTGTTTGATTGTTTGTCTGAATTGGCAGTTGCTTCGTTGGATTACTATTTACTGTTTGGGGAAAAAAACACTATGTTATAAACTGCAACATTGCATATGAATTCTTGTCCTTCAAAGCAGTGGTGTGTTGTCCCCGGTTCGGACCGGTTCGCAAGAACTGGTAGAACCAGCGGGAGGCTCCGCCCACTGACCCAGACGTCATTGGAAAGCTTCTGCGCACGGCCCCATTGCAAACCGGTAGTAAAGGTAAGTAGAACTCTCCCTTGCTTCAAAGCCATGTTATGCATCAGGAACTTCCTACTTTCCTTCTTCTGGAACTGGAACCGAAGATGTTTAGCAAGAACTAAACATTTTTTTTTTTAATTTGATTTATATGCCGCCCTTCTCCGGAGACTCAGGGCGGCTTACAATGTGCTAAGCAATAGCCTTCATCCTTTTGTATATTTATACAAAGTCAGCTTATTGCCCCCACAAACTGGGCCCTCATTTCACCTACCTTAGAAAGGATGGAAGGCTGAGTCAACCTTGAGCCTGGCGAGATTCGAACCTGCAGTAATTGCAGGCAGCTGGTCTTAATAACAGGGTGCTTTAGACCACTGTACTACCAAGGCTCTTTTTGACTTGAGTTGGGTGGGCACTTTTGCGTGTGTGAAAGATCCAGTGAAGCTTTTAGTTCAGAAAGTCAACACAAAAAAAAACAAAAGTTGTCCGTTGGCATTTGTTTTCCGCATGTCCTGAATCTCTCGCTCGAAGAGAACAAGTGATGCACTTCTTGTAAAGATGCTTTTCGTGTCACCTTCTGTGTGAGGAAAATGTCACCGCCATCAATTCCTGCTTCCAGAAAATGATGGCGATTATTTATTTACGGAATTCTCCCACTTTTCTCACTAGTTTTGGTTTTATGTCGTTTTGTGCAGGCGTGACGCCTGTCTCTAAAAGACGGCTTTTCTGTTTTATTGTAGAATAATTCTTTTTTTCATAGCTGGGCAACTGTTGTAGGAAGAAGAATTTGGGGCTAAAAGTGCTACCCAAATATGAGGGGAAAAAATGTTAAAAAATGCAGAAGGGATCTCCAACCTGTTGTACAACTCATAAGAGCAGGAGCAAAATGGTAACTTTTTTTCCTGAAGTATCTTGATATGGTGGATTATATCCTTTCCCTGAATAAGACTGACTGGGCCATAGAGAATTCTCAATTATCATTATATATATATATATATATATATATATATATATATATATATATGTATGTATGTATGTATGTATGTATGTATGTATGTATGTATGTATGTATAACAAAAGAGAGGAAGGAAGGAAGGAAGGAAGGAAGGAAGGAAGGAAGGAAGGAAGGAAGGAAGGAAGGAAGGAAGGAAATATGTGAGAGGGAGGGAGGAAAGGAGGGAGGGAGGGAAGGAAGGAAGGAAATACGTGAGAGGAAGGGAGGGAAGGAAGGAAATAAGTGAGAGGGAGGGAGGGAAGGAGAAAAGGAAGGAAGGAAATATGTGAGAGGGAGGGAGGGAAGGAAGGAAGGAAATATGTGAGTGGAAGGGAGGGAAGGAAGGAAATATGTGAGAGGGCAGGAGGGACGGAGGGACGGAAGTAAGGAAGGAAATAAGTGAGAGGGAGGGAGGGAAGGAAGGAAGGAAATATGTGAGTGGAAGGGAGGGAAGGAAGGAAATAAGTGAGAGGGAGGGAGGAAAGGAAGGAAGGAAGGAAATAAGTGAGAGGGAGGGAGGGAGAAAGGGAAGGAAGGAAGGAAGGAAGGAAGGAAGGAAGGAAGGAAGGAAGGAATAGCAATAGCACTTAGACTTATATACCACTTCACAGTGCTTTAAAGCCCTCTCTAACAGTCAGTCTCTTGCCCCCAACAATCTGGGTCCTCATTTTAGCCACCTCGGAAGGAGGAAAGGCTGAGTCAACCTTCAGGATCAAACTGCAGGCTCTTTGAGCAGAGTTAGTCTGCAATACCGCATTCTAACCACTGCACCGCTATGCCTTCATAGTTTCATAGCCTTCTAACAGACATCTTGTTTGCTTTCAATCTCTGCCTTCTGGGGGATGCTCAAAGGAGCTTTTTCGAAGGGCTTTTAGGCCTTGGCTCCAACTTCCTTTCCTTTCTTTCTTTTCTTTTCTTTTCTTTTCCTTTCCTTTCTTTTTTCCTTTCCTTTCCTTTCTTCCCTTCCCTTCCTCTTTTTTTCTTTTTTCCTTTCCTTTCTCTTTTCTTTCTTTTTTCCTTTCCTTTCCTTCCTCTTTTCTTTCTTTTTTCCTTTCCTTTCCTTTCTACCCTTCCCTTCCTCTTTTCTTTTTTTCCTTTCCTTTGCTTTCCTTTCCTTTCCTTCCCTCCCTTTCTCCTTTCTTTTTTCCTTTCCTTTCCTTCCTCTTTTCTTTCTTTCTTTCCTTTTCTTTTGTTTCCTTCCCTTCCCTTCCTCTTTTCTTTCTTTTTTCCTTTCCTTTCCTTTCCTTTCTTTTTTCTTTCCTTCCCCTTTCTTCCCTTCCCTTCCTCTTTTCTTTCTTTTTTCCTTTCCTTTCCTTCCCCCCCTCTCTCTCTCTCTACATCCTCCCCTCCCCTTCCCCTCCCTCCCTCCCTTCTTCCCTTCCCTTTCCTCCTTTCTTCTTTTCCTTCCTCTGTTACCCTTCCCTTCCCTCCCCTTCCATTTTCCTTACCTTGGGACTTTTTGGTTACTGTTTCTTATGCATCTGATTTATAAACCACCTAATGTCCTTAGGGACGTGATCTATACATGTAATTATTATTAATAACAGGAACAACAACATGAGCTATCCCACACTGGCTCCGAAACCCTTACAACCTTTCAGCATTTCCTCCACTGAAAATTTCAGTGCCAGGGCCAGCAATATTTTATATTAAATCTAGAACATCCATAATACTGTAACAAACCATGAATCAAAAACACCCTGAGTTCTTAATCGAGAAAGGAGCCAATTGATCAATCATCTTGTTGGAGCAACTCCAACAAAAGCAGCCGACATATCTTTTGTCTATTTAGATGCCCCACTTAGCTTTACAAATCTTATACCCATAAAAATGAATGTAGGGATTTTGACCTTATGTTGTAATTTTAATTCACTCTTATTAAGCAGTCAGTAGGAGCTGCTGCCTGCAAATAAATCTACATAGAATTATCGATAGCTCAGAATTATTTGTAGCTCAGGGCTGAACTGTGGGGTCCTTGGTGCTCTCTGAGCTTGGTTGTTTTCATGTAGACATTTCATTACCCAACTAGGTAACATCATCAGTGCTACACGTGAATGAGGTTTGGGAGGAGGAGGAGGAGGAGGAGGAGGAGGAGGAGGAGGAGGAGGAGGACTGTGGGGTCCTCAGTGCTCTCTGAGCTTGGTTGTTTTCATGCAGATGTTTCATTACCCAACTAGATAACATCATCAGTGCTACAAGGGAGTGGAATTTTCTCTATGTTTATGTAGTTCCTTGATGGGGAGTATGTTTACTGCTTGAGTATTAGTCTAGGATTAATCTGAGTATTAAGCTCGGTTTAACCTGGCTGTTGATTGCTGACAAGGAGGTGTTTTGATCTGTTGGTTTTCTTTTTTAGCTTTTTGAAGATCTGTTTTGAATGGTATGTAGTTATTGTTTCTCTCTATGTGTCTGTTGATGGCAGGCAGGGCAAGCCACTTGTATATACACAGAGAACAAACCCCACTTTCTTCTAACACTGATCATGTTACTTAGTTTGGTAAATAAACATCTGCAAGAAAACCACCAAGCTCAGAAAGCACCAAGGACCTCACGGTTCAAAAATATCATGCTACATGCTAGGATTGCATGGCATGATATTTTTAACCCAAACGCCATTCTCTTTCTTCGAACACCTGGAAAACTGAAATGATCCAGAAAAGGAAAGGAAAATAAATCTTGCATATTTTAATAATTCCGCACCAGTTCTTTGTTCAGCAGAAGGCCATGGAGGTAATATAACTGTGGGGGAAAATATTTCAGAGAAATTCATTTTTTGTTTTATGGGACTTCTGGGAAACCAGAGTAATTATTGCCACTTAAAACTGTCATGAATAATAAATTATCATTCAATTATTGCTTCACCGAAAATGTGATAGCAACCACATTGCTCAGATGAAAAGAGAGGATCTAATCTTCCAATTATCCACAAGATTCAATATATACCAAACTGGGTATAGGGGATATTATGGATTAGGGAATAAAGCTACTAGACAGTGGAGTAATGAGAAACGACATCAAAATAGGGCAAGATAGTTCTTTCTCACGCTAGTGATTCATGTTCCTTTTGGTTCAACTCTGAAAGCAGGAAGGAGGGGTCCTTGGTGGTTTTCTTGCAGATGCAGAAACCCTCCCATACTTCCACCTCTCACAATACTAGACAACACAGTATCAACAGTAGAGACCTTCAAATTTCTAGGTTCTACCATATCGCAAGGCCTAAAACGGACACTCAACCTCAAAAACATCATCAAAAAAGCACAACGAAGAACATTCTTTCTGCGCCAACTCAGGAAGCTCAAACTGCCCAAGGAGTTGCTGATCCGGTTCTACAGAGGAATTACTGAGTCTGTCATCTGCACCTCCATAACTGTCTGGTTTGGCTTTGCAACCCAACAAGACAGACACAGACTTCAGAGGATCATTAGAACGGCAGAAAAAACAATGACTACCAACCTGTCTTCCATGGAGGACCTGTATACTGCACAAGTCAAAAAGAGGGCTGTGAAAATATCTACAGACCCCTCGCATCCTGGACATAAACTGGTTCAACTCCTACCCTCAAAACGACGCTATAGAGCACTGCACACCAGAACAACTAGACACAAGGACAGTTTTTTCCCGAACGCCATCACTCTGCTAAACAAATAATTCCCACAACGTTGTCAAACTATTTACTAAGTCTGCACTATTATTAATCTTCTCATCGTTCCCCCCACCTATCTCCTTCCACTTATGACTGTATGACTGTAACCTTGTTGCTGGTATCCTTACGATTTATATTGACTGTTTCCCTATGACTATCATTAAGTGTTGTACCTTATGATTTTTGACGAATGTATCTTTTCTTTTATGTACACCAAGAGCGTATGCACCAAGACAAATTCCTTGTATGTCCAATCACACTTGGCCAATAAAGAATTCTATTCTGTTCTATAAAGAATTCTATTCTATTCATTATCCAATTAGGGAACATCATGAGTGCTAGAAGAGAGTGGGGAGGAGGAGACCAGGAGACCAGGAGAAGGAGAAAGAGGAAGAGGGGGGGAGAAGAGAAGTAGGAGGAGGTGGAGGTGAAGAGAAGCAGGAGAAGGAGAGAAGGAGGAGGAGGAGGTGGTGGTGAGAAGAAGAGGGAAGGAGAGAAGGAGGAGAAGGAGGATGAGGAGGTGGTGAAGAGAAGGAGAAGGAAGAGGAGAAGGAGAAGGAAAAGACGAGGAAGAGGAAGAGAAGGAGAAGGAGGAAGAGGAAGAGGGGGAGGAGAAGAGAAGTAGGAGGAGGTAGAGGTGAAGAGAAGCAGGAGGAGGAGAGAAGGAGGGAGAGAAGGAAGAGGAGGAGGTGGTGGTGAAGAAGAGGAGAAGGAGAAGAAGGAGGATGAGGATGGTGGTGAGAGAAGGAGAAGGAAGAGGGAGAAGGAGAAGGAAAAAGAAGGAAGAAGACGAGAAGGAGAATGAGAAGAGGAAGAGGGGGAGGAGAAGAGAAGTAGGAGGAGGTGGAGGTGAAGAGAAGCAGGAGGAGGAGAGAAGGAGGAGGAGGAGAGAAGGAGGAGGAGGAGGAGAGAGGAGGAAGAGGGAAGAGGGGAGGTGAAGAGAAGCAGGAGGAGGAGAGAAGGAAGAGGAGGAGTGGTGGTGAAGAAGAGGAGAAGGAGAAGAAGGAGGAGAAGGAGGATGAGGAGGTGGTGAAGAGAGGGAGAAGGTAAGAGGAGAAGGAGAAGGAAAAGAAGAGGAAGAGGAAGAGAAGGAGGAGGAGGAAGAGGAAGAGAAGAAAGAGGAGGTGTTGGTGCTGGAGACGGTAGCAAAAAGCCACCATAAACCAAAATGCACAGAGCCTTGGTGCAGCTCTGAAGTTACACGCACTGGCAGCATGAAAATATGTGACAGGAATGAGCCCCTCCCTCTCTCCCCCATCGTAGAAAGTGCAACCAGGCGAGAGACGGATGGCTCTCTCTATGCTTCATTATAGAGCACCTTTCACCGGCTGAAATACGTTCCCATTCGCGATGGGAAGAAGCAGCAAGCCATGGTTTATGCATTTCATAAACAGGTCAGCTGATTTCCCCCCCTCCCCATTTATTGAAAGGGGCACATGCGAGGAAATTATTAAAAGCAATATTTTAATACATGGTTATAAGCCAGATACAGAGGGAAGGGAGCTGCCTGGTGTTCTGGGGAAATGTGAGGGAAATGATTGGTTACGGTGAGAGTCGGTTTGATGCAGGGGTTAACGGTACGGAATCCGAAGTGGGGAGGCCCCGAGTTCTAATCCTGTCTCAGGCACGGAAACGAGACGGGTGACTTGAGCCAGGTCCTTCCTCTCAACCCTAAGAATCCGCTTCTGAAAATCATCTTGCCAAGAAAACTGCAGGGCCTAGTCGGATACACACACACACACACACAAACACACACACACACCACACAATGGTCGACAATAAGGACGACCAAAGCACCAGGTCACCTTAAGCATTTGTAAGGGATAAGATTACATGTTTTATATCTTGTGATTCGGGTCCTCCTGAAGAGGCATCCATCAAAGGGGTCAGAAAAGTCGAGGTGGAAGATAATCTGAGGCAGCCGTTTGGACTTTTGCACACTCTTCCCCACCCACTCAGATGCTCCTGTTCTCTTCAATGAAGCATTTCATTTTTCTACGTTTCTGTAACTTTCTTTTTCCTTCCTTCCTTCCTTCCTTCCTTCCTTCCTTCCTTCCTTCCTTCCTTCCTTCCTTCTCCACCAAAATTCAAATAATCCATAGCAGCTTGTAAGAAAGAAAGAGGGAGGGAGGGAGAAAGGAAAAAGAAAAACAGAAAGGAAGGAAAGAAGGAAGGAAGCAACAAAGAAGGAAGAAGAAAGAAAGAGAAAGGAAGAAAAAGGAAGGAAGGAAGGAAAAAGAAAAGGAGAAGGAAGGAAGGAAGGAACAGGAAGGAACAGACAGAAAGAAAAAATGGAAGGAAGGATGGATGGAAGGAAGGAAGGAAGGGAAACAAAAAGAGAAAGAAGGAAGGGAGAATAAAGAAAGAAGGAGGAAGAAAAAGAAAAAGGAAGAAAAAGGAAGGAAGGAAAGAAGAAAAGAAGGAAGGAAAGAAGGAGGAAGAAACAAAGAGAAAATGGAAGGAAGGAAAACAAAAAAGAGAAAGAAGGAAGGAAGAAACAAAGAAGGAAGGAAGGAGAAGAAACAAAGAAAAAGGACGGAAGGAAGGAAGGGAAGGGAAGGGAAGGGAAGGAAGGAAGGAAGGGAATCCTATCAAGGTGTCCACAATTTCCACATGTTTGTGGAGAGTGTGTGAAAGGAAAAGGAAAATTTCAAAACAAATAGAGAGATAAATTACTTATTTATCTCTCTTTCTCTTTTATCTCCCTTTCTGGCTGCTATCACGAACATCTCTTATCTTCCACAACTTCAGGATTTATTGTTTCCTTTGATTTGACCACTGATTTTAAACACCTGACTCTGGGCAGCTGAAAACACTTCACAAATAATAAAATAACCCTACATAAACACAAATTGGCAGCCAAAGTACACAACCCAACAACAACAATAAACATCCCGATCTTTGAAGCTTGACAGAAACCTCACAGGGTGTCAGGAATAGCTGATAAATTTTGCTGAACATCTCTTTACATTTCTACAACACTGCATGATTTATTGAAACACTGCAAAAATTCACTGACGTATTGGTTAAAATGCAAATCACGTCTTTTGCCTACATGGAAATACAGATCGATTAAAGTATCTAGCTGCAAATAAACATTTTGGATTTGGAGCCAGGAAATTGTCTAAAAAAAAAGATTCCCTTTGCTGAGAAAAGGCGGCATTCATAGAGAATCGAGATCACGTGAAGTTCTAGTACCGCTTTATAAATCTTTCGGAAGGCCACACCTGGAATAATTGCATCCAGTTTGGGTCACCAACATTATAAAAAGGATGTTGAGACTTTGGAAAAAGTGCAAAGAAGAGCAATTAAGATGATTAAAGTTCTGGAGACAAAAACATAGGAAGAACGGTTGCAGGAATTGGGTGTGTCTAGTCTAGAGAAATTAAAAGACGCTTGCTCCTGGGGAGGAAAGCTATGACAAATCTAGACAGCACCCTAAAAAGCAGAGACATCACCCGGCCAACAAAAGTGTCTATAATCAAGGCTATGCCCAGTTGCAATGGATGGCTGTGAAAGTTGGACCATAAGGAAGGCTGAGCACCAAAGAATGGAGGCCTTTGAACTCTGGTGCTGGAGAAGACTCCTGCGAGTCCCTTGGACTGCAAGGCCATCCAACCGGTCAGTCCTAGAGGAGATCAACCCTGACTGCTCTTTAGAAGGCCAGATCCTGAAGATGAAACTCAAATACTTTGGCCACCTAATGAGAAGGAAGGACTCCCTGGAGAAGAGCCTAATCCTGGGAAAAATTGAGAGCAAAAGAAGAAGGGGATGGCAGAGAACGAGGTGGCTGGATGGAGTCACTGAAGCAGTCGGCGTGAGCTTAAATGGACTTCAGAGGATGGTAGAGGACAGGAAGGCCTGGGGAACGTTGTCCGTGGGGTCGCGATGGGTCAGACATGACTTCACAACTAACAAAAACAAGTCTAGAGAAAAGAAGGACCAGGGGTGATCTGATAGCAGTCTTCCAATATTTGAGGGGCTGCCCCAAAGAAGAGGTTCTCCAAAGCACCTGAGGGCAGGACAAGAAGCAATGGATGGAAACTAATCAAGGAGAGAAACAACCTAGAACTAAGAAGAAATTTCCTGTCAGTTAAAACAATTAATCAGCGGAACAACTTGCCTCCAGAAGTTGTAAATGCTCCAACACTGGAAGTTTTTAAGAAGATGTTGGATAACCATTTGTCTGAAGTGGTGTAGGGTTTCCTGCCTAAGCAGGGGGGTGGACTAGAAGACCTCCAAGGTCCCTTCCAACTCTGCTATTCTGTTAAGAGCAACGAAGATGATTAGGGGACTGAAGGCTAAAAGATATGAAGAATAGTTTTAGGAACTGGGTATGTCTAGCTTAATGAAAAGAAGGAGTAGGGATGTCATGATAGCAGTCTTCCAGTATTTGAGGGGCTTCCACAAAGAAGAAGGGGTCAACTTATTTACCAAAGCCCCTGAAGGCAGGACAAGAAACAATAGGTGGAATTTAAACAAGGGGAGAAGCTATCTGGAACTAAGGAGAAATTTCCTGACAGAACAATTAATCAGTCGAATGGTTAACTAGTGGAACAATTAACCAGTGGAACAGAAGTTGCCACCAGAAGTTGTGGGTGCTCCATCGCTGGCAGCTTTCAAGAAGAGACTGGACAGCCACCTGTCTGAAGTGGTACAGGTAGTCCTTGATTTACAACATTCGTTTAGTGACCGTTCAGTGTTACCACAGTTCTGAAACAAGTGATCTATGACCGTTTTTCGCACTTACGACTGTAGCAGTATCCCCATGTTGACATGATCAAGATTAGGATGCTTGGCAAGCAACACATACTGTATTTATGACGGTTGCAGTGTCCTGGGGAGGTCATGTGATCCTCTTTTGCGACCTTCTGACCAACAAAGTCAGTGGGGAAGCCAGATTCACTTACTAACAACCGCATTGATTCACTTAACAACTGTGGCAAGGAAAGTCGTAAAATGGAGCAAAGTTCACTTCACCAATGTCTCACTTAGCAGCAGACATGTTGGGCTCAATTGCGGTCGTGAGGCGAGGATTACCTGTATTGGGTCTCCTGCTCAAGCAGGGGGGTTGGCCTAGAACCGTGATGGCGAACCTATGGCACGCGTGCCACCTGTGCCATATCTGTGGGCACGCAAGCATTGCCCTAGTTCAGCTCCAGCATGCATGTTTGCACCTATTGTGGCCTGTCAGCGGCCAGTGCAGTTAGTAGCTGATTCCGACAGTGAAGAGGCTAGTGTGTTAGCCTACTTAAGGAGGAATGCCAACTGAAGCAATTTGTAGGGAACAACTTTAGTTCATTCTCCTTCGCGTCTGGATTCTCCGCAAATTGCTTCTGGGCTTTCTGCCAACCTTAGTAAGATTGTGACTACTTTATCTTTGGTTTCTTGTAGGTTGTTAAGAAAGTTTATTAACAGCCTTTGTTTCGAAAAAGACTGAGTTATTTTAGTAAATTAAGGTTTGTACAAACTTTGTGTGTGCTGTCTTCTTTGGGGTCCGTAGCTAGGGCAGAACAGCACCTGCCACCTGATTTTCGGTCCTTCTGGGCCCACCAGAAGTCGGGAAAAAGGCTGTTTCTGGCCTCCGGAGAGCCTCTGAGGGGGAGGGGGAGGAGGAGGCCATTTTTGCCCTCCCTAGGCTCCAAGAAAGTCTCTGGAGCCTGGGGAGAGTGAAAAACAGGCTAACCGAGCCCACTGTGCTATCATGTGCCAAAAGTGTGGGGAGTGCGGGGGGGGGTGTCACGTGCGCATGTGTGGTGGGGACAGGGCACATTGAAGTATGGGTGTGGGGACGCTTGTGCGCGACACCCCCCCGCAGGACCCCCTCTTTTGGCATGCAACGGCAAAAAGGTTAGCCATCACTGGTTTAGAAGATCTCCAATTCCATTGTTCTATCTCTATATGAAAACTCTTTTCAGGATTAATAAGCAACATCATCTTAATAAAAGGATGTGAAGAAATTAAAATAAAATGCTTGCAGTTTTATGCCTGAAAAGCTGCACTGGAAGTGGCTTGCCTTCTCTTCTTTAGCTCTCAAATACATTAAAACCTACAAAGTCCATTAAGAGTCACGGAAACCGGAGAACAAAATTAATAGGTAGTCCGTGGCAGTATTTATTTTTTTAAAAAAGAACAACAATAGTATCATACAAGCTTAGAATTTTAGCTTTGAGCGTTCAACTTTAGTTATTGCCTTTTTATTTCGTCAATATTTTACTCCAAGCCATCATGAACTCTATTTTGAGGCAAGACCGTTAAATTTGTTTCATCATTGCTAGTAATTAAGTCCCGGTGGGCCATTTTCCTGGGTCAACATAAATTGGATTTCTCGGCAGATTTCCCACTAAAATCGATGGACAAACTTAAATATAACAACCCAGTGTTCTGTTTTGTTTTTCTTTACTGACCTGGTATCACTAATTTCCTCACCCAAATAGGCAAAGAGCAGCAAAAATGAAACACGTAAATACAGAAAAGAACGGGAAGGGACCTTGGAGGTCTTCTAGTCCAACCCCCAACTCAAGGTTAAGAGCCTTGGTGGCGCAGCAGACTAAAGTGCTGTTAAGTAACACCAGCTGCCTGCAATTATTGCAAGTTCAATTCTCACCAGGCTCAAGGTTGACTCAGCCTTCCATCCTTTCGAGGTAGGTAAAGTGAGGACCCGGATTGTGGGGGCAATAAGCTGACTTTGTAAAAAGAACACCACTTTGGGGGGGGAAGCCTAACTAAGCATATAAAACAAAGGAAGAAGGCTATTGCTAACGCATTGTTAAGCCGCCCTGATCTCCGGAGAAGGGCGGCATATAAATCAAACCAATAACTAAATAAATAAATAAATGACTGAATGAATGAATGAATGAATTGAATGAATAAATAAATAAATAAATAAATAATAAATAAATAAATAAATCAGCGAGAGACCCTATATCAGTGATGGCAAACCTTTTTGCCATCGCATGCCAAGAGCGGGGGGGGAGCATGGGGGGATCACACGCGTGTGTACCCACACCCATAATTCAATGCGCCCCACCCCTGCATGCATGCACGCGCGACCCCCATGCACTCCCCCCGCTTTTGGCACGCGATGGCACGGTGGGCCCAGTAGGCCCATTTTTCACCCTCCCCAGGCTCCAGAGGCTTTCTTGGAGCCTGGGAAGGGTGAAAACGACCTTTCTCACCTCCCTGGAGGCCCTCCGGAGGCTGGAAACAGCCTGTTTCCCAACTTCCGGTGGGCCCAGAAGGCCCGAAAATCAGCTGGCAGCCCACACATGTGTGCTGGAGCTGAGCTAAGGCAATGCTCGCATGCCCACAGATATGGCTCCGTGTGTCACCTGTGGCACATGTGCCATAGATTCGCCATCATGGTCCTATATCATTCCGGACAAGTGGCTGTCCAGTCTCTCCTTAAAAACCTCCAGTGATGAAGCACCCACAACTTCTGAAGGCAACTTTTGTTCCACTGGTTAATTACCAGAATAACAGAGATGGAAGGGACCTTGGAGGTCTTCTCCTTGCTTAAGCAGGAGACCCTGAACCTTTTCAGACAGATGGCTGTCCACAATTTCTTCTTTAAAACCTTGGTGTGTCATTACTCTTCAAATTTTGTGCAAAAATAATGCGTGCTGCCGTTGTTATGTGAATTATTAGGTATTTTATTTCCTTTTCATATTGTCCAGATATAATGCCTAGTAAGAAGGTTTCTGGCTTCATTTCTATTCTATGTTGTGTGATTTGTTCTATTTGTGTTTTGAAAAGGGATTTTTCTTAGCTATAACCATCACAGTAAGGTATTATGTTATGATGTCTAATTTTTTAAAAAATTGCTGCTTTGTACATTCTGTACATGTCATGGATATAAAACCTTCAATTTGGCAACGATCATTCTTTTAAAAGTTGAATTCTTGTGCAAAATGCTGTTTATGGAAAAACCTTCAAGAAAATTTCTCATGCAATTACCATATTTTTCAGAGTATAAGACGCACCGGAGTATAAGACGCAGCTTAGTTTTTGGGGAGGAAAATAGGGGGGGGCAAAATCCACCTACCAGGTATTCATCCAGCTAGCGTCCTTAGTCTGGTCAGCTTCATCACATTAGTTTGCTGGTTTTTATCCCCTGCTTGGGGATAAAAAACAGCTTCTAAAGCACAACTGATCTTTGGAGAGAGAAGCAATGAGAAAAGCAGAGGCAAACGATGGAGATTGCTTCACTCGCTAGCGCCTCCTTAGGGCTAAAAAAAAAAACTTCACAGCTGAGAATCGGAGGGAGCAGGCAAAGCACTTGCTAGTGACTCGTTAGGGCTGAAAAAAAGCTTCAAAAAAGCTACATTCGGAGTATAACTCAGAAAGCTCAAACTGCCCAGGGAGCTGCTGATCCAGTTCTACAGAGGAATTATAGAGTCTGTCACCTGCACCTCCGTAACTGTCTGGTTTGGTTCTGCAACCCAACAAGTCAGAGACAGACTTCAGAGGATCATTAGAACGGCAGAAAAAACAATGGCTACCAACCTGCCTTCCATTGAGGACCTGTATACTGCACGAGTCAAAAAGAGGGCTGTGAAAATATTGACAGACCCCCTTGCATCCTGGACATAAACTGTTTCAACTCCTACCCTCAAAACGACGCTACAGAGCACTGCACACCAGAACAACTAGACACAAGGACAGTTTTTTCCCAAATGCCATCACTCTGCTAAACAAATAATTCCCTCAACACTGTCAAACTAGTTATTAAGTCTGCACTACTATTAATCTTCTCATCGTTCCCACCATGCATCTCCTTCCACTTATGACTATATGACTGTAACCTTGTTGCTGGTATCCTTACGGTTTATATTGATATTGTTTCCTGATTGCTTATTTGTACCCTATGACTGTCATTAAGTGTTGTACCTTATGAGTCTTGACGAATATATCTTTTCTTTTATGTATACTGGGAGCATGTGCACCAAGACAAATTCCTTGTGTGTCCAATCACACTTGGCCAATAAAGAATTCTCTTCTCTTCTCTTCTCTTCTCTTCTCTTCTCTTCTCTTCTCTTCTCTTCTCTTCTCTTCTCTTCTCTTCTCTTCTACTCTACTCTACTCTACTCTACTCTACTCTACTCTACTCTACTCTACTCTATTCTAAGACGCACCCAAATTTTCAGCCTCTTTTAGAAGGGAAAAAAGTGTGCCTTATACTCTGAAAAATACAGTATGTTCTGATGGACTCCGTCACCTCCAAATGCTTTAAATAAAGAACATTGTTGTTTTTATTATTAACCTGTTGCTCCCGAGCCTGAAATAATTCAGGACAAATTAAATACAATCTCTGTTCATTTGACTCCCAGGAAGCTATTCATAGCAGGCAAGGTATTGTGGGCTGCAATCTTGCTTTCCGTTGCTGGTACTAATATCACACCCAGTTGATATCCGCTTCTCTATTCTAGTCTCGTCCTTCTCATTAAGGAGCGGCAGAGACAGCCAAAAATAGATATAACTTGCAAGATATAATCTGTCATTGGAATTCGCCAGCGAGCTAAGTCTCGTGAGCATCGATTCCTAGAAGAGTTTTAATGCACGTTGCCCTCGCTGACATCTCTGAATACCTACAACCTTCATCTGCAAATGAGATGCTATTTTCAAAGCTTAAAAATCAAAAGCAAAAAAAGGAACTAAGGACGGATGGACTAGACTGGGTCACATACCATTGCGTAGAAGGTTAGCACCCACCCCTCTCCTAGAAGAATGAAATATTTTGAGAATTATTAAAAAAGCCAAATATTATATTTCCCTGGATGAAAAATGGAGAAACATGTTTTTTTTTTAGAGGGAGAAAGCAGCCCCCACCGTCCTTAATAGCCCACAGCGGATGTCAGCACTTAAGAGATAAAGATATCTCTATTCTTAAGCATAATCTTCATAATAATATATTCTATTATAATATTCTATTATATATTATTAATATATAATATTATGATATTCATAAGAGGGATGCAGTGGCTCAGTGGCTAAGATGCTGAGCTTATCGATCGAAAGTTCGGCAGTTCAGCGGTTCGAATCCCTCATGCCGCGTAATGGGGTGAACTCCCGTTCCTTGTCCCAGCTTCTGCCAACCTAGCAGTTCGAAAGCACGTAAAAAATGCAAGTAGAAAAATAGGGACCACCTTTGGTGGGAAGGGAACAGCGTTCCGTGCGCCTTTGGCATTGAGTCATGCCGGCTACATGACCACGGAGACGTCTTCGGACAGCGCTGGCTCTTTGGCTTTGAAATGGAGATGAGCACCGCCCCCTAGAGTCGGGAACGACTAGCACATATGTGCGAGGGGAATCTTTACCTTTATTCATAAGGAAATACCCTCACCCAAAATCCAAGAAAAGTAGGATTAGCCCTCAACCACAATAGTGATTGCCTTTGGAAGTTGTGGGAGCTTCATCACTGGAGGCTTCCAAGAAGAGACTGGACTGGCATCTGTCAGAAATGGTGTAGGGTCTCCTGCTTGGGCGGGGGGTTGGATTACATAATCTACAAGGTCCCTTCCAGGTCTATTAATCTTAATCTGTAAAGTTGCCAAGTTTGGAGACGCCTGTTCTAAAATATCAGGGAAGTATGGTTTCCTTAGCTGAGGTCAGATATTGACCACGTAACAATTTTTTCTTCTTCTAGGGAGCCATTCTCCAAAATAAAAAAAGGACAGGCAAATGAATGAAAACCCAGCCCTTGGAAAATATTGGCAAATTCCCTGGGAGATTCTATTTTCTCTTTCTCGAGAACATTCTGTCACATTAAGCGTTTGATCTACCAATGATGACATCCAAAGATTCTTCAAGAAGATCTGCTGCTTTCACCCCAACAGACTGTTGTTGTTCCTTAGAAACCTTCACAACTCATCAGCAAATCAGGAAGATATTTGGGGTCATGGAGAAATATTGGAAGCTAGGCAGGCCTGCCGTTCCAACTCTTTCGGTTAGCCAAGAGGGAAAAAAAAAAGTGAGATGTTTTGAGATGTGGATATTATCAGAGGGGTCAATCCAGGGCCCAGCTCTGTTTCCTTACAAGCTGAAGTTGATAGAGAAGGATCTCTTGTGGTTTTCTTTGAAGTTTTACAGTGGGTGAAGGTGGAGATACATGTCAAGAACGAGCTTTCTAATCCGGTGATGGATTCTGAATCCATTTCTGAAGTATCTTCAGATCTACTTCTAAAGATCAGAAGATGGAACAATATCCATTGGGAAGAGCCTGTAGTACAGTGGACTAAATCACTGTAATGAACATCTGCTGCTTGCAATTACTGCAAGTTCAAATCTCCCCAGGCTCAAGGTTGACTCAGCCTTCCATCCTTTCAAAGGTAGGTGAAATGAGGACCCAGATTGTGGGGGCAATAAGCTGACTTTGTATAAATATACAAAAAGTATGAAGGCTATTGCTTAACGCATTGTAAGCCGCCCCGAGTCTCTGGAGAAGGGTGGCATATAAATTAAAGCAAAAAAACAAAACAAAACAAAACAAAAACTTATGGAACCATAGAATTATAAAGCTGGAAGGGATAACTTGCCTTCAGAATTTGTGGGCGCTTCATCACTGGAGGTTTTTAAGAAGAAACTGGTGGGTTGCTACCGGTTCTATCTGGTTCTTGCGAACTGGTAGTGGAAATTTTGAGTAGTTTGGAGAACTGGTAAATACCATCTCTGCCTGGCCCCGCCCCCAATCTATTCGCTGCCTCCCGAGTCCCAGCTGATTGGCTAGAAGGAAAAAATCAGGGTTCACTTGACAAAGAAGAGAGAAAATAAACAAGACACCGTAGCTTTAAATTGAAAAGCCAAGAAGCCTCCCAACTGATCGGCTAGAAAGAACCGATCTGCTCCTTGTAAATCGCTTGGTGGTGGTAGATTGGCAATTGAGGCCAAGCTGCCTGAAAGCGGTTTCCGATGCTCTCGGTGGTGGCAGAGCGGCAAAAAAACTGTTTAAATTCTTGCCGCGGCGCTTCAAAGAACCGCCCTACAGTTGATCAGCGATAAAAGGCAGTGTGGTGGTAGACCGGAACGCTCCAAAAACAAATAGGTAGACCGGTACAGCTCTGCAAGCAATTAAAAGCCTGGTAGACCAGTACCTCTGCTAAATCCGAAAGAATTGTTTGTCACATGACCATCAAACCATACCCAGAAAATAAGCCACGCCCACAGAACTGGTAGTAAAAAATTTTAGAACCCACCCCTGGACTCGAGAGCCACTTGTCTAAAATGTGTAGGGCAGTGTTGGGAGCACGTGGGGGAGCGCCGGAAACCAAAAGAGCAGTTCCCCTGCGCGCATGCGCGGGAATGCCGGAAAGCTGAGCTTCTGGTTTCCGGTGTATGCATGTGCACGGGTCACCTTGTCTTTCAGTTTCTGGCATGCATACATGCATGAAAACCAGCTGGCCATCAGCTTCCCAGCATTGGAACTCGACCAGCTGGCTGGCGCACTGGAACTCGGAAGAGCAATGGCAATGGCTGGTGTGCCCGGAAAGATGGCTCTGTGTGCCACTTCCGGCACATGTGCCATAGATTTGCCATCACAGGTGTAGGATCCCTAGCTTGAACAAGGGGCTAGACTAGGAGACCTCCAAGGTCCCTTCCAACTCTGTTGTTCTGTTATTCCGATTATCTCTGGGAATCGGGAGAACCCAGCATCCTCAGACGGTCTCCTGTTCTTCGCTTCTCCTCTGCATTCAAGACTTCCATTGCGAATCCAAACAATTTCAGCATCATAGTATTTATAATAGTAAAAACAAATGCGGAAGACCCACAGGAAGTGACAGGTTCACGAGAAACCAGCAGCCAGTTCCCACTGATTCCTAAAATTCTCTTCTTGCAAGGGAAGCGTAGCTTCTCCCTTGGTTATCTTCTTAGCCTCAGGTACACCATGGAAGAGTTTACGTGCTTGGAATATTCCTCCCATTTTTCCTTGAGAACTTCACGTAATCGGTCTGTATAAAATAGCCTAAAATCCAGAGGTTGGTGTGGGTGGGTGGGGGAAACGGAGGGATTACTGAACAGAAGGCTAAGCCACCTGTATCATTTTACTGTTTTTGCCACAAGGGTTGGCTTTGAAAGCAGGAAAGCAGCAGGGTGAGAAAAGAGGCTGCCAGGAGCAACCTCTGCTTCATTTAACTAGTTACAGTTCGGGCGAAAAATTACATCCAGAATATTACACTGTGAAAATGGAACAGGAAAAAGTATTCTGGAAGCATTCCCGGCTGGACTATTGTAATGCTCTCTACATGGGGCTCCCCTTGAAGAGCACTCGGAGGCTCCAACTAGTCCAGAATGTGGCTGCGCGGGTGGTTATGGGCGCAACTCGTTGTGCCCACGTGACACCTCTCCTGCACGAGCTGCACTGGCTCCCAGTGGTCTTCTGGGTGCAATTCAAGGCGTTGGTCACCACCTTTAAAGCGCTCCATGGCATGGGACCCGGGTACCTTCGAGACCGACTTCTGCCACCAATAGTCTCCCACCGGCCAGTCCGCTCCCACAGAGAGGGTCTCCTCAGGGTGCCATCAGCCAAGTTATGTTGGCTGGCGACACCCAGGGGGAGGGCCTTCTCTGTGGGAGCCCCAGCCCTGTGGAATGAACTGCCCCCGGAAGTGCGTAAGATCTCCGACCTCCGGGTGTTTCGCTGCGCACTCAAGACCCTGTTGTTCCGCCAGGCCGGGCTATCAACGTAATAATTTTAAATTGGGTGTTTTAAATTTCTGGGGTTTTAAATTGAGCCGAATTATTTAATAATTTTAAATAATTTTAATTGATGTTTGTCTTGTGCTTTTAATAGGCTGTACACCGCCCTGAGTCCTTCGGGAGAAGGGCGGTATAGAAATAAAATTATTCTTATTCTTCTTATTCTTATTCCCTCCTGAAAGGAGGCTCCTGGATTGCAACCAGAAATGATTGCCATCTCTTCCTTACATTTGATGCTTGGTTGCTTCAAGTAACATGGGGCGCAGCGGCCTAGCGTTTGAGACGCTGGGCTTGTTGACCGGAAGGTTGGCAGTTCAAGACTGAAGTACTGCACGATGGGGTGAGCTCCCGTTCCTGCTCCAGCTCCGGCCAACTAAGCACTGCAAAAGCAGGGGTGGGCTGATGGAGGTTCAGGAGAACCTCTAGCTAAGATTCTGTGCAGTTCGGAGAACCCCCAAATCCCACTCCTGGCTAGCCCCGCCCTGCCCCGCCCCTCTCAGGAGTCCCCACGCAGCCCATTTTGGATTTAATTTAATTAATTCAATTTAATTAATTAAATTTATATGCCGCCCCTCTCCGAAGACTCAGGGCGGCTCACAATACATTTAAAAAAATCATTATAAAAAGACATTGAAAAATTAAAAACATAAAAAACTCATTCACAGCATTCATGGCCGGATCTCGCCAGATCACAAGACCGAGATCAACGGCCCCAGGCCTACCGGAAAAGCTAGGTCTTCACCACTTTTCGGAAGGCCAATAGGGTGGGGATGGTCCGGACCTCAGGAGGTAACTTGTTCCAGAGAGCTGGGGCAGCCACAGAGAAGGCCCTCCCCCGCGGGCCCGCCAGCCGACATTGTTTAGCTGACGGGACTCGGAGGAGACCAACTCTGTGGGATCTTACCGGTCGCTGGGAGCTATGCGGCAGAAGGCGGCCTCGAAGATAACCTGGCCCTGAGCCATGTGGATGCAGTTAAGTGCAGAGCGCATGTGGAGGCTCGGGGTGGGTGAAAAACGGGCCTACCGGAAGTTATGGAAGGCCTGAAAAGGACTCATTTCCGGCCTCCAGAGGGCCTCCGGAGCCTGGGGAGGCCATTTTCACCCTCCCGGAGGCTTGAGGAAAGCCTCAGGAGAATCCCATTCCCACAGTTCAACCCTGAGCTACAAATATCCACTTCTATTGGTACGGTAAAGAAATACTCTATTTGTTATAACCATGAACCAGATCTACCTGGAAAGACAATGGACTGACATTATATGAGTCTTTTCACCGAGTTCCTGACATCCAACGGACTCTTCAAACACCCGTCTGCACCCCATAATATATGAATGAATATGGAAGTATGCATTAGTCCTTCCTCTCTCCATGTTTAACCCTACATCCACAACTTCTGAAACGTCTGAATTTTAATTAGTTCATATCATCTGGGATCAAGTCAGAAGGAGTTGGTGTAATGACCTTGTGAGAAGAGAAATATATCCATTGGAAAGCTGGAGGTAGTAAGGCCTAGGAGTAAGCTTGCAGGCCTCACTGAACCAAAGTTTTAAACTAACACAATTGCAAAATGCACCAGACATATTTCTAATATGCTGACTTGTGTGCTGCATATTTTTTTTTACAAAATACGTGGTTTTGAGTTATATTTGGAATCAGAAATGAGAAATAGGGAACTCAAAGTAGACAATGGATAGAGATTTGAGATGTACACGGGTGTTTGCAGAGAGTGACGGTCAGTAAGACTGTAAGAAAGAACAAGGAAGTGTTGACCAAGAGTATGATCAAGAGCCGAGGTGGCGCAGGGGTTAGAGTGCAGTACTGCAGCTACTTCAGCTGACTGCTAGTTCAGCAGATCAGCGGATCAAATCTCCCCGGCTCAAGGTTGACTCAGCCTTCCATCCTTCCGAGGTGGGTAAAATGAGGACCCAGATTGTTAGGAGGCAATATGCTATTTAGTATACTGTCTTTGGTGTAAGCCGCCCAGAGTCCTTGGAGAATGGGCGGCATAGAAATGTGAATAATAAAAATTAAAAAAAAAAATAGTAAAAAAGAAGGTATAAGAAATGTGGCTTGAGATGAGAATGGGGTCCTTTGCCCAATAGCAGTCCTTGTAGGACTTGCTATGTGTCATTGGATCCCATTGCAATGGTTTAATAATGTAAGTTTTGTCGTGGAATTGCATTGCTATGTTGGCTGTTCATGTACCAAATTGCTCATGAAAATAAACCTCTGGATCTTAAAGTAAGATTTATTGCTTGTGGTTTCCTCTGGGTTTTTATTGGGGTCTTTTGATAACAACCTTCAGAAGGCATCCACTAGCAATAGCCCTTAGTTTTAGTTTAGTTTAGTTTTATTACATTTTTATACCGCCCTTCTCCCGAAGGACTCAGGGCGGTGTACAGCCAGGATAAAAACCAAGAGTATAAAAGTTAAAAAACAATTTAAAATTATTAAACAGTTTGGCCAATAATCTAAAATAACATGAAATGTTATGTAAATTTTAATTTGTTCTTAACCTGGGGTTTTAAATTTGTCTTGGGCTAAATTGATTTAATTCGATTTTACTTCTGTTCTTAATTTTTGTAATTTTATGTGTTTTATTCTGTGCCTGTTCACCGCCCTGAGTCCTTCGGGAGTAGGGCGGTATACAAATTAAATAAAATGAAAATGAAAATGAAATGAAATAACCCATTAAAAATAATATTTTAGGTCAGCCCTGCTTGATGGAATAATAGTGTTTTAAGGGCGCGGCGAAAGGTACGAAGGTCAGGAATCAAGAGCCTTGATAGTACAGTGGTCTACGCACCCTGTTATTAACACAGCTGCCTGCAATTTACTGCTGGTTCGAATCTCTCCAAGGCTCAAGGTTGACTCAGCCTTCCATTCTTTCTAAGGTAGGTGAAATGAGGACCCAGTTTGTGGGGGCAATAAACTGACTTTGTATAAAATATACAAAAGTATGAAGGCTATTGCTTAACGCATTGTAAGCCACCCTGAGTCTCCGGAGAAGGGCGGCATATAAATCAATTTTTTTTTAAAAAAAAGTGTTTTAAGGGCGCGGCGAAAGGTACGAAGTTCAGGAATCCGACGAATCTCCGGGGGCAGCTTGTTCCAGAGGGTAGGTGCCCCCACAGAGAAGGCTCTCCCCCTGGGGGTCACCAGTCGACACTGTCTAACTGATGGCACCCTAAGGAGACCCTCTCTGTGGGAGCGTACTGGTCGGTGGGAGGCTATCGGAGGCAGAAGGCGGTCTCGTAAATCCCTTAGACTTATATATCGCTTTACAGTGCTGTCCAGCCCTCTCTAAGCCGTTTACAGAGTCAGCATATTTTCCCCCAACAATCCGGGTCCTCGTTTTACCCACCTCGGAAGGATGGAAGGCTGAGTCAACCTTGAGCCTGGTGAGATTCGAACTGCCAAACTGCAGAAGGAGCCTGCAGTACTGCACTCTAACCACTGTGCCACCGTGGCTCATACCTAGATTATAGATACGATTCCCCGTTTTTCAAGGTTTGGAATTCAAGAGATAAATATTTGGATTGACAGAGTGTTGATGCGGCTGTTTACAAGACGGTACTTTATATTATGATTAGATGTTGGGTCGATTTGCTGATTACAAATATTTGTTTCTGAACAACATGAGGGATATTTGTTTATACATTTTTCGCGTTAAATAAGGATGAGAGAGTTTATAATTATCTGTAGACCCGCTATGTAAGGGGAGAATAATTTATCAGCGCTATTTGATTTTCTTTCCAGGATCCAGCAAGGGTGGATTTTTATTTTTATTTTGTTTTTCTGTGTGGAGTGATAGACTTATTTGATGTTTGGGTCATTTTTCTTTTCTTTTTTGTACCCATTTTTGTTGTTGTTGTTGGTTGTATGTTTTTTGGGGTTTCCTTGTTTTGCATTGTATTCCTGTTGATAAAAAATAAAATCTATCTGTCTGTCTGTCTGTCTCATCATCATCATCATCTCCTTCTCATCACTGTTCTAGAACGATGAGTTTTTTCCCGGCACTTTCAGTGGTAATCTAAAAATGACACCTGTCTATGTGTTCAGAAGATCAGGGAAGAGTTGTAACCTCTCAGCCATGTTTCTACACGCTCCATGCACTTCCAAGCATGAGAGATAAGCATCACCGTAAAATCAGCTTCATTAGAGATCTATTGCCCCATATAATTCCCATCAGATGAATTAAGGCTGCAGTTTCCATTAAATCATGCCTCGTTCTCTCTCTCTCTCTCCCCCCTGCTTGAGAACCCGATGGCCATGGACAATCCTTCAAACGTCTTATGTTCTTTCTAGTAGGGTTGATAACATCACATTTCCTGCTGCGCTAGGAATATTCCCAGATCCACCTCGAAGCAATTAGCTTAATCCAATTAGGGAGACCCAAGACTGTGTTTCCTAATCCAGCTTGACGGTTCTGCTTGCAAGTTCCACCACCGAGTCGATTCTTGGTTTAACATCTGCCGCGGAAGCAAAATTTTCTCTGTGTATCTGCAGGGTTGGGAGAAACGGGGCAACAGATGGGCCTGATTTTGAAAGATGGAGAGATTAAGAGCTCGATAGAAAAAGGAAGCTGTCCAGATCTAGAGGCTAACCGAGACGGATTTTCCAGCTGATTTGCTATTTAAAGATGAGCTTGGCAGGAGTCGGTGGCTAATGATGATAAAAATGACATAGGCATGAAAGCTGGCTGAGTGACCTTGAATGTTCTGACTCAGCTCTCCAAACACAACCAACCCTCTGAAGTTAATTCAAAAATTCCTTTAATTAGGAGCACCGGCAGCCCCAGCAAAAAGTTTCTCTCTCACCGCAGTCTGTCTGGCTGGGAGATGAATACTTCTCTGCCACACCTATTCATCTCCGCCCCCGCCTTTTATCCCCAAAGCGAGGGTGGGCTTCGCTAGCAGCGGTGCCTCTTCCGTCCCAAGGACCGGCCCATAGATTTCCACTGCTCTCCTCTCCTCTGCATTCTGTGCATCCATGCGTCAGGCATCGGACCCAGCCGTTCCTCCTCTTCCTCATCAGCCACCTCCAGACCTGTGGGCTATTGACTCTCCATATAAGGGCTGACCGATAGCTCACGCTCTACCTCTCTCTCTCTTGCTCTCTACCAGCTCCATTCATTTCATTTCATTTCTTTTTTTTTTTTCATTTCATTTTTCATTTTATTAGATTTATATACCGCCCTACTCCCGAAGGACTCAGGGCGGTGAACAGCCAGAAAGATAAAACACACAAACTACAAAATTTAAAAGACAATATAAAAACCCATTAAATAATTTGGCCCAAAACAATTTAAAACACCCCTAATGTTTTAAAACCAATTTTAAAATTACAATTAAAAGGGAAGTTAGGCCCGGCCGGCCTGTTGAAATAAATAGGTCTTAAGGGCACGACGGAAGGTGCGTAAATCCGGGATCGTCCGTATCTCCGGGGGGGAGCTCATTCAAGATAGCAGGTGCCCCCACAGAGAAGGCTCTCCCCCTGGGGGCCGCCAGTTGACACTGTTTAGCCAACGGCACCCTGAGGAGCCCCTCTCTATGGGAGCGTACTGGATGGTGGGAGGCTACTGGTGGCAGAAAGTGGTCCCGTAAGCTCCATTCACTCTTCCCCCCTCGGAGCTCTCAGGTTACCTTGACGCTGACCCTGACTCCCACACCTCCTCCTCCTCCGATTTGGCTGGTGGAGGGGCCGGTGGCTGACAGGACACAACATTGAGGCAATCACCAGGAGACAGTGAGTTCTAGTCCTACCTTATGCATGAAAAATGACTAAATGGCTTTGGGCCCATCATCGAGAGACAGTGCATTCTAGTCCTGTCTTAGGCATGAAAGCTGCCTGACAAGTTCTCCTTGTCTGCACTTTCTGTGGCCAAGTTGAAACCTGGTAGTTTCCTTTTGTAATTTATGGCAAACCCCAGAGCTCATGGGGTCATGGAGAATTAGGATTGGATGGAACTCCACATCCTGCTTTGGAAAATGGGAGTGAGTACATTGGAAGCTCAAAATTAGCTTTTGAGGAAGGTTGTTCTGATGACCCAGGCATAAAGACTTGGGGAAAAGAAAGGAAGGAAGGAAGGAAGGAAGGAAGGAAGGAAGGAAGGAAGGAAGGAAGGAAGGAAGGAAGGAAGAAGAAAGAAAGAAAGAAAAGAAAGAAAGAAAGAAAGAAAGAAAGAAAGAAAGAAAGAAAGAAAGAAAGACTTACAGGAATTGGGTATGTCTAGTTTAATGAAAATAAGGACTAGGGGAGACGTGATAGCAGTCTTCCAATATCTCAGGGGCTGCCCCAAAGAAGAGGGAGTCAACCTATTCTCCAAAGCACCTGAAGGCAGGAGGAGAAACAATGGGTGGAAGCTAATCAAAGAGAGAAGCAATTTAGAACTAATGAGGATTTTCCTGACAGAATCAGTGGAACAGCTTGCCACCAGAAGTTGTCGGTGCTTCATCACTTGAGGCTTTTAAGAAGAGACTGGACAGCCACTTGTCTGAAACGGCATAGGCTCTCCTGCTTGAGAAGGGAGTTGGATGAGAAGACCTCCAAGGTCTCTTCCAGCTCTATTCTGAATTGGAATTTGAAAAGTCTTCCAGCTTACGTTTAGATGTTATTTATGTTATTAATGTCGTATTTGTCGCATTTGTATGTGTATGTGTATTTTGCGTGTTTATATAGGTAATAAAAATTTATTAAAAAAAAAAGAAAAAAAGAAAAGTCTTCCAGCTTTCTTACGATCGTTACTGACCTCAATCTGCTGGAGAGCTTCCTCCCGTTGACGGATCACTTCTAGGTCCTCCTCTGTGATCTCGGAGAGCAGGGCATTTTCCTGGCTCTGTTCCAGCTGTGAGCTGTCGCCACCACCAAAGATCTTCTCATCATCAGCCAGGTCAGAGAAAGGTGTCTTGGGGCTTTGCTGAGAAGGAGAACCAAAACTGTAGAATTAGAACTGTAGGATTCAAAAACATGTAGTAGAGACAAAGGGGTGGATTTCACTTATTTTTACCACCGGTTCGCCGTGTACACGCACGCTCACTTCACAAATGCACCGTCTAAATAGGACAGCATAGAGTTGGTCCGAACTGGCTGAATACCACTTCTGGAGAAACACCGTTATCTTTTTTTTATTTTTTATTTTTATTTCTCATAAACATATTTAAATGTACAGTCTTTTCTCCATCATTACCGTATTTTTCGGAGTATAAGACACACCTACCTTTTTGGGTGAGGAAAAGAAGAAAAAGAAATCCGCCTCTGCCTCTGAGCAATTTTGCCTCGTTGCAGCAAACAGCAAAGAGCCTGCTTTACTTTCATTTTCATTTTCAGCATAGCTTGATTAGCACAAGGAAAAAAAAAATCTGCTCCCAGCAATTTACCTCCTTGCAGCAAGCAGCAGAGGCCAGTGCAAAACAGCTGAGAGCAAAACAACGGAGAGCAAAACAGCTGAGATTTGGGAGGCCGATCCAATCAACTTGTGCTAATTAGACTGTGCTGAAGCTGAAAGGAGCTGTTTTTTCTTCCTGTTTACTTGCAAGGAGGTAAGTGCTGTGAAGCAGAGGCCAAAGGGTGGGGGCCAGTGGGTGGGCGGGGCTACATTCGGTGTATAAGATACACCTAAATTTTCACCCCCTTTTAGGGGGGGGAAAGGTGAGTCTTATACGCCAAAAAATACGGTAATCATTCATCTTGTCATTTAACTATTTTTAACTATTAATTATTAATTGTTCGGGGCTGCTCTTTTACCATTTCCTCTCTTTTTATTTTACCACAACTTTTCCTTTTCTTCTTCTTCCCTGAGAGACACTATTTATCTGAGGAGAATTCTAGACAGCTGGAGAAACATAACCCAAACCGAACACTGCCCGAGTGGGTTAACTATTTCGTTAATTTATATTTTAAAAATATTTATATACAGGCAATCCTGGACTTATCGACCACGTTTAAACCCCGAATTTCCGTTATTTAGGATTCCGTAATTCCCTCAATTTTGCTAAAACTGGAATATTAAATCTGATGTGATGCCCCAGTTTATTAAATGTGTTGATCCATATATTTGTCAAATGGGGAGAAAGGGGCTTTGTAGGAAACAAACCCGAAAAATACTTGAATTACAACCAAGAGTTCCAGGCAGTGTATAAATTCGAAGGGTGGAAAATTGAATTACTCCTTTGTGAAATTAAAATATTATATTTCCCTAAATGAGAAATGGAGATCATGTTTTTTTTTTTTTTTTTGAGAGGCAGGAAGCAGACTCACAGTTAATAGTCTCCACCCCCAGCAGATATTTTGTGCCATTAAGAAAGACTGGGCCAGCCTATCTACAAAACAAAAGACCTTCAGCTCCAAGATGATGGGATTAAGAAGAACAGGACATGATCCTTCAGGACATAATAAGATTAACCCACTACCATTTAGCAGAAGACGCAGAGCTCACTACATTGCACAATCTCCTAAGGGTATTTCAGTCTTTGCATCAACTCAGACCAGTCCAAACTTCAACCAGACAAGCACTTAGGAACTCCGGGTGGTTTTAAATCTTGCACCGGGGACTTTCGCCACCTGACGGATGCTTTTCAATAAACGCCGCTGGCGGCACTGCTCAGCTGAAGGAGTAAAGAAGCTTAGGGCAGCGGGAAACCAGCCGAACTTCGCAAGCCCAGCCCGGGGATCAGGCTCAGAGAAAGCTGGAGAGCCCTCGCCAAAGACGCTCATCCGTTAGCCGGTCAATCCGCTCACTCCGCGCGCCTTCACTGCGCTTTGGCTGAGCCCGGCCGCTCGCTTGAGGAGGGTATTCCCCCTTGTGCACGCCCTCCTGGCCCCGCAACAGCCACCCAGGGGGTTGCATGAGGAGGAGGAGAAGGGTCGTCTTTGGGGAAGCCACCACTGCGGCACATGCTCACTCCTCAGATGTGGGCCTGTCTCCCTTTCCGTCGTACCCTCCTCCCGGATCCCATTCCCATCCTGCCAGCCCTTGTGTTAGTGAGGTTGGCATCGGCCATGGCCGCGTTGGCCCAGTGTCTTGGGCCGGAGAGCAGGTCGCTCGACTGGGTCAGCAGGGAGCCGCAGGAGAGGGGTCAAAGACATGTGATATGTGTCTCCGGAGCTGCAGGTTGCAGACACCCGGTTTATTGGCTACATCAAATTGACACAACTGGTGAAAGCCGACTCTGAAAATTCCCGTGGCTTTCACCTAATTAAAAGCCCACCCAAAGTCACTGGTCATGCTGTCCAATCCAGGTGCTGGCTGGTAGTTTGGTTACTTTGCTCCTCCTCTGGCCAACCACCTGTGAGAATGTCCTTGGTTCCCACAAAAAAAAAAATATTGTTTTGGCTACAAAACCCCATCTAACTCTCTCTCTCCCCTCCCACCGTTGCGTGGCAAACCTGAAGCCTCCAAGATGGCCCCAGCCAGCTTCACTTCAGGGTTGACATCTCCAAGAACGTCCTTTAAAAACTGCAGTTCTATCTTTCTATTTAGCATCCTCCCCTCTGCTTCCTGTTCGTTTTATGGCCTGACCTGCTGGGACAACGGATGGCCATGTAGCAACATGAGTGAAATAGAATAATTTCTGGAGCAAAACCATACATGCTCCTTCCCCCTTGCTGCCTGCCATTGCCACTTTTTTTTTTCTTTTTCTTTTTTCCTAGACTGCCTTTTATTTAACAAGCAGGCAGCTAGATCACAATAAAGAGACGAGGAAGCCCCGTAGAGTCCTAGCCAAGCTGAGGTCAGGTTTGAAAGGGGTCAACTTTTGTTCATGCTGATTGACCAGAATGGTTCTTTAATAAGTATAAGCATCAGCTGAATTTTTTTACTATTATTATAATTGCATTTCAGGCTATTTCAAAAGCCATTCCTGTTTTTTTCCTCCCTCAACTGCCTGAATTATATTCTCATCATTCTTAAAAACCTCAGTTGTGTTCTGCCTGCAAGGCACACTCTTCCCCACGCTGCTGGGGAAAAAAAAAAATTATACGGCACCATCTCTTCTACCTGCAGGTTGGCGCAAAGTGACACCACTGAAAGCTTTGTGTCCCTTTCTTTGAAAACCGACACCCCTATCCTTATTTCCAAGACTTGCAATTTAGGAAATCCAGATCTGTAAGCATTCCCTCAAAACCTTCTCTCGGGATGAGGGTTTGTTCTGATATGTGAATGCTCCAACACTGGAGGTTTTTGATCTGTCCCCGTCCACACACACACACACACACACACACACAGCCAGCCGAGGGTTAAGAAAGTACTTGGCACGCACACAGGTCGTTATCTCAAACTTGGCAGCAATATAATCACCGTCTGCCAAGAGCTTTTACTGCAACAGATAACATAAAATTACATACGCATTGCAAATAGTCCAGCAAAACAATATCCCTTTCGGCAGCTTCAGACGTTGTTCAAGTGACTAGCCAAAGTTCGTTTTTGTTCGTCATGGGGTTTTACCAGCCACCACCCTCTCTTATATAGTCTCTGGGGTGTGGTCCAGTGACTCAGTTCTAATCCCTAGCACGCCTCCTTAACTGCTGCAACCGTTTATCACGCCTTCGTTGGCGTGCATCCAGGAATGACGGCTCTCCTTCGCTCTCATCCAAGACACCTGGCTCCTGGCTAATCTCCTCTCCCTCGGCCGGCACCTGAGACAGTGCCAGAGGGGAGGGGCCTGGAGAGGGAGGCCTGGCTGACTCCTCTTCCTCATGTTTGGAGCTTTCTTCCTCCGATGAGATAGGCTCAGAGGGTGGGGCCACAACAGTTTTTAAGAAGAGGTTGGATAACCATTTGTCTGAAGTGGTGTGGGGTTTCCTGCCTAAGCAGGGGGTTGGACTAGAAGACCTCCAAGGTCCCTTCCAACTCTGTTATTCTAAAAAAAAATCTGATAGCTCTTCACTCCTGGAGTTTCCCTTTCATTTTAGTCCATAAACAAATGACTCAACAGTTCTGGTCACCACAACATACACACACACACACAAGATGATGAGACCCTAGAAAGAGTGCAGAAAAGAGCAACAAAGATGATTATGGGGCTGGAGGCTAAAACTTATTTATTTATTATTTTATTTATTAGTAGCATTTCTCCCTAGGGACTCTGGGTGGCTTACAGCAAAAAAAACAATGCGAACAATATCCCGTAAACTTTTTTTAAAAGAAAACATTAAAAACCCATACACTCCATCCCATGGCCGGGTCTCGCAAGATCACCGTAGCGTGATCAACGGCCTCAGGTCTGCCGGAAGAGCCGGGTCTTCACCACTTTCCAGAAGGCCAATAGGGTGGGGATGGTCCAGACCTCAGAAGGTAACTGGGTCCAGAGAGCCGGGGAAGCCACAGAGAAGGCCCTCCCCCGCGGGCCCGCCAGCAGGCATTGTTTAGCTGACGGGACCCGGAGGAGACCAACTCTGTGGGATCTTACCGGTCGCTGGGAACTATGCGGCAGAAGGCGGTCTTGAAGATAACCTGGCCCTGAGCCATGTAGGGCTTTAAAGGTAATAACCAACACCTTGAATTGTGACCGGAGACCAATAGGGAGCCAGTGCAGCTCGCAGAGAATTGGTGTAATATGGGTGCATCTAGGTTCACCCACGATAGCTCGTGCGGCTGCATTCTGGACCAACTGTAGTCTCCGAACACTTTTCAGGGGTAGCCCCATGTAGAGCACGTTGCAATAATCTAACCGTGAGGTGACAAGGGCATGAGTGACTGTGAGGAGAGCCTCCTGATCCAGGTAGGGTCGCAATTGGTGCACCAGGTGAACCTGTGCAAAGGTCCCCCTAGCCACAGCTGTCAGATGTTGTTCCAATCTTAGCTGTGAGTCTAGGACGACACCCAGATTGCAAGCCCGTTCTGAGGGGGACAATTTCTCCCCCCCACCCCAGGACGGTTGAAGAACGGTTGCAGGAACTGGGTATGTCTAGTCTAACAAGGAGAAGGATTAGGGGTGACATGATAGCGGTCTTCCAATATTTGAGGGGCTACCACAAAGAAGAAGGAGTCAAGCTATTCTCCGAAGCCCCTGAAGGCAAGATAAGAAGCAATGGATGGAAACTAATCAAGGAGAGAAGCAACTTAGAACTAAGGAGGAATTTCCTGATGGTTAGTCTAACGAAGAAAGACTGTGAGCGAATTGCCGTGTTTTGTTATGCTACAGGTATGCATGGATGGTGCATGCACACTCACATTCCCGGTGCTGGGTGAACCAGTTGTTACAGTACGCGAAGCCCACCTCCGACATAGACCTTTGATCTTTTCCTGCCTAAATGCCTCTTGAAAAAGGCACCTTTAGGACAACTCCTTTCTATATCCGCTTTTCCGTTCTGAACCTTGAACCTGCCCCTTATTAATATTTACAGATGAATATCAAAACCGAGCCTCTAAATTTAACTCTGCCATCCTCGTTTATTATTATCATTATTTTTTCATCCTTCCAGCCAATTCATAACGGCCGGCGATAGGTAGAGATTTCTGACTTTGAAAGATGTGTCTGGTGTTTAATTCTTATCGATTACCCAGCTTAGAAGTTGTCCTCAAGACTGTTGCCATTGTCATCAAAATGTCCTCTTGGGAAACACTGAAGGAAGAGCCGGATTTCCCCCCCCCCAAAAAAAAAGGTTTTATTTTTGTTTCTCATAAACATATTTAGATGTACAGTCATTTATCCATCATTTTTCATTCATCTTATCTTTTAACTTTCATTTTTAATTTTTAATTGTTCGGGGCTGCCCTTTTACCATTTACCCTTCTTTATTTTGCCACAACTTTTCTTCTTCTCCTCCCTTTTGCTTCTTTCCTCTATCTCTTCCTACTTTCTTCATTCTTCCTCTCCTTCTCTTTCCTACTCCCCCTTCCCTTCCTCCACTCCTCTCTTCTTCCCCCCTTTCTAACCCTCTCTTCTACTCCTCTTTCCCCTCCCTTTTCTTCCTCTCCTTTTCCCTTTCTTCTCTCTCTCCCTCTCCTCTCTTCTCCCTTCCACTCTCTCTACTCCTTTCCCTCTCTCTTGTTGTTTCCCTTTTCAATTAAATCTAGAATGGTATTCCAGCAGCCCCAATTTTCTATTTATCTCTATTCTCATCTCAATTTTTTATTTATTTAATAATTACATCTATTTCATCACTTGTGTACATTTTTTATAATAATCTCCCTTTTTCCCTTTTATCACCCCCTTCCCTTTCTCCTTTTACCTAGGCGTCATCTGGGTTTCTATTCTTCTAATTATTTTCTCCCATCTTTTCCCTATCTATTTTATCTCCATACCCTTATTCAATTGTAGCCAATCGTAAAATTTATCCCCGAGAATAAAAGATAAAGAGGAGTCGATGTATTTCAAGACATGGGATAAATTTTAACGAAGAGCCGTTTTGTTGGGGTTAGGAGATCTCAAGTTCATTTGATAGCACAACCCAGAGATACGGAGGATCCCGGATCTACGCACTTTCCGCCGTGCTCTTAAGATTCTCCTATTCCAGCAAGCTGGCCTGGCCTAATTTTCTCCCCTGTTTTAAAATTCTTTTAAATCGAAATTTTAATCTGTTTTAAATTATTGGGTTTTTTAATTGTCTCGGGCTAAATTATTTAATCTGGTTTTAATTATGTCTTTTAACTTTTGTATCTATCTATTTTATTTTGTGCCTGTTCACCGCCCTGAGTCCTTCGGGAGTAGGGCGGTATATAAATCTAATAAAACAAACAAAACAAACAAAGGGCCTTGGTAGTACAGTGGTCTAAAGCACCCTGTTATTAACACAGCTGCCTGCAATTACTGCAGGTTCGAATCTCCCCAGGCTCAAGGTTGACTCAGCCTTCCATCCTTTCTAAGGTAGGTGAAATGAGGACCCAGATTGTGGGGGCAATAAGCTGACTTTGTATAAATATACAAAAGTATGAAGGCTATTGCTTAGCGCACTGTAAGCCGCCCTGAGTCTCCGGAGAAAGGCGGCATATAAATGAAATTAAAAAAAAACAAAAAAACAACCGGTTGGTATTTTGCAAGCACGGTGGAGATTAAGCAGACCTTATTCCTCCCCACGGCGCCTGCAATGAAACTTTGGCAGAAATGGAGTGTCCTGGCGATGCCCTGTGGGACAGCAACGTCTTCTACCACCGACTCTCAAAGTTAAATGCCAGCCCACATCGACTCTAAGTGTTCCTTCCCTCTCCTCTTGACGGATGCCATGTCATCACACCAGCAAGTGGGTTTCACATTATGTTACTACTGGTTCGCCACACATATGCACGCTCGTTTCGTATGCACACATGCCCAATTTGCACACACCTGCCTTCCGCACCCAGCCTTCCATGCATGTGGTTTGCTCGTGCGCATGCCTTCCATGCACGCATCCAGCCTCAAAAACTGTTCTGCCCCAAAGAACACAACGTCCGTACAAACTTTTCTGAAGGCTGTTAATTTAAGTTCATTAACAGCCGACAAGAATCCAAAGAATAATAAATCAATTCTGAGGCACAATGTTTCAGATAACTGTAATCTTACTGTGGTTGGCAGAATGCCCAGAAGCAATTTGCAGGAAAACTGATAAAGAGAGAAATAAGAGCTGAATTAAGACGCGAAGGAATGTGAATGAAGTTGTTTCCTGCAAATTGCATCAGTCGTCATCCTTCCTTAAATAGGCTAGGGGAGTGGCCAATTAGCCCCAAGCCTTACTCTCGAGGAGACCTCCTCCTGAGGAGCCACTCCTGCCTTTTGGCAGCTCTGCGCACTCGTGCATCGAGAAGAGGCTCCTCCTCTTCTTCCTCTTCACTTATGGGAGCTTCTGGCGGTTCTGAAGGCCCTGGCTGAATCCCCGCCTCTGGCACCACATCTTCTCCAGCCTCCTCATTGTCTGACTCGAGTGCCAACTGCACAGGCTGCTGGCACAGCACCACACCAGCCTCCTCGCTGTCGGAATCAGCTACTAACTGCACAGGCCGCTGACGGGCCACAACAAAAACGTGCCCAAATAGGATGGCATAGAGCCGGGATTTCAGCTACCAGTTCGGGCAAACCGGCTGAATCCCACTTCTGCATCATGCCCTGTAAATAAATTATCCATTGTTCACATCCATTGTCACCTTGAAGGGATTTATATAGTGCAATCACCTCCCTGGCAAATCCCCTTCTCAAGGCTACATCAATTTAGTCCTTCGTATTTTTGTTTTGTCAGTCTGAGTCACCCGATTCAGGTTTCAAAGTTATTTTTGCTCCATCATTGATTGGATAGGTTTCCCTTTTGGTCTTCCTTAAATTGCAACGTGATCTTTTAAGAGCAATGCGGATCCGCAAAGATGCTCGGACTGTCTGTCTGTCTGTCTTGACAAACACAGGTCTAAATGTGGGATCCTTAGGGAACTCTGAGCTTGGTAATTTCCTTGGAGAGGTTTCATCGTTACCCATACAGGAGAATAAGGTTGAAATGAGAGGTCCTTGGTGATCTCTGAGCTTGGTTGTTTTTTTTGTTGTTGTTTTTTTGCAGGTAATTAATTCAGAATAGAGCTGAAAAGGGACCTTGGAGGTCTTCTAGTCCATCCCCCTGCTCAGGCAGGAAACCTTCTACCATTTCAGACAAATGGTTGTCCAATCTCTCCTTAAAAACTTCAAGGGTTGGAGTATTCACAACTTCTGGAGGCAACTTGTTCCGTTGATTAATTGTTCTGACTGTCACGAAATTTCTCCTTAGTTCTTGGTTGCTTCTCTCCTTGATTAGTTTCCATCCATTGCATCTTGCCTTGCCTTCGCGGGCTTTGGAGAATAGCTTGACTCCCTCTTCTTTGTGGAAACCCCTGAGATATTGGAACACTTCTATCATGTCTCCCCTGGTCCTTTTTCATTAAAGTTTCTCCTTAACTCCAGGTTGCTTCTCTCCGTGATTAATTTTCATCTGGTGTTTCGTTACTAACTAAGTAACATTATCACTGGTAGAAGAGGGTAGGGTACGGGAAGGAGAAGAAAAAGGAGGCAAAGGATTGTGGGGTCCTCAGTCTTATTTATTTATTTATTTTATCAAATTTATATGCCGCCCTTCTCCTGTAGGACTCGGGCGGCTCACAGAATAGAAACAACATAACAATAAAATAGTGCTAAAACAAGCCAATTTAAAATCCCCAGACAATTAAAACATTGCGGCAGATCAGGGAATTTGCTGAAAAAAGCCATGTCTTCAGGTCGGCGCAGAAAGTGCGGAGGTCAGGGGCCGTCCGGAGCCCGGTGGGTAACTCATTCCAGAGGGTCGGTGCGACCATAGAAAACGCCCTCATCCTGGGGGCCGCCAGCCGACATTGTCTGGCCGACGGCACTCGGAGGAGGGCAGCCCTATGTGAGTGCACTGGCCGGTGGGAGGCTGGTAGGAGGTGGTTTTGCAAGTACCCCAGGCACATGCCATGAAGGGCTTTATAGGTGAGTACCAGCAACTTGAAGCGGATCCGAAGAACCACCGGCAGCCAGTGCAGCTCGCACAGGAGAGGTGTTACACGGGAGTAACGGGAAGCTCCCATATCAACCCGTGCGGCTGCATTCTGGACCAGCTGGAGCCTCCGGGTGCACCCCAAGGGCAGCCCCATGTAGAGGGCATTGCAGTAATCCAACCGAGAAATAATGAGAGCATGAGTGACTGTACGGAGGGCATCCCTGTCTAGGAAAGGGCTCAACTGGCGCACCAGGCGAACCTGTGCAAAAGCCCCCCTTGTCACGGCCGTCAGATTTTTTTTTTTTTAATTTTGATTTATATGCCGCCCTTCTCCGGAGACTCAGGGCGGCTTACAATGCGCTCAGCAATAGCCTTCATCCTTTTGTATATTTATACAAAGTCAGCTTATTGCCCCCACAAACTGGCTCCTCATTTTACCTACCTTAGAAAGGATGGAAGGCTGAGTCAACCTTGAGCCTGGTGAGATGTGAACCCTGCAGTAATTGCAGGCAGCTGGTCTTAATAACCAGCTTAATAACAGGGTGCCTTAGACCACTGTACTACCAAGGCTCTTATGATCCACCAAGGACAGCCATGAATCAAGGAGGACGCCGAGATTACGAACCCTTTCAGAGGGAGTCAGCAACTCCCCTCCCGTCCAAAGTGATGGGAATACTGATCATGAGATGCTGGTATCCACAGCCACTCAGTCTTGGAGGGGTTGAGTCTGAGCCTGTTCCTGCCCATCCAGACCCGTACCGCCTCCAGGCACTTAGACATCACGGAAAGGGCATCCCTGGGTTGATCCGGGGTGGAGATGTACAGTTGGGCATCATCAGCATACTGATGATACCTCACCCCGAAACTGTGAACAATCTCACCCAGCGGCTTCATATAGATGTTGAAGAGCAGGGGGGAGAGAACCGACCCCTGTGGCACCCCACAAGTGAGGGGCCTCGGAGAGGATCTCTGACCCCCGCCCAAACAAACTGCGTACGGCCCGAGAGGTAGGAGGAGAACCACTGTAAAACAGTGCCCCCCACCCCCAACCCCTGGAGCCGTCGCAGTAGGATACCATGGTCGATGGTATCGAAAGCCGCTGAGAGGTCAAGTAGCACCAGAATGGAGGAATAACCCCCATCCCGGGCCTGCCAGAGATCATTCACCAGGGCGACCAATGCCGTTTCCATGCCTGAAACCCGATTGGTACAGGTCTAGATAATCCGTTTCCTCCAGGAATTGTGGAAGTTGGTATGCCATCACAGACTCAACAACCTTCGCTATAAAGCGAAGGTTGGAGACGGGACGAAAGTTGTTCAGGGAGGCCGGATCCAGAGCAGGCTTCTTGAAAAGGGGACTTCCCTGAGCTTGGTTGGTTTTCTTGCAGATATTTCATTATCAAACTAAGTAACATCATCAGTTTTAAAAGGCAGTGGGTTTTGCTCCCTGTTTATATACAAGTTGGTGAGTTAGCAATAACCAACAGCCTAATCCACCAAGAATACTCCCACCAACGCCGACAGGACAGGTCATAAAAATTGGATGCAACTCCCTTAACAGCCACGATGCTTCTGGCCCCAATTGTGGTCATAAATCAAGGACTACCTGCTTCTCAAATAAAATAAAGAAAGAAGAAATATGGAGGGAAGAGGCCTTTGGTGAGGTCTGCAGGCTGACTTTGAAATCACATTGCTTTGACAGATCCCCTCCTATTTCTCTGCCTCCTCAGAGGTGACCACCGGGGACATCAGAGCTCTGAGTAAATTCCTCTAATGTGTTGTTAGGTCACTAATGGAGCCACTCATCCCTCCTAGGATGCACGGTGAAAAGCTTCCTCTCTATTTGGGGCTATGACTCTTTCATTCACCGGCTCACTCAGGTCTGACAGCTCGCATGGATTATCTGTGCCCGTGAATGAAGAGATTTCAACATTTCATCTGAAACAAACAAACAAACAAAAAAAAAATGGCTGGGAGGACAGAGAAATTGCAGTCCCGCACTGCCATCCAAGTCTTTAAAGAGATGATCATAGGGAATGTCAACCAAAGGAGCTTGACAGAGCTGGAAATACGGGTGATAGAGATGTATTATGGGTTGGGCGAGGGCAACTGGGGTCTCCCCAAATGGAAAATGTGGCCCCAGAGTACTCTTTCATACGATCCTTTCAACAACATTGCTTATTTTAAGAGAAGAGCAGAATTGGAAGGGATCTTGGGGTCTTCTGGTCCAACCCCCTGCTCAGGAAGGAAACCGCAAACCACTTCAGACAAATGATTCTACAGTCTCTTTTTGAAAACTATCAGTGATGAAGCACCCACAACTTCTGGTGGAAAGTTGTTCCTGTTCTGTCCCCGTACCACGCACACACCCAAGCAGCCAGCCGAGGGTTAAATAAACTCTTCAAACACTCAACGTCAGTGATAGGGAACTTGGCAGCAACTCCGTGGCTGCCTGCCAAGAACTTTTACTCCGATAACACAGACAAAAATACACACAGTTTGAATAGCCCAGTTTGTAATTAAATCCACAGCAAATAGGTGTTGTGTCCGAAGGTGCAAAGTGACTTGCCAGAGATTAGCTTTGTCCGTCACAGAGTCCGAATGGCCACCACACTCCCTTTTATAGCCTGTGGGGTGTGGTCCAGTGACTCAGCTTAATCTCTGGCACGCCTCCTTTTCTGCTGCGCACGCTTGTCTCTCCGACGCTGGCGTGGGTCCAACCACAATGTTTCTTCGTCACTATCCGACGGCTCGGAAACACCTGGCTCCTGGCCAATCTCTTCTCCTTCAGGAGACACCTGAGGCATTGCCAGAGAGGAGGGTCCTAGAGAGGGAGGCCTGGACGTCTCCTCTCCTTCATGTTCGGAGCCTTCTTCCTCCGATAAAATAGGCTCAGAGGACGGAGCCACAACAGTTCCGTTGGTTAACTGTCCTCACTGTTAGGAAGCGTCTCCTCAATTCCAGGTTGCTTCTCTCCATGATTACTTGTCTCCCAACATCTGTCCCATGCAATCAATCAATCAATCAACCAACCAGTCAATCAATCAATTAGAATAGAGCTGGAAGGGACCATGGAGGTCTTCTAGTCCAGCCCCCTGCTCAAGCAGGAAACCCTATACCATTTCAGACAAGTGGCTGTCCAGTCTCTTCTTAAAAACCTCCAGTGATGAAGCACCCACAACTTCTGGTGGCAAGCTGTTCCACTGGTTAATTGTCCTCACTGTTAGGAAATTTCTACTTAATTCCAGGTTGCTTCTCTCCTTGATTAGTTTCCATCCATTGTTTCTTAGAATAGAATAGAATAACTGAGTTGGAAGGGACCTTGGAGGTCTTCTAGTCCAGCCCCCTGCTTAGGCAGGAAACCCTACACCACTTCAGACAAATGGTTATCCAGCATCTTCTTAAAAATTTCCAGGGTTGGAGAATTCACAACTTCTGCAGGCAAGTTGTTCCACTGATTAATTCTTCTAACAGTCAGGAAATTTCTCCTTAGTTCTAAGTTGCTTCTCTCCTGGATTAGCTTCCATCCATTGCTTCTTGTCCTGCCCTTGTCCTTGTCCTTGAATTGAACCCGAAGCAAATCGGCAACTGATGCAGCTCCTGATTAGTTTCCATTGATTCTTGTCTTGCCTTCTGGGTGCTTTGGAGAATAATTTGATCCCCTCTTCTTTGTGGCAGCCCCTCAAATACTGGAACACTGCTGAGATGTCACCCCCTAGTCTTTCTTTTCATTAAACTAGACATACCCAAACTGACCAAGGAGAGATTCAACCTAGAAATGAGGAGGAATTTTCTGACAGTGAGAACAATCAACCCATGGAGCAGAAGTTGCCTTCGGAAGTTGTGGGAGCTTCATCACTGGAGGCTTTCAAGAAGAGACTGGACTGCCATCTGTCAGAAATGGTGTAGGGTCTCCTGCTTGGGTGGGAGATTAGACTAAATGATCTCTAACAGTGATGGGTAACCTTTTTGCCATTGCGTGCCAAAAGTGGGGGGAGCGCAGGGGGGGCACACACGTGCGTGCCCACAACCGTAATTTAATGTGGCCCGCCGCCCCCCCCCGCTTTTGGCACATGATGGCACGATGGGCCTGGTAGGCCCGTTTTCCACCCTCCCCAGGTTCCAGAGGCTTTCTTGGAGCCTGGGGAGGGTGAAAACGGCATTTGCCCCCCCCTTGGAGGCCCTCCTGAGGCCGGAAACAGCCTGTTTCCTGACTTCCAATGGGTCTGGAAGGCCCAAAAATCAGCTAGCCGGCCCGTGCATTCGTGCCGGAGCTGAGCTAGGGAAAAGCTCGTGTGCCCACCGATATGACTCCAGGTGCCACCTGTGGCACGCATGCCATAGGTTCGCCATCACGGACCTATAAGGTCCCTTCCAACTCTGTTAATCTGTTAAAATCTGTCTGTTAAAAAGCTGCTTACCTTCTATGGCTGCCACGGTAAGTAGAACAGTGGAGGCGCAGAAATCAGCTGTGCCGCGCGAATCAGATGAGCCAGAAAGAAGGAAATATAGGACAGGATAAGGCGGGGCCAGCTGATAGTTGGAACTACCGATTCGCCCGAACTGGTCTGAACCGGCAGCAGCCCACCACTGACTGCTGGCTCATATTTAAATGATTATCCACTAGGATTCCAAGTGGACAATCACTTAAATAGGAAATGACCAGGCCGAGCCCAAAGGCGGGGTCAAAGTGGAATGGGAGAAACCCGTAGTGCTTTTGAACTCTATCCTGACTCCTGGTTTCACACACCTGACAGTATCATGTAAACTATCTTGACTTCTCCAGCCACCTAGGCCTACCATGCATCTAAAATAATTCTTCCCAACCCTCCAGACACAAACAAGTGCAGTCATCTCTTTAACTTGGTGCTTTCCCACAGATCTGCACATTTATAAATACCTACTCCCCCTCCCTTGCAAGGTTAATTGCCTGTAAAGTAAGGTCGCACATTTATTAAACTCGTGGATCCTCCCTCTTGTCTTTTGTACACAAACATCCACTCATTAATTGGTTAATTAATGTTATGTATCCATCAATCAAAATCTGTACCGTTTCTTGTTTCACAAAAAGTGACTCTGAAGGGCATGCAATGAAGATTCCCCTTCTTCCTTCCAACAGAAGATGAGGAGGAGCAGGAGCAGGAGCAGGAGCAGGAGCAGGAGCAGGAGGAGGAGGAGGAGGAGGAGGAGGAGGAGGAGGAGGAGGAGGAGGAGGAGGAGGAGGAGGACCAAGAGCAGGAGGAGGAGGAGGTGGTCCGGAACGAACAGCCAGATCAACTTACGAAAGTTCCAACTCAGCTACTTCATTGTGTTCTACCTATAGTACAAGAATCTTCCACACTGCTTGCATTCCCTTGAGAACAAACAAATGAGGTTTCATGAAACTCCGAAAACAATTTCTATGGACATGTTGGCCAGCATAGCTATATGCCACAGGCACATGGAACGTTGTTACCTTCCCACCAAAGTGGTACCTATTGATCTACTTGCACTGGTATGCTTTCGAAAGGCTAGCTGGGCAGGATCTGAGGCAAGGAACAGGAGCTCATCCCGTTGCACAGCGCTGTGTTTCGAATCCAGGCTGTCAGCTCTCCAGCTGATAAGCGCAGGGTCTTTAACCACGCCCCTCTAGACATCTTCTATTCCTGCTTTATATTAAGAGGGATTGGTGGATTGGCCTTTTCCAAATGCAAATACTGCTTTCTCAAACAATACCCTTGAAGCAGGGATGAAATGCTACCGGTTCGGGATGGTTCGCCCAAACCGGTAATGAAAATGCTACTGGTTCGCCGGAACCGGTAGTAAAAAAAAATGTTTTAAGAAGTAAAAAAAAAAAAAAAGTTCTGACGATCGCGCGGCACAGCTGATCTTTGGAACTTTTTTTTAGCATTATTTTTATAAAACTACCGGTTCGGGCAATAGGTAGTAAAAAAATGCTTTAAAAAAGTTTTTTTTAAAAAAAATGGTTCTGACAATCACCTTTGGGACAATTGTGACCTGGATGACTGAGAATTTCCATAGACTTTTAGCTATGCAATTTGGGATGAACACCCTTGGAATGGTGAGGGAGTAGGAATGGATTTTCAAAAAGTTGCAAACTACAGGAACCATTTGCACTACTCAGGTGACCCTGAAGACACAGATAAACCTCCAAGTGGCTTCAATGACTCTTTAAAAGGATGCAAACGACCAGCTGTCTGCAAGGAGTATCAATCCTTCCATTCCTCACCATCCAGTCAGAGCTGAAGAAGCTTCTTGGATGAGAAGTGAAACATCTTCAAAGCAAAACCAGGAAGTCCAGTTGCCTCCTGAGAAAGCACTTTTGGGTTCCCCACTGGTCCATAGAAACTGGCTCTCTACAGACCTGTATGAAGCAATCCCATCGTGAAATCTACATTTGCCTTCCCTTCCAGAATCGGTACGGTCCATTAACCTCACATATCGGACAGCGTCCCTACCTGAAGAGTTAAACGCCGTCGTTTAACGCCATCCCAGGAAGCTCCATTAAGGGGGTGGGGTATGTGTGGGCTGGAAATCAGAAACCTGAGACAGGGAAGCGAGAACCAGCAGTCAAATTGAAATTCAAGGGGTCTTCTGGCAGCCTGGGAACAAAATTACCACCGTACGGCCCCAAACACGAAAGATGTATAATTTCACTTTTTCCAAGGAAAGAAAAGAATAATTTGGTGCCCGCTGAGCTTTTGTGCCCACATTCCATACTTCTATTGAATGTTTTCGGTTTTTTTTTTAACTAACCTAACCACCTTTGTGAGAAGGCCTTCGAAAAGAACACAAGGCTCCTTCCAGTTTGAAATTGCTATTTTTCTCTCCTGCACGTTTCCCCGAGCTATATTTAATTAGGATTCAAAGGGTGTTCGGAGAGCACTTACCACTCGGTAGAGTTTATCTCTGGTGGGGTTTTATTTTAATGGGTTAAATAGCATGAAAGGGGAATCTCTGCAAACTTAAGAGTTTAATTTATTTCTTTTTAAAAAATGGCGAATCGAAGCCGAGGGTCACCACACGCTTCCTTTGTGCATCGCACAAGTGATGTAAACAGGAAAAATGAATAGTAGCCGGAACACGGGAGCTGATTTGGTGCAGTGGTGTAATTCAGTGGCATGAAGCAAACTAGGCGACTTTCGTTCAATCACCGGGAGATGGTGAGTTCTAGTCTCAACTTAAGCGTGAAAGTCAGCTGGGACTTTGGGCTAATCACCGGGAGACTGTGAGTTCTAGTCCCACCTTAGGCATGGAAGCCAGCTGAATGACCTTGAGCTAATTACCAGGAGACGGTGAGTTCTAGTTCCGCCTTAGCATCAGGTCATCTCTTACATTTAGACATGAGAGCTGACTGGGTGACTTTGGGCCAGCCAGTCACCTGGATATGGTGAGTTCTAGTCCTGCCTTAGGCACGAAAGTTAGCAGGGTGGCTTTGAGCCAGTTTCTCTCAGCCCAACCGACCTCAAAAGGTTGAGGAAAAGAAGGAAGGAAGGCGTATTATGAATGTTTGCCACCTTGAATTTTTTTAATATAGCAATACAGGTGGGATAAATATCCAATAGATGATAGATAGATAGATAGATAGGTAGGTAGGTAGATGATAGATGATGGATGGATGGATGGATGGATGGATGGATGGATGGATGGATGGATAGATAGATAGATAGATAGATAGATAGATAGATAGATAGATAGAT
>NW_026844077.1:5289524-5304793 GCF_029531705.1 Pantherophis guttatus | reverse complement strand
GATAGATAGATAGATAGATAGATAGATAGATAGATAGATAGATAGATAGATAGATAGATAATGGATGGATGGAATGATAGATGATAGACAGAACAGAACAGAACAGAACAGAACAGAACAGAACAAAACAAAACAAAACAAAACAAAACAAAACAAAACAAAACAAAACAGAATGTAGAACAGAACAGAACAGAACAACATAGACTACAATGTTGAACAGAACAGAATAATAGAGTGGAGTGGAACAAAACGGAATGGAACAGAACAGAACAGAACAGAGTGGAGTGGAGTGGAGTGGAGTGGAGTGGAGTGGAGTGGGACAAAACGGAATGGAACAGAAGAAAATAGAATAGAACAGAAAGAATAATAGAGTAGAATGGAGTGGAACAGAACAAAACGGAATGGAACAGAATAGAATAGAATAGAACCGAACAGAACAGAATAGAATGCTTCTCACTAATATCCAGTTGCACAATGGTTCAGCCATTAAAGACATTGAGCTTGTAAGCAGGAAATCTGACAATCTGTGTTTGAGACGCAGCCATGCGACGGGGTGAGTTCCCGCTCCTTGTCCCAGCTCCTGCCCACTTAGCAGTTCGAAAGCATGCAAATGCTTCTGTTCTACCAATGTATCTCCAGTGTCATTTATTATCATATGAAGATTTAGAATGTCTAATACTTCAGGCGCTGATCTGGGGAGAATTACGAGTAAAGGCTGATGAGTCCCTTCACAGGGACAAAGGAACAAAAGAAACCCAAACATTTTGAATCATATAAAACTTTGTAGAACAGAATCGAGAAGGAAATTCATGGTTTGACCCCAAAGCTTGAAAAACAAAATATTCCTCTTGAATAAAACTACGCTTACCTGCTTTTTACTCCTCTGACCCACTGGAAACAGAGCCTTGGACTTGTCTGCAATTTTCTGTCAATCGAGAAATAACAATAATAACAATAATGTCAATGGTATAAGAATAATAATAGGAACACAACAGCAGCAACACTATCATTGATCAGGATAATGTGTAGCATTTGTTTACAATACTCATTTTGCTCCCTGGAGTGGTGCGGTGGCCTAGAGGCAGAGCTCTTGCCTGACAATCAGGAAGCTGAGAGTTCGATCCTAGGTAGAAGCAGATATTTCTCTCTCTGAGCACACTGAGAATGTATCTGCTGGAAAAAAAAACTCCGCATTGGCGACAGGAAAGGCATCCGGCCATTCAAACATTCTGCTAGCTCCATTCAGTTGCCCAGACTCCACCCCGCAAGGGATTATGGCGTCATTAAATGAAGATGACGACTCGTTTTGCTCCCCAAAATGAGGGGGAAGTAAATCAGACGATGGGATAGCTTTGAAAGGATAGGCATTTAAGAAAGCTGTGGTCATTTCGATTTCAAAAAAAGTGGCTTCCAGATCAAATTCAGCACTGAAAAAAAAAAACAACTGACAGCCATTAAGGGTGAGGAAAGTGTCAATTTGCACACTCCATCCCAGCTCCTGACGTCACCAGACCATTTAAAAATGATGCTTTGGATGGGTTGAAACAGATCGCAAGACTTATAAATATAAGGATGGGAAATCAAAGGGGTTGCTGCAGAAACAGCATCTGTGGAACAAAAAGTTTTTTGCTGGTTGAAATTGGGCTGTCACGTGCCTGGGACAGTATGAACTGTCTCTTGGAATGGAAGGGAAAGCAAGCAAGCAAGAAGAAAGGAAGGAAGGAAGGAAGGAAGGAAGGAAGGAAGGAAGGAAGGAAGGAAGGAAGGAAGGAAGGAAGGAAGGAAGAAGAAAGAAGGGAGCGAGGGAGCAAGAAGAAAGAAAGAAAGAAAAAAAAGGAAGAAAGGAAGGAAGGAAGGAAAGAAAGAAAGGAAGGAAGGAAGGAAGGAGGAAGGGAACGAGGAAGGAAGGAAGAAGAAAGAAAGAAGGGAGGGAGCGAGCGAGCGAGCGAGGGGAGGAAGAAGAAAGAAAGAAAAAAAAGAAAGAAAGAAAGAAAGAAAGAAAGAAAGAAAGAAAGAAAGAAAGAAAGAAGGGAGGGAGGGAGGGAGGGAGGGAGGGAAGGAGGAAAGAAGGAAATGAAATCAAAAATTTTAAATTAAACCAACAATGAACAGGAGGAAGATATTTTGAAGTTGGCCTCTAACTGTACAATGCAGCACTTCCAGTTTTGAAATAGTATACTTATAACTGAAATAAAGAAAGAGAGACAGAGAGAAGGAAGGAAAGGAAGGAAGGAAGGAAGGAAGGAAGGAGAGAGAGAAAGAGAGAGAGAGAAAGAAAGGAAGAAAGAAAGGAAGGAGGGAGGGAGGGAGGGAGGAAAGGAAGGAAGGAAGGAAGGAAGGAAGGAAAGAAAGAAAGAAAAGAAAGAAAGAAAGAAAGAAAGAAAGAAAGAAAGAAAGAAAGAAAGAAAGAAAGAAAAGGCAATGGACTTCTCTCATTTCCAGGGTCCTTCCCTGCCTCTCTTACCTTTTGTATCGTTCCATATCGTTGAATGGCATCGGAAAGTTGATTCTTCAGCCGGTCGAGCTGGAGTCGTTCTTGCTATGAGAGAGAAAGAGCGAATGAGAGAGAGAGATGAACAAATACAGTCAGCACCTCAACAATTCATACAAAGTCCCAAAGATGCTTTTTCAAGTGGCAACTGGACTTTCTTGTTTTTTCTTTTGAAGACATTTCGCTTCTCATCCAAGAAGCTTTTTCAGCTCTGACTGGATGGTGGCGAATGGAAGGATTGATACCCCTTGCAGACAGCTGGTCATTTGCATCCTTTTTGAGAGAGTCGTTGAGGCCACCAGGACACAGATGGCCACACAACACAGTTAAACATCCAAGTGGCCTCAACGACTCTCTCAAAAGAATGCAAAGGACCAGCTGTCTGCAAAGAATGCTTAAATCCTTCCATTCCCCACCATCAAGTCAGGTGAGCCGTGTTAACCTTAGGCCAATAAGTTTAAATCTAAAACGAGCAGGAGAAAGCAGATAAGGATAAGGACAGTTTGTCTAACACAGAACTGATGATATAATACAAAATCATTTTGCTATGAAAATCTTTTGGGATAATGCAACAATCAAGCATCTCAATGTGCTTTGGTGGTTTTGTTTTTGCAGACAGGTTTGTTTTGAAATTGATTTCCATTTGACAGATGTTTATGAAGCATCTTGAGATGTTTATGATGCATTTTGAGGGCCCTCCTGGGCCAAAATCTTCCCTTATCCGCGCTCTCATCAAACAAATGCTCATTATTGGTGAATAAGATTTGATTAAGATTTCAGACCCTGTATCGTGTATTCTGTTTGCAATATCATGGAAAGATTAGAGAGGCACATTCTGTTCCCTTCTTCACCCAAGAAACCCTCAAAGGCATCTCAGCGTATATCAACCACACGTATGTCATCGCACAGGTTGTCAATGAAATTGCCTGAATGGTGATCCCAGACCCAATACCCAGAATTATTGGACGAGCTGTTGCCAGATGATCAAAGGCATGACAAGTCCCTTCTCAAAAAACAATGGAGAATTTCATTTACACTGAAGCTGGAGGTGAACGTGGAAACCAGAAGGGCTCTCAAGGGGTTAGCACACTTTCGGTAGAACGTTTGTGAACAAGACAAATCAAGAGCTTTGACGGAGGATTATTGGAAAGATGGACCTTAAAAAGCAAGACAGGAAGAAAATGGGACTCGTTGGAGTTGTGGTGCTGGAGAAGGCTCCCACATATTGTCCTGCCCCAGGTCTGGATCCCAAGGAGTGTGACACACACCAAGCTCCAAAAACTCCGTTTATTATAAACAGACCCCTTTCAAAATGCAGGCTTTCGGTGCAAATGTCCTTATCAGCCTGCTATAAAGTACCAAGAATAAACAAAGTCCGACAAAGTTGACAACCAGCCCAGAAACCAAGATGTGATAAGAAACTCTCTCTCCAAAATACTCTGCGTAATAATTAAACGTTGTTTCCAGCAAGAAAGCACTAGCTACGTGTGATTTAAATAAGCTAAGGGAGTGGCCAATTATCCTCAAGCCCTACTCTCGAGTAGACCTCCTCCTCCTGAGTAGCCACTCCTGCCTTTTGGCAGCCCTGCGTGCTCGAGCATTGAGGAGAGGCTCCTCCACTTTGCTCTCTCCACTTGAAGGAGCCTCTGGAGGTTCTGAAGGCCCTGGCTGAGTCTCTGCCTCTGGCACCACATCCTCTTCAGCCTCCTCACTGTCTGACGTGAGCGCCGGCTAAACAGGCTGCTGGCGTGACACCACACCAGCCTCCTCTTCGTCGGGATCAGCCACAAGCCGTGCAGGCCACTGGCGGGCCACAACACACATTCCTTGGACAGCAAAGGTGACTAACCAGCAAGTACTGGAACATGTCACACCAGGCATGTCACTGGAAGGCAAAAAAACCCACAAAACTGTATCTTACTTATTTTGGTCATGTCATGCAGGAGAATTCACTGGAGTGGTGCGGTGGCCTAGAGGTGGAGATCATGCCTCACAATCAGGAGGCTGTGAGTTCGATCCTAGGTAGAGGCAGATATTTCTCTCTCTCTGGGCACACTGAAAATGTATCTGCTGAACAAAACTCCGCATTAGCAACAGGAAGGGCATCCGGCCATTAAAACACTCAGTTGCCCAATCTCCACTCCGCAAGGGATTATGGGATCGTTGAAAGAAAATGATGATGACGATGCAGAATAATTCACTGGAGAAAGCAATTTTGTTGGGAAGAGTTAGCGGTGAAAGGAAAGCAGATCATCACAGAACACGTTGAATGGACACCATCAAAGGTGACACCAGCCAGAGCGTAGAACAACTCACAGAAATAGTGACAGTTTGAAGGACGTGGAGAGACCTGGCCCATAGAATCACGAAGAGTCGGAATGATTGAATGGATAACTGTTGTGGTCCGCCAGCAGTCTGCAGCGGAGTAGGACAGTGAGGAGGCTGGGGAGGACCATGGGCCAGTCTTGGAGTCAGGGAAAGGCCCGGACAAGGGCTCTGCGTCAGAGGCAGAGATGGGGCCAAGGCCATCTGGGAGTGATGCGCGGACTCCGGAGCCCCCAGAGTCGGACAGCAGAGAGGCAGAGGAACAGGAGGAGCCTGTTCCTAGTGCACAGGTATGCAGAACTGCCAGAAGGCAAGAACAGCTAAAGCAAAAGGGACTGGGACCGGGAGTAAGGCCAGGAGATGATTGGCCCCTCCCATAAGGCTTAAAAGAGAAACAAATGCACTTGGGGCCTTTTGCGGGTAAGCAACGTTGCTAACTCTGTTTCCAGTCGGCATCTCTTGTTTGTTTCTGAACTTCGTGGGGCTTTGCCAAGTAAGGCCTTTGGCAGGGTGTCAGAGAAGATAAAGGTTGGTGATTATCCCGAAGGATTTCTTCCTAAGGACTTGCTTTGCAACTAATTGGGACTCAGCTGGGAATGAATGTAATTCTCAGCTGTTACAATAAAATAGGTTTGTTTGGGACTAATTGTATCTTGTAATGACTCAGTAAGCCTAGGTCAACAATAACATCATCCTCATCAAATTTGAAAGATTATCGTTTCACATTCATATCTCCCAGACCCACCAAAGTAGGGAGGTAGGGGATGTTATGGGTCCTCTTGCTTAAGGAGGTCCATCTGGTGGGACCAGGAAGAAGGGCCTTCTCCATGGTGGCTCCCTCCCTGTGGAACATCATTCCTGCAGAGATAAGACTGGCCTCCACTTTGATGTTCTTTTACAAGGCCCTGAAGACCTGGCTTTGCCAATGGCCTTGGGGACCCCAGAGTAGGATGGAGCCTACAAGAGAGTGGTCTGCTTGTTGCCAACAGGAGGAGGTGGAGAGGATCTTTGTACCGGGGTTTTTAATCTTTGTAAGCTGCCCGGAGTCACCGCAAGAGAGTTAGGCAACCATATAAATTTCCTTAATACGTAAAATGAATAAATGTATAAATGATGGGGGCAGAAATAAGGATCCGATTCCAAGAAGATGGGGCAGTTGGCAAATCAGGCCAACAAATTATTAATTCAATCTATAATAGAGTTCGGTAATGATTCTTTTGGCATTATTCCTTGGGAATAGGTCATCTTAGTACTGAATTTAAGCACAGGGACACGTTTCAAATTTCTACATTAGCCCTATTAAACCGCAGTGGTCATCAATCTCAGCTTTTCAGTTTTTCTTCAACCCCCATAACTTCTGGCCGTTAACCATCGCGGCTAGCGAAGACATTTAGGATACCGTCTAATAACATCCAGGTTGGCCAAGCTGATAGAAATAGAAGTGCATAAAACATTTTATCTTGAAATATTCTCCATGCTAAACCTCGTGGCTCATGCTAAATGCTGTCAAACACCTTGGTTTGCAGGCAAATCTGTTGATTTGAGCCTAAAATGGACCGTCTCAAGCACTTTCATCAACAGTCAAAACAAAGCTTATTTGAATCATTTCCACGATGCGGAAAACGGTCTATTTTCAGACCTCCAAACCATCGTTTTTGCCCTTGAAGTGGAACCGTTCCAAGTGTTTTGTAGATAAAAGGTTTTGAAGGCATTGTTTTACACGTTCTTGTTGGGATCTCTGGATTTAAGAGCCCCAGGTTCACAAACATGTCTCTTAGCCAGTTGATTTATTGAAGAAGTTCTCATCAATTTGATAGGACCAGGGGTGACATGACAGCAGTATTCCAGTATTTGAGGGGCTGCCACAAAGAAGAGGGGGTAAACCTATTCTCCAAAGCAGCGGTCACCAACTGGTGGTCCGTGGACCACTGGTGGTCCGCAAGAAAATTTTGGTGGTCCGCAGAAAAATTATTTGCATTTTTTATATTGCACTAAATCAAGGACCCTCAAACTACGGCCCCTGGGCTGGATACGTGCAATGAACGTTTGTGTTGCTGCAGAGAGTCTCCCCCTTCGGGGTCTTTTTGTGTGGGTCAGAGGGAAGCAGAAATTCCGACTTGGGGTCTGCTTCGGCCTCCTGGTGTGGGGCTTTGGGTGAAGGCTGGAGGGAAGGGCTGCTGGTGGCGAAGAGCCGGAGGGCCTCGTTCCAGTGGGACTACATCATGGCCCGGAACTGGCTGACCATCTCAGCTCACTGAGCCTCCAGGTGCCAGTACCTGGCCTTGCAGTCCCATAGGTCTTCCCTCTGCTTGGAAAGCCTATGCTCCTAGTCCTCAGTGAGGTGCTTCTGCTTAGCCCCCTTCTCGGCCAGATCCAATTTGAACTGAGCCAGCTGTTTGGGCAAAGGCTGGAGGGGAGTGCCGCTGGTGGCAAAGAGCCGGAGGGACTTGTTCCAGTGGGACTACATCATGGCCTGGAACTGGTTGACCATCTGGCACTTGTACCTGGCCTTGCACTCCCGCAGGTCTTCCTTCTGCTTCCGGTTTCAGCCGGCTACTCTTCCGGGTTTCTAGTGCGCACACGACGATCAGCTGGCTGGCGCCCATGCTCACGCAGGAAAATGGAAGCCCAGCAAAAAGGCCAGATGATTGTCGCACGCGTATGCACACAGAAGAGGAACAGGCGATGCAGCGTGTGCCAGGCAACATGGCTCCACGTGCCACTTCGGGGACGCGTGCCATAGGTTCGCCATCACGGGTATCGGGTCTCCTGCTTGAACAGGGGGCTGGCCTAGAAGACCTCCAATGTCCCCTTCCAGCTCTATTCAGATTGATGGATGGATGGATGGATTTGATAGACTTTTAAATGCCACAGCATTATCTTCCTTCATTTATGAGATAGGTTAATAAAGATATCCTTCTGAATTCGCAAGTTGAGAACCACAGGGTTAAACAGAATTCGCATTCACTCCATTGTGGCGGTAAGCAATCTTATTCTCGGTCCCAACCTTTCACTCATATGCCCTATGGGTCATTCCTATAGAGTTCAGGAGAACCAAAGTCACCAAGGAAGTAAGCAATATTGTTACTACAAGCTAACCGACATTCACATGACAAAGGCTATTGCCAAAAAATAATAAAAAAAAGAAAGCCAATGCAATCCCAGGCTGCATTAATAGAGGGATCGAATCAAGATCACATGATGTTCTAGTACGGCTTTACAAATCGTGTATCAACTCGCAAAGCATCCCTGGCCTGCTCTCGAGTTGCCATAGGCCAGTGGGGATGGGAAACCGGCGAAATGGCCCAGCAGCCAAAGACAGATGCACATTCCACGCTTATCTCTCTCAAGGCTGTATCCCAGGGTTACCTACAGCAGCCGAGGGGAGTGACTTTTACAACCCACGAAATAGCTCTGTTGGCGAATGTGATCGATGACACACCCTGGGGGGAGGGGGGAAACAGGGTCATAATTGAAGCGTAAATTACGTAGGGTCAGAGCTGGCTTCACTTGGGAACCTGCCGATATGAAGCTCCTAATAAATAACTGAATTTCTTTCGAAGCTTGGCTCAAGACTCATGATTTAATTCGGGCATCCGTTGGAACCCTGGCATCATTAGTAAGACCATACTACATCCAGTTCTGCTCATCACAATATAAAAATGATGTTGAGACTCTGGAAAGAGTGCAGGGAAAAGAAACAAAAATAAATAGGGAGCTGGAGGCTAAAACATACAAAGAACAATTACAGGAATTGGGTATGTCTAGTCCAGTGGTGGCGAATCTTTTACTCACCGAGTGTCAAACAGGTACGCATTTCACTTACGCATGGCTTCTCCCTTGTGCGCTGCGTGTGCAACCGCACCATCTGTGTATGTGCACAGCTTTCACGTGGCTCCCCCATGTGCTGTGCATGCAATTGCACCATCTGTGCATGCGCATGGCTTTCATGCACGCAATGCATGCGTGCAAACACCATCTGTGCATGCATGCACTGTGTGCAGGTGTCAAGTTTCTGAAAGATGCCCTAATTAATTCATGAGCCATGATCCAAACTTCAAAGGAAATATAGTCATTTATTAGGAGCAACATTCCGGCAATACTGGGATGCAGTTAGGACTGATCCCGCGTAGATTTACGTTCCCCTTTGACCCTGTCTCTCCCCTCCTCCCTGGCCATGTCATAAATCACATTCTCCAATTAACCACTTTGGCTGGCTGTGAAACCTAACACCCTCCTTCTGATTGCGGTCAGAAAGAATGTATGGAATTCACTTCAGTTCTCCCTCCCTCCTGCTCATGGCAACTTGAAAACTTTGCACGTGTACACACACGCGCAAAGGTGCACGCATGCACAGGACACTTCCAAAGACCAGCTGAGTCTCTGGAATTGCGTTCATGTGCACTGGAGGCCCGAACACCAACTGGGGCATGCGCACATGCACAGCTATAGATGAGTTGGGCAACAGCTCACGTGCCTGGAAAGATGGCTCTATGTGCTACCTCAGGCACGCGTGCCATAGGTTCGCCATCAGAAGTTTAGTCTAATGAAAAGAAGGATTAGGGGAGACATGATAGCAGTGTTCCAATATTTGAGGGGCTCCTACAAAGACGAAGGGGGTCAAACTATTTGCCAAAGCACCGAAAGGCAAGAAAGAAACAATAGATGTATACTAACCAAGGAGAGAAGCAACCTAGAATTAAGAAGAAATTCCCTAGCGGTGAGAGCGATCAACCAATGGAACAACTTGCCTTCAGAAGTTATGGGTGCTCCATCACTGAAGCCTTTCAAAAAGAGACTGGACAGCCATTTGTCTGAAATGGTGTAAGGTCTCCTACTTGAGCAGGGGGTTGGACTAGAAGACCTCCAAGGTCCCTTCTAACTCTATTATTCTATGTTTTATATTCTAATAACAGCCACGCCATCTCTCCAACTTTCTCCTCCCTTGACAATGGTCCTTCCCGATCTCTAGCTAACACTCCAGCAGTTTGAGAAGCGGAAGGCGAGACGTTTTAAATAAGATATTGCCGAAATAGTTCAATCACTGGAAGTAGGGTTTTTATCTCTATAAACCCATCTCGAGAAAATTTACATTGATGGGAGATTTGATAGGAGAATATTTTACTTATGTAAATCCATCTCCGGAAAGTATACATTGATAAAGAGGTTTGACACTAGAATATTTTACGATTTGGCGAGAGGAATCTCTCTGGTTTTCTGCCTATAAGTATCCGTCAAACATGAGCTATGCACCGTGGTGTAAATATTAGATTAGGAAGACTGTAAAAGGCCACGAAATGCTAAATATATTTCAGGCATCTGATAAGGACAGTTCAGTCTATCTGTATTCATATTATCATTCCGATCGCAAAATCTTTACAAGCTTTGATATCGTCATGCATTTATAATGTGGCTCTGAAGCTGGGCCACGTTTAACTAACTTTAGCCTCCTTTGACTTGCTTTGACTTTTTAAACAATAATAAATTTGTGTTTTAATTGAAACAGAAAAGCAAAACAAAGCAGAAAATGACAATTAGTGGTTCTGAGAAAGATTTCAAGATCAAGGCTATGAATTTAAGTCCCCAAAGTGTGATGGTATAATTTCAAACATTCTTTATTATGCCCCAAAACTATTTCATTCATTGTTCAATCAGGGCAGCAGACTAAAGCACTGTTATTAACACCAGCTGTCTGCAATTAAAGTAAGATCGAATCTCACCAGGCTCAAGGTTGACTCAGCCTTCCATCCTTTCTAAGGTAGGTAAATTGAGGACCCAGTTTGTGGGGGCAATAAGCTGACTTTGTATAAATATATACAAAAAGTATGAAGGCTATTGCTTAACGCATTGTAAGCCGCCCTGAGTCTCCAGAGAAGGGCGGCATATAAATCAAATTTTTTTTTTAAAAAAAATCTAAGACGTGCAAAAGATTATTTTGAATGTCAGGAATGTATTCAAAAAGAATCTCAAAATGGTGTCCCGTACATAATACCTTCATTAGTTTTTAAGGTATAACATGTTTATTGATTATTTATGTTCTACTTTCGTATCGTATCTTGCTGAAGGACTAGTGTATCTTGATTTAATCCTCAAAGGGGATTGCTGATAAGAAATATTGTATTTGTACTCAAACTTGTAAAGGGCTAGTTGTAATGTCTTAAATCAAGTCCCAGAATGTTGCTATAAAGGGGGAGGGGAGGAGGAGGAGAGGAAGAGGAGGAAGGAGAGGAAGGAGGAGGAAGAGAGGAGAAGGAGGAGGAGGGGGAAGGAGACAAAGAGGAACAGGAGGAGGACGAAGAAAAAGAAGGAGAAAAGGGGGAGAGGAGAGGAGGAGGGAGGAGAGGAAGAGGAGGAAGGAGAGGAAGAGAAAGAGGACTAGGAGGAAGAAGAGGAGGAGGAAGAAGGAGAAGGAGATGGATAGGAAGAAGAGGAGAGAGGAGGAAGGAGGAGGATATGAAGAAGAGGAGGAGGATGGAAGAGAGGAAGAGGAGAAAGAAGAAGAAGAAGGAGAAGGAGAAAGAGAGGAAGAGAAGGAGGAGAATGTGGATGAAGATTAACAGGAGGAAAAGGACAGGAAGAGGAGGAGGATGGAAGAGAGGAAGAGGAGAAAGAAGAGGATGAAGGAGAAAGAGAAAGAGAGGAAGAGAAGGAGGAGAATGTGGATGAAGATGAACAGGAGGAAAAGGACAGGAAGAGGAGGAGGATGGAAGAGAGGAAGAGGAAAAAGAAGAGGAAGAAGGAGAAAGAGAAAGAGAGGAAGAGAAGGAGGAGAATGTGGATGAAGATGAACAGGAGGAAAAGGACAGGAAGAGGAGGAGGGGGAAGAAGGAGACAAAGGGGAGCAGGAGAAGGAGGAAGAACAAGAAGAAGGAGAAAAGGGGGAGGAGAAGGAGAGGAGGAGAAGCAGAGGAAGAGGAGGAAGGCAAGGAACAGAAAGAGGACTAGGATGAAGAAGGAGAGAAAGAGAAGGAGGAGGAGAGAAAGGGGAAGGAGATGGATAGGAAGAAGAGGAGGAGGAGGAAGAAGAGGGGGATATGAAGAAGAGGAGGGAGATGGAAGGAGAGGAAGAGGAGAAAGAAGAGAAAGAAGGAGAAAGGAGAAAGGAGAAGGAGAGGAAGAGAATGTGGATGAAGATGAACAGGAGGAAGAGGACAGGAAGAGGAGGAGGGGGGAAGAAGGAGACAAAGGGGAGCAGGAGAAGGAGGAAGAACAAGAAGAAGAGAAAGGGGGAGGAGAAGGAGAGGAGGAGAAGCAGAGAAGAGGAGGAAGGCAAGGAACAGAAAGAGGACTAGGATGAAGAAGGAGAGAAAGAGAAGGAGGAGGAGAGAAAGGGGAAGGAGATGGATGGGAAGAAGAGGAGAGGAGAAAAGAGGAGGGATATGAAGAAGAGGAGGGAGATGGAAGGAGAGAAGAGGAGAAAGAAGAGAAAGAAGGAGAAAGAGAAAGGAGAAGGAGAGGAAGAAATGTGGATGAAGATGAACAGGAGGAAGAGGACAGGAAGAGGAGGAGGAGGAGCAGGGAGGAGGATCAGGAAGAAAGAGAGGAGAGAAAGAAGAGAAGGAGGATGATCAATTAAAAGTAAAGCACCAGAAAACCTCACGATGGAACTGTATCTCATTCTTCCTTTTTCCCCCACAAACGGCTGTTGTTGTTATTATTTAGGATTTAGTAAGGGCAGCAGGAGTAGTGGCAGAAAATAAGTTGGTCCCTGTCCAAATTCTCCTCTTGTCGTTTTGGCTTTTGTCGAGGCTGACAAAAGTGCAACAGCATTACGGGGGGTCAGGAGCTGTTGCCTCTTAGTTCCTTTATTGGTATTTCTATTTTCTCCGACTTCTGGCTCGCCTTTGTAGCAGAACACGGCGATTGTCTTCATTTGCCTCCCAGCGGACCCAATTTGTCTCAGAACAAGACTCTGGACATAAGCAAAAAAACAACAACAACAAAAAAAAGGCAATTTCTTGCATCTTGATATTGGATTTTGAGATAAATAAGAAGGCTTTTGTCTTATTTCTCCTCCTGTTTTCATTTGGCCCTTCGGTGAACTTACAGCTCGCCGTGTCTGCACGGGAAGAGTCGGAGAAGAGACGGAAACCTTCCGAACTATAATTTCTGTTAGCACATTTTTGAAGATCATTGCAAGCTTTTTTTTTCCTTTTTCTTTTTTTTGCCCCAAGATCTTTTATTTAGATAAATCGCTTTTTTTAAGCTCTGTTCAGGGAAGCTTTACTAGAGTCCTGACAGGGTTTGGGAGAAAAATAGGCTATAAGGTAGATGAGAAAGTCAAGAAAATGTCTGAGCAGAAGACATTCCTTCCCGAAAAACAGGAAAAGTGTTTATCGCTCCAGGATTGAATGAATAGAATAGAATAACAGAGTTGGAAGGGACCTTGGAGGTCTTCTAGTCCAACCCTCTGCTCAGGCAGGAAACCCTACGCCACTTCAGACAAATGGTTATCCAATCTCTTCTTAAAAACTTCCAGTGTTGGAGCATGCACAACTTCTGGAGGCCAGTTGTTCCACTGGTTAATTGTTCACACTGTCAGGAAATTCCTCCTTAGTTCTAAGTTGCTTCTCTCCTTGATTAGTTTCCATCCATTGCTTCTTGTCCTACCCTCAGGTCAGGGGTGAAATGCTCTGAAGTCTGCTACCGGTTGGCTTCGCTACTGGTTTGCTTTGCGCACGCATGCATGGTGCACTACCTCGCAGTGCTAAAAAAGGATTAAGAAGCCTTTTCTGAGTATGCATTTCCTGCTTTCTAGCGAATATAAATTGTGCGGCACTGCTGATCGTCGGAAATACCGGTTTGCCTGAACCGGCAGCATTTTTTTTTACTACCGGTTTGCCCGAACCGGTAGCATTTATTTTTTTTTGTAAAGTTTTTTATTATTTTTTAAAACACACAAACATACAATGCATCTTTTCTGAACAGAATATTGGCCCGGTTTTAAATTTCTACAGATTTTTGTTCATCTTTAACACAATTTTATATATTCAATTTTTCTCGTATCTTTTATTTTCTCTAAATTTTAAAAAAATAATATTACCCTTCATCTTAACGTCTCATGCTAGTATAATTCCTTTTTTCTTTTCCCTCCTTAAAATTTGAACCCCTATATTTAAATTCAGAGAGCATAATACAATCCCCAATTATTTCCTTAAATTCTCTTATTCTACTCAATTCTTTTATCAACTATTCCAAATAATACATTTCAACAGTTAAACATATTCAATAAAGGGAAAAAAATCAATTTAATATCAATCTTACTCCAATGCTCCTAATTTTAAATTCAAATAACATAATACAATTCCCAATTGTTTTCTTAAATTCTCTTATTCCAATCTCAAATAGTTTTTTCTTTATCAGCTATTCCAAATAATACACTTCAACCTTTTTATCGGTAGCATTTATTACTACCGGTTCGGGCGAACCCGTCTGAACTGGTAGCATTTCACTTCTGCCTCAAGTGCTTTGGAGGATAGCTTGACTCCCTCTTCTTTGTGGCAAACCCTGAGATATTGGAACACTGTAATCGATCTCCCCTTTTCACTAGACCAGCCATGCCCAGTTCCTGCAACCATTCATCGTATATTTTAGTCTCCAGTCCCCTAATCATCTTTGTTGCTCTTCTCTGCACTCTTTCTAGAGTCTCAACATCTTTTTTAGATCGTGGTGACCAAAAAGGAGGGATTTTTGGCGCTCTCTGAGCTTGGTTGTGAAAAACCGTGAAACCCACTTCACAAATGTGTCCCTTCGCAAGCATAAATTGTGGCTGTAACTCGAGGACGACCTGACTTGTGTCCCCTGTTCTTCCGTTTCAGGGTGGTAGAAAAGCTGAAGGCGTGGAAAGCCTCAAGAGAGGAAAGCAAAGGCTTGTGTTGTTTTGTGGGGCATGTTTTTGGTAATAGAAAAGAGAGAGCCAATTCGCAAGAAACGTGTTTTCGTTCGCGTGCTCCATGCCGAAAGTTCACAGAAGCCCTTCGGACAGATGGAGTTTATGTTTCAATTATCTTTTTTTTTTTTCCCTTCTCATCAACATAGGTAGCTCTAGCCGTTAGAAATAAAACGTCGGATTGCACTGGGTCACAAGCAAGGATGAACATGAGCCGAATGTGGAGAAGCAAGGACATCAGGCCAGCAACCAAATGTAGGTTAGTCCACTCTGCTTCGTATGTTCCCCATAGCAATAGCACTTAGAACTTATATACCGCTTCACGGTGCTTTACAGCTCTCTCTAAGTGGTTTACAGAGTCAGCCTATTGTCCCCAACAATCTGGGTCCTCATTTTACCCACCTCGGAAGGATGGAAGGCTGAGTCAACCTTGAGCCGGTCAGGATCAAACTGCTGGCAGTGAGCAGAGTCAGCCTGCAATACTGCATTCTAACCACTGCGCCACCACGGTGCTGGCTCCTTCCTTCCTTCCTTCCTTCCTTCCTTCCTTCCTTCCTTCCTTCC
>NW_026844077.1:5235053-5289249 GCF_029531705.1 Pantherophis guttatus | reverse complement strand
TAGAATAGAATAGAATAGAATAGAATAGAATAGAATAGAATAGAATAACGGAACGGAACAGAACAGAATAAAATAATGGAATGGAACAGAATGGAACGGAACGGAATGGAATAGAACAGAACAGAATAGAATAGAATGGAGAGGGAATAGAATAGAATAGAATAGAATACTATACACTAGTTCTTCATTGGATAAGTGCAATTGGACACACAAGAAATTTATCCCCAGTGCATAAGTTCTTAGTGTACATACAAACAACAAAATGATACATCACAGATCATAAGACACAAACAATAAGTGATAAACCCTAAGATACCAATAGGAGAAGGCTAGAAAGATGAGAAGAGGAAGATAATAGCAATACAGCCGTACTACATGAGTAAATCTTTTTAGGCATAAAACAGTGCCATGGGAAGTTAGGTGTTTAGCAGAGTGAGGGCATGGGGGGAAAGAAATCCAGAAGACCCCTGACTGTAGGTTGTGTACTCTTAGCTTAATACAGCTTGTAAACTCCCAACTCACTTGAGAGTTTCAAAAACTCACCCTGGAAGAGCTTCGGATGCCCTCGGACAGCTGTCGGATCGCACTTGTGCACGTAGTGATGGTTTTGTTGGTCTCTTGTTGAGTTGTGTGGCTGCAAAGAAAGAAAGGTCAATCTTGATGGAAGCCATAGAGTCAAGCTCAATTCCAGAGAAATGCTTTAGAGCACTTTTAGGAACGTTTTGACCTCCAGCCATAGCCCCATCCTGCCATTCTTCCAGTAAAAGCCCAAATGCTATTTTAACAACCATCCCTAAAAGCCTAAAGAGATCTTCACTCATAAAAGAAAATCAGTCGTTTCAGAGGTCAGCGTTGGAAGAGTCCATTTCTATCTATTGGGCTACATTTTCAGATCCTTCTGCACCTACTTAACGTTAAACACACGCTCAGGAAAAAGTGAAGAATGGATACTGATTTTTTAAAAAGTGATACGAGGTAGCAGCACTTAGCGGAGCTTGGCCGAGCTCAGAACACCGAAGTGGCGTAGGACAAGGACGGAAAACCGCCAGGTCAAGTGAGAGCAGGAAGCTGAAGAAACATCACTGATGGCAAAACATCTTATTTTGAGGCGAAGGAAGGAAGAGAGATATTATAAGCTAACAGCGAGGACAATGAACAAGTGGAACAGCTCGCCTTCAGAAATCACGGGTGGTCCACCACTGGAGGTTTTTAAGAAGAGACTGGACAGTCACTTGTCTGAAATGGTATAGGCTCTTCTGCTTGAGCAGTGGGCTGGACTAGAAGACCTCCAAGGTCCCTTCCAGATTCTATTCTATTCTATTCTGTTCTGTTCTGTTCTGTTCTGTTCTGTTCTGTTCTGTTCTACTCTACTCTACTCTACTCTACATTCTACCCTACTCTACTTTACATTCTATTCTACTCTACTCTATATTCTATTCTATTCTATTCTATTATTCCATTCCATTCCATTCCATTCCATTCTATTCTATTCTATTCTATTCTATATTCTACTCTACTCTACTCTACTCTACTCTACTCTACTCTACTCTACATTCTATTCTACTCCACTCTATATTCTATTCTATTCTATTCTATTCTATTCTATTCTATTCTATCTATTCTACTCTACTCTACTCTACATTCTACTCTACTCTACTCTACTCTACTCTACATTCTACTCTACTCTACTCTACTCTACTCTACATTCTCCATCTCCATCCATCCCACCATCCCATCCCATCCCATCCCATCCCATCCCATCCCATCCCATCCATTCCTATTCCTATTCCTATTCCTATTCCTATTCCTATTCCTATTCCTATTCCATTCCATTCTATTCTACACCACTTCAGACAAATGGTTATCCAATCTCTTCTTAAGAACTTCCAGTGTTGGAGCATTAACAGCTTCTGGAGGCAAGTTGTTCCACTGACTAATTGTTTAGGCACTCTTCAAACTTTCCTGGACTTTTCACTTCTTCCTTTTGTTGATTTTCCAGGTCTCTTTTGAAAGCAAAGGAGAGATTGAAGACCTCTGTCCATCACTGATGGCTATCTTACCATCTACTGCAAGCATCAGGTCCATCTTTATCTTTTCTTTTCTTTTTTTTAACCACTGATGTAGCCAACAAAAGATTTTTTTTTTCTTTTGTGCCTTTCAATTTATCCCTGCAGAATTCATTTCCTTTCGTGCTTTGGCCTTTCTCGCTTTCTTTCCTCAATATTTTCTCTCGGCACCCATCACATCGTCCATTTTCCTCATACGGCCTTTTAAACTTGGAGCTCAGAAAACAAGTTTCTTATGGAGATGTAATGGTTTTCTAAATCGCCCCACAAACCAGGTTACAAATGGGTTTGAAAATTCACCCCGGAGAGCTGTTTTGATGGAAGACCTCTTTGTTTGTCCCTGTGTTTACTCCCCGAAGAAGACACAATTTAACCAACACTTCTGTTGTGGTGTTGCTTCTCCTGCCTCACAAACTTGTTTCCACTTTTGTCGACAGAGGTTGTGTTGCAGGTCTGGTTTTGCACAACCTGATAAAGCATATTGTTTATATACTGTATATATATATGTGTGTGTGTCTGTGTGTTTTTCCTCTAGCCAGGTTTTTCCTATGTAACCATGGTTTTTCTGCAGCCCTAGCTCAGTAGAATCACATCCACTCGATTTTGGGCTTTTTTCTTTTCTGGCAGCCAGCAAGCTCTTCCTGCTGCCAGGTGAGAGACTTATATAGATCTATTTCTAGCTCGTTCGCCTTCATCAGTAAGCCACACCCACATCTCATGTATCCTCCCTGTAAAGGTACAATATCTATTTTCTTACTTCTTCATAGGATTTATGTGTGTTTTTCCTCTAGCCAGGTTTTTCCTACGTAACCAAGGTTTTTCTGCAGCCCTAGCTCAATAGAATCACATCCACTCGATTCTGGGCTTTTTTCTTTTCTGGCAGCCAGCAAGTTCCTGCTGCCAGGTGAGAGACTTATATAGATCTATTTCTGGCTCGTTAGCCTTCATCAGTAAGCCACACCCACATCTATATATATATTAAATTTATAGGTTTGCTCATCTCATCATCGAGAGGCTTTGGCTTGGTTTGAGCTCTGGGAACTGGCTGGGCTGAACCAATGTGCCTCATTGCACAGTTTCATGAACTTGGGCTTTGAACAAACTTAGAGAGGGGTTTTGAGAACACAACAAGCACTGATGATGTTACCTAGTTTGGTAATGAAATGTCTGTAAGAAAATAACCAAGCTCAGAGATCACCTAGGATCCCACAGTCATCGTCTTCCTCCTCCTCCTCCTCCTCCTCCTCCTCCTCCTCCTTTCCACAAACCCCATTCCCTTCTAGCACTGATGATATTACCCAGTTGGGTAATGAAACGTCTGTAAAAAAATAACCAAGCTCAGAGAGCACCAAGGACCCCACAGTCCTCCTCCTCCTCCTCCTCCTCCTCCAGATAAGATATTATTATATTATAACATAGTAACCCATATTATTAGGAACTAGATATCCACGTAAAATCTCAAATTAAAGAAACAGAATAACAGAGTGATCATGATTCAGGCACTTAGCAATCCGTATGTACTGTATTTGGCACTTACCAATAGCGCTTAGACTTATATACCACTTCACGCTGCTTTCCAGCCCTCTCTAAGCAGTTTATAGAGTCAGCATATCGCCCCCAACAATCTGCCTACTCATTTTATCCACCTCAGAAGGATGGAAGGATGAGTCAACCTCGAGCCGGTCAGGATCGAACTGCAAAACCGCTGGCAGCCGGCAGACAGCAGAAATAGCCTGCAGTACCACATTCTAACCACTGCACCACCATGGCATAGTGCAGTATCCAAGGTTTACATGATCCCCATTTGAGCCGTGGTGGCGCAGTGGTTAGAATGCAGTACTGCAGGCTACTTCTGCTGGTTGTAGTTCGGCAGTTCGATCCTAACCGGCTCGAGGTTGACTCATCCTTCCGTCCAGGGGTGAAATGCTCCCAGTTCGGACCGGATTACTTGATCCGGTAGCGATGGAGGCGGGTGGTTCGGAGAACCGGTAGCAAAAATCCCTGCCCCACCCCACCCCCCATTGCCCAGCTGAGCTGCGCAACCATCAGAGGCTTTTTTTTTTAATTTTTAAAAGCATTTTTTCTACAACCTCTTTGGCCAAAAAAAATGCTTTTAAAAGTAAAAAAACAAAGCCTCTGCTGATCAGGCAAGTCAGCTGGGATCGTCAGAGGCCTTAAAAGCATTTTTTTATAACCTCTTCAGCCGAAGAGGTTGTAGAAAAAATGGTTTTAAAAGTAAAAAAAAAAAAAAAAAGTTGGCCACGCCCACTCAGTCATATTACCCACCACCACCAAGCCACGCCCACAGAACCAGTAGTAACAAATTTTACATTTCACCATTGCTTCCATCCTTCCGGAAGTCGGTAAAATGGGGACCCAGATTATTGGAGGACAACAGGCTGACTCTGTAAACCGCTTAGAGAGGGCTGCAAAGCACTGTGAAGTGGTATATAAGTCTTAAGTGCTATTGCTATTTGTGGTTTACGACAAGTCCATTTTGCAACCACACCATTCACTTAACAGCCGCCATGATTTGCTTAACAACCAGGGCAAAACAGGATGTAAAAATTGCACGCGACTCGCTTTCCAACCGTCTTGCCTAGCAATGGAAATCCTGATCCCAATTCTCGGCGTATGTCAGGGACTTCCTGTAAGTTTTTTTTTTACTAAAAAAACCCCCTTCTTCTACATAAATTAACCTTCTGAACTGCTGATTATTCCCAAATATGCCCGATGAGGAACAAGCCCCGTTATCAAAATCTCATTGCTGTTTTACCTCCAACAAAGAAATTTATTTTTTAAAAAATATATTGACATGTTAAGTCATATGTGGGTCTTAAAGCAATTCCGTTCGGCTCTCAGGCATTTTGGGGAATTTCTGTTCACGTTGCAATTTTTGGCTTCCTTCCCTAATTTTCCTTTCCCAAACTAATAAGCATATCAAAACGCAGCTTTCTGTTCTGCCCCAGCTACGGACCCCAAAGAACGCAGCACACACAAAGTCTGTACAAACCTTAGTTTACTAAATTAAATCAGTTTTTTTTTCCAAACAAAGGCTGTTAATTAACTTTCTTAACAGCCTACAAGAATCCAAAGAATAAATAATCGTAATCTTACTATGGTTGGCAGAAAGCCCAGAAGCAATTTGCAGATAACTAAGATCAAGACGCGAAGGAGAGTGAACGAAGTTGTTCCCTGCAAATTGCTTCAGTCGTCGTCCTTCCTTAAATAGGCTAGGGGAGTGGCCAATTAGCCCCAAGCCTTACTCTCGAGGAGACCTCCTCCTGAGGAGCCACTCCTGCCTTTTGTCTGCTCTGTGCGCTCGTACATCAAGAAGAGGCTCCTCCTCTTCGTCCTCTTCACTTAAGGGAGCTTCTGGAGGTTCTGAAGGCCCTGGCTGAATCCCCGCCTCTGGCACCACATCTTCTCCAGCCTCCTCATTGTCTGACTCGAGTGCCAGCTGCACAGGCTGCTGGCACAACACCACACCAGCCTCCTCGCTGTCGGAATCAGCTACTAACTGCACATGTCACTGATGGACCACAACACTTTCCTTGGAGACTGGTCATCTCTTGAGTTTTCTGAAGCCGTTTTTAGGCTGGGGGGAAAAAATGCCTTCAAAACTGCACATTGTAGAGAAAAGTACATAAGTGGGTTTTTTAAAAAAAGACAGAAAAATGGAATTATTAGCTTTCGGGACCTACAATTTCCATATTTTTCTTCCCTTCCCCTCCAGAAATAATCTGCAGATAAGCACCGATAAAACATTATCATAAATCACAATGAACATCCAGGAGATTCTGTGCATAACTCCGGCTCAAGACTAAAACTAAGAAGAGGGAGTCAAGCTATTCTCCAAAGCACCTGAGGGTAGGACAAGAAGCAATGGGTGGAAACTAACAAAGGAGAGAATCAACCTAGAACTAAGGAGAAATTTCCTGACAGGGAGAACAATTAACCAGTGGAACAACTTTCCTCCAGAAGTTGTGAACGCTCCAACACTGGAGGTTTTTAAGAAGAGATTGGACAACTATTTGTCTGAAGTGGTGTAGGGTTTCCTGCCTAGGCAGGGGGTTGGACTAGAAGACCTCCAAGGTCCCTTCCAACTCTGTTATTCTATTCTATAATGAAGGCATGACGTTCTGAAGGTAGCCTTCAAAGCTAGAGAACCATCATTCAAGGTCCCAGCTTGCTCTCGGCTTTCAGATTGGGTCCGGGAAATAGGAAAATCAATAGTTGGCAGGCCGAAGAAAGCAATAGGGTGTCAGAAATGATGGAGTAGTGATGCTAAAATAAGAGAGAGAGAGAGAGAGAAATCAATGCCTACAAATCATATTTTTATGTTCTATCAGAGTAGAACCATAAACTCGGAAGAAGACTTGGAAGCCAAGTTCAGGCCAATGCAGGGATCCAGATGAAAACATCCCCAACTGTTATTAAAGAAAAGTTTGGAACCAGCAATAGGCAATACAGGATATAACCCTGTGTATATATGCTACAATGGCAGCTACTTTTGGTGTGTAGATTAAAGGTAGTGGACTAGAATCTGGGGAGAGTCCGGGCTGAGGCGCAAAAGTAGTTATGTGACATTGAAGACATTTTTTGTCTCTCAGTCCTAAGAATAACGCAACAGTGGATAACTTGTCAAAATGCTGGGCCCTTCCTCCTTTCCTTTCCTTTCCTTTCCTTTCCTTTCCTTTCCTTTCCTTTCCATTCCTTTCCTTTCCTTTCCTTTCCTTTCCTTCCCTTCCCTTCCTCCCTCTTGTTTTGTTCCTTTTTCCTTTCCATCTTTCCTTCCTTCCTTCCTGTTTCACTCCCCTCCCTCCCTCCCTCTCCCTCTTTTTCTCTTTCCTTCCTTTTCCCTTTCTTTTTTATTTCCTTCCTTCCTCTTTCTTTCATCCCTTCTTTCCTTTTTCTTCTTTCCTTCCTTCCTGTTTCTCTCCCTCTTTCTCTTTCCTTTTTTTACATTTTTCCCTCCTTCCTTATTTCATTCCTCTCTCCCTCCTTTCTCCCATCTCTGTCTTTCATTCCTTTTCTTTTTCTTTCCATCCTTCTTTCCTATTTCTCTCCCTCTCCCTCTCCTTCCCCTTCCTTCCCTTCCTTTTTTCTTTCATCCCTCTCTCCCTCCTTTCTCACATCTCTTTCTTTCATTCCTTTTCTTTTTCTTTCCATCCTTCTTTCCTATTTCTCTCCCTCTCCCTCCCCTTCCTTCCTTCCTTCCTTCCTTCTCCCCCTCCTTCCTTCCTTCCCCCCTCCTTCCCCCCTCCCTATCTGCATCTGATTGACGCTTGTGTCCCATGCAATCACTTCACTAAAGTCATCTTAATGCTACATATGCAGATTTCAAAAGGAAAGATGAACAAAGGAAAAAAAATAAGAGAGAGAGTAAGGACTATTCATCTTAAACCCAGCCCAGATACTAAAAAGCACAAATGGAAGGATAGATAAGCAAGGTTAATCCATACACATCCACCCACCACCTGCCTACACATCAATATAATGTGATTATTTTTTTTATACATGTGTCACTCAAAAAAACGCTCCCCAGCATTAACACAGCAAAATGAACATCAGACCAGGGAATATTGGAAGTTTGATGCAAAAGTTATTTTTTGATGAAATTGTCTTTAAATTCTGCTCTTCTTCTTCTTCTTCATTTCACGTGCTAAATCCAACCCTGGAGTAGGAGAGACATTTTTTCTTCCTCCCCTTCTTCACCTTGAGTCTTTGACGGCCTCTGCAATCGTATAATCATATTTGGAAGCACTTCACTAGGACATAAACAGCAAACATGGTTTCCTCCATTTTAACCACCCTGATCCATTTATTTATTAAAGTATCTGCAGGAACTTTCTCCGCCGATAAAACCTGAAGCTGTTTACAACAAAGCGATGAAACAAAAACCGTGAAATAAAACCAAGCTATATAAAAAAAAGGAAACTTATACAGCGGAAACACAGAGTTGGAAGGGACCTTGGAGGTCTTCTAGTCCAACCCCCTGCTCAGGCAGGAAACCCTACACCATTTCAGACAAATGGTTGTCCTGCCTCTTTTTAAAAGACCTCCAGTGATGGAGCGCCCACATCTTCAGAAAGCAGGCTGATCTACGCCTGGGGGAAAAATTTCGGTTACTCAATTCACTTAGACAAATGGAAAGGGATTTGGTGTGAGAATATGAAGTCGGTAGTATCCACGGCATATAAAGAGAATATCTATAAGATGATATACAGGTGGCACCTTTTCCTTGATAGACTGGCTAAAATGTTCACTGGACAATCGGCAGAATGTTGGAAATGTGGGCAGGAAAGAGGCAGCTATTATCATCAATGGTGGACATGCCCGGAAGCAGTTAAGTTTTGGGAAAGAATTAAAAAATGGCTTAATGAGATTGTAAACGAAAAGATGGATTGGGCACCAGAGACATGCTTGCTTGACTCCAAACCGGATAATATTAAAAAAAAAAGACTTATGGTATTTAGCCCTACACATCATCACAGCGGTGAGATTGATATATGCACAATTTTGGAAAAATAAAAATATCCCATCGGACGAAGCAACTATAAAAAAGATTTTGGACTGTGCGGAAGCAGATCAATTGACTAAAAAATTAAAAGAGAAAGATCTGACTCAAACATGTTTATCCTGGGAAAAATTATATACTTGGTTAGCGAAGAGAAAGATGCAACCCAACTGAAGAGAGGAAAAGTATTTATTGAAAAACCTATATTATATTAATAAAGTGAGGTCGGATAGACCTAATGGATGTATAAAGAGAGATAAGTCGTTCTATCTCCCTCGGAATATAATGTACTTGCAGATATATTTGTCATCTGTTATGTTGTCTTGTATGTTATTTATATTGTGTGTTGTTATTGTTTGTGTCATTTTTTAATGGAAAATGTAAAGATTATTTAAAAAAAAAAAAGAAAGAAAGCTGATCTGCTAGATCTTGTTAGGATGTTTCTCCTTAATTCCAGGTTGCTCCTCTCCTTGATTAGAACAATCAATCAATCAATCAATCAATCAATCAATCAATCAGAAGAAAGCTGGAAGGGACTTTAGAGGTCTTCTCATCCAGCCCCCTGCTCAAGCTGGAGAGTCTATACCATTTCAGACAAATGGCTGTCCAATCTCTTCTTAAAAGCATCCAGTGATGGATCAACTACAACTTCTGGAGGCAAGTTGTTCCACTGGTTAAATTGTTCTCATTGACAGGAAATTTCTCCTTATTTCTAGGTTGCTTCTCTCCTCTAGTTTCCATCCAGTGCTTCCTGTCCTGCTTACAGGTGCTTTGCAAAATAAGTCAACACCCCGCTTCTCTGTGGCAGCCCTTCTGTTAGGAAATGGCTATTGCCTAACTAGTTGGTCAGGCAATATATAAACTATCAATACATGTTTGTCAAAAGGCATTATATTGCTTTAAGACTGTATTGCATCATCCTGTATCCTGATTGGCTAAGCTCTGTAGCCAATATACTTAAGGGGAAGCCTGAATCATGGATTAAGAACACTACACCATTTTATCTGCTTATTTGCTGTTACTTTCTACCTGATCTCTCTGTATGATCACCGTTTGATCATAGCTACTTGTTGCTTTCTACTATTTATTGAATGTTTTAATACTGAACTTGTTCCTGTTTGAAACTCAAGAAGAACTGTTTTATTGTGTAATGACAACGACTGGTAAGAAGACTTTGTACTTGGAATATCCCTGAATTGATATTTTAACTATCACCTTATCTGTGTATGACTTGGATTGTTATTGGACTTTGCTTTGCTTTTTCCTAAAAGTAAAAGACTACCACAACTCAGTGTGTCAGTATATTAACTGTGGTTATTTACTCTCAGCTGCTTTCATTTGCATACTCAAGGGGTACTCTGCTCAATAACCCATAACATCGGTTATGAGCCAAGAATATCCTTAACACCTTCCAATATTGGAACTTTGTCACCCCCTAATCCTTCTTTTCATTAAACTTAGACATACCCAATTCCTGCAACTGTTCATCTGTTTTAGCCTCCAGTCCCCTTATTTATTTATTTATTTATTTATTTATTTATTTATTTATTTATTTATTTATTTATTTATTTTTGCTCTTCTCTGCATTCTTCCTGGAATCTCAACTCAACATATATATTTTTAATATCACGGAAGCCAAAACTGAATGGAATATTCCAAGTGTGGCCTTACTAAAGCCTTGTAAAGCAGTATTAAGCACTTCACGTGATCTTGATTCTAGCCCTCTGTAAATGCAATCTAAGATTGTGTTGGCCTTTTTGGCTGCTGCCTCACATTGCTGGCTTATACTTAAGTGATTGAGTCAAGAGTATATTCATCAACTGGAATAGAACATGGTAACAAGGTCAGCCAATGTATAGGCATAGCAACTAAGTCAGCCAATGAAGGCTGTTTGGGAGCTGAGACAGACTGCAGCCAGAGCGTGTTTTAGTCTGCAGCTTCTGAGTCTGTGCAGAGAAACTGAAACTAGTCTGTTCTGCTGAAATAAAACTAACTGTTCTCTCCTGCCTTGTGTTTTCTTTGTAACTGCTACATTGGATGAATCTGCTATTGGTATTGTAAATTTATTTCATGTTTTATTATGTATATAAAGAAGTTAATGAATCCCGCTGAATCAATTTACCTGTATGTGTTTTCTGGATTATTTCTGCAACAAACTCTGACAGATTGTCTATCAGTACTCCTAGGTCCCTTTTACAATTAATAATGTTGAACCAGGTACCACCTATTCTATACCTTTGCATTTGGTGTTCCTTGCCGAGGGGCAAAACCTCATTTTTCTCACCACTGGAAACTGCATCTTGTGACAAATTTCCAGAAGAAAAGGAAGTTGCTTCATTCAAATGTTGCTCCAATAACTTTGCAAGGTTTTTCTTGGTTCACCAAAGACAGGTCAGAGCTGATCCTTTGGGCGCAGAGTCAGAAATGCTAAGCTTATTCTTTTCCCCCAAATATGCCAGATTAAGCAACTCATTACTCGGGCAGACGAGACAAGTTAAGTAACCGTTCAGCCTGATGTTCGAATGAAACGCTTAGAGAATGTGACGCTATCTCTAGAAATGTGCTTTCGAGGTTGACATAAAGCTCCAGGATTTTGCCAACCCTCTGATAGGCCCTCAGTGAGGATTTCACTGGTTCTCAACTCCTTTGGATTAAGGAATCAGCCCTTTCAATATATATATATTGAAAGTTTCCAAGAAAATGCTGGAAAGTAAAGGTTTTGAGGGAGGAAGAGAGAGAGAGGAAGGAAGGAAAGAAGGAAGGAAGGAAGGAAGGAAGGAAGGAAGGAAGGAAGGAAGGAAGGAAAGAAAAGAGAGAGAGAGAGAGAGAAAGGAGGTGGGGGAGGAGGGAAGGAAGAAAATAGGGAGGAGGGAGAGAAATGGAAAGAAAGGGTGGGAGGAAGGAAATGGAAATGGGGAGGAGAGAAGGACGCAAAGGAAGGAAGGAAGGAAATATGGAGGGGAGAGAATGGAAGAAAGGGTGGGAGGAAAGAAATAGCAGGGAGGGAGAGGGGGAAGGAAGGAAGGAAGGAAGGAAGGAAGGAAGGAAGGAAGGAAGGAAGAAAGGAGGGAGGGAGGGAAGGAAGGAGGGAAGGAGGGAGGGAAGGAAGGAAGGAAGGAAGAAGGAAGGAAGGAAGGAGAAAATGGAAGAAAGGGTAGGAGGAAGGAAATGGAAGGGAGGGAGGGAAGGAGGGAAGGGGCTCATTAGTGCTAGAACGGAGTGGGGTTTGCCCTCTGTTTATATATCAGCTGCTTGCCCTGTCACTGCTGGTGTGGTGGTTGTTTTCTCCATAGACATAACGTTTCCTTCTTGATTTTTACCTAACCCACCATGCAAAGAGCCTTGGTAGTACAGTGGTCTAAAGCACCCTGTTATTAAGACCAGCTGCCTGCAATTACTGCAGGTTCGAATCTCGCCAAGGCTCAAGGTTGACTCAGCCTTCCATCCTTTCTAAGGTAGGTGAATTGAGGACCCAGTTTGTGGGGGCAATAAGCTGACTTTGTATAAAATATACAAAAGTATGAAGGCTATTGCTTAACGCATTGTAAGCCGCCCTGAGTCTCCGGAGAAGGGCGGCATATAAATCAAATTTAAAAAAAAAAATGATATTGGGGGAACAGCAGGTAAAATCAGCGAAGTTTGGCTCCCATGCCCAGCCTTGGTCTCAACCTTCCCCATTAGAGAATCCGTTTTCTAAATGATTTAGAATTTATATCTCTGTTTTTTTCAGACTCGTCGCCAATCAAGGAGACTGTCAGATTGGCTGAGCACTTTGTCTCTAGAGAAACCTAATCCAAAATTGCATTGATCTTAAACCAAGAAGGTATTTCTTTCAAGGGTTTAACATATTAATTTACTCCCAGCATCGTTTCCAAAACACCGATGGGACTCAAATTCATAAAACGTGGACAAGCAGATTAAAAAGTACAAGGAAGATTTATTATTAAAATCTTAGCCCCCCCCATTAAAAATGCTAATACCGAAAGACGCATACATGTACATTCACTGGGCACTGCAGGGATTAAAAAAATGGCAGTTTTCTCTTAAGCCCTTTAAAATCCCTTAATCAAAAATGTGAAAGGCCTCATACGGCTTATTTATGTATTTTCTTTGCTTTATTCCATTGCTATCTTGCTTCAATCCATGATGCTTTCTTAAACTTCAGTGAGCTAGAGGGAAAATGTATTACCTTTATACCTAGTCATTCAAGTTTTAGAAATAATCCTCCTCCTCCTCATTTTCCCCTGTTCCTCCTCTTCCTCCCTGCAAACCCAACTCCCTTCTAGCACTGATGATGTTACCTAGTTGGGTAATAGAAACGTCTTCAAGAAAACAACTAAGCTCACAGAAGACCAAACACCCCACAGTCCTCTTCCTCCTCCTCGCATTTCCAGCAGGTAACTCTAACACTGAAGATTTTAAAACCAAGAAAGCTTGATCACAATTCTTATTATTAATTATTACATGGCATCCACTTTAGACAAGATCATATACAAAAGAATCCAACTAGACCTCAGAGATAATCTTCGAAATCCCAAATAATGGAGTTTGCTGTTTGTCTTTACCCTATTCTGTTGTTATAAACCATCAAACAAAAATAATACCAGCCTTCATAACGTTGGTTTTCTTTTTCTTTTTTAATTTGATTTATATGCCGCCCTTCTCCGGAGACTCAGAGCGGCTTACAATGCGCTAAGCAATAGCCTTCATCCTTTTTGTATATTTATACAAAGTCAGCTTATTGCCCCCACAAACTGGGTCCTCAATTTACCTACCTTAGAAAGGATGGAAGGCTGAGTCAACCTTGAGCCTGGCGAGATTTGAACCTGCAGTAATTGCAGGCAGCTGGTCTTAATAACAGGGTGCTTTAGACCACTGTACTACCAAGGTTAATGAGTTTGGTCTATCCTGAAAAGCTAGTAGTAAGCTATCTCCACTAATCTGCGTTTTTTGAAGCTATCAAGAGCCATCATGTGAAGAATCGAGTGGACCCAGTGACAACTCGCAAAGCATCCCTGGCCTGCTCTCGAGTTGCCATAGGCCAGGCGGGATGGGAAACCTGCAAAATGGCACAGCAGCCAAAGACAGATGCACATCCCACGCTTATCTCTCTCAAGGCTGTATCCCAGGGTTACCTACAGCAGCCGAGGGGAGTGATATCTACAACCCACGAAATTGCTCCGTTGGTGAATGTGATTGATGACACATCCTTGAGGGAGGGGGGAAACAGGGTCATAATTGGAATGTAAATTACGTAGGGTCAGAGCTGGCTTCACTTGGGAACGTGCCGACATGAAGCTCCTAATAAATAACTGGATTTCTTTTGAAGCTTGACTCGAGACTCATGATTTAATTAGGGCATCGGTCGGAACCCTGACACCCAGCTTAACCACGATTCTGGAAGTCCCGTCTCCGTTACAACTGGAGCCTGGAGAAAACAAAGTCTCTTAGATATTCTGGTCTTACTTCTTTGAGGGGCTTCAAAGAACAATGATGGCTACAAGGTGCCACCAAAGCCAAACCAGATTCCAATCAAAATTCTGGTTGGTGAGCGTGGTAGTCCTTGGTTTTATGACTACAATTAAGCCCAACTTTTCTTTCGTTAAATGAGACGGTTCTTAAGCTAACTTTGCCCCACTTTACGACCATGCTTGCCACCATTGTTAAGTGAATCACTTCAGATGTTAAGTTATGAACACGGTTTATTAAGCGAGTCTGGCTGCTCCATTGACTTTGCTTGTCAGAAAATTGCAAAAGGGGATTGCGTGACCCTGGGACATTGCAACCGTCATAAGTATGAATCCGTTGTCGAGCCTCTGAACTTTGGATCAAGTGGCCATGGGAAAGCTGCAACAGTCGCTAAGTGTGAAAAATGGTCATAAGTCACTTTTTTTCCAATGGCTGTTGCATCTCTGCACTGTTGTAAGTTGAGAGCTACTTGTAACGTCAAAGATTTATATAGGGTCATTAAGATAAAATGAGATATTTGTAGTTTTACATCCAGTCCTCTTCCTAATAGACCAACTTTGTCATTTGGATTTCAGATTAATGGAGTTGGAAGGAACCTTCTAGGTCATCTAGTCCAAGCCCCCACCGAAGCAGAAGACCCTACACCATCTCTGACAAATGGCAGTCCAGTCTCTTCTTGAAAGTCTCAAGTGATGAAGCTCCCATAACTTCTGGATGCAACTTCTGTTCCATGGGTTGATTGTTCTCACTGTCAGAAAGTTCCTCCTCATTTCTAGGTTGAATCTCTCCTTGGTCAGTTTCCATCTATTATTCCTTGTCTGGCCTTCGGGTGCTTCAGAAAACAGCTTGACCCCCCTCCTCTCTGTGGCAGCCCCTCAAATATTGGAAGATGCTATCATGTCTCCCCTGGTCCTTCTCTTCACTAGACTAGCCATGCCCAGTTCCTGCAACCGTTCATCATATGATTTAGCTTCCAGTCCCCTAATCATCCTGATTGCTCTTCTCTGCACTTTTTCTAGAGTCTCAACATCTTTTTTATAGTGTGGTGACCAAAACTGGATGCAGCATTCTAGGTGTGGTCTTACTAAGGCTTTATAGAGTGGTATTAGTACCTCCCTTGATCTTGATTGTATCTCTCTGTTAATGCAGTTTAGGATTGTGTTGGCTTTTTTGGCTGCCACTGCACACTGTTGGCTCATATTTAACTGGTTGTCCACTAAGACTCCAAGATCTCACAGTCACTGCTATTAAGCCTGGTTTCCCCCAGTTTATATGTGCACTTTTGGTTTTTCTTGCCTAAGTGTAAGACTTGACTTTTCTCTACATTGAATTTCATTTTGTTAGATAGGGCCCAGGGTTCAAGTCTGTCAAGATCCATCTGGATTTTGAGCCTATCATCTAGGGCAGAGATGGCTAACCTTTTTGCCATCGCGTTCCAGGAGCGAGGGGGGTTGCGTACATGTGTGCCCACACCCATAATTCTATGCGCCCTGCCCCTGTGCATGTGTGCGTGACCCCACCCCACGCGACCCCCATTCCTGGCATGCGATGGCAAGGTAGGCCCATTTTTTGCTCTCCCGAGCCACCAGAGTCTTTCTAGGAGTCTGGGGAGGGCAAAAACAGCCTTTCCCACCACCTCGGAGGCCCTCCAGAGGCCAGAAACAGCCTTTTGTCAACTTCCGGTCCCACCTGAGTTCGTGTGGCCACAGATATGGCTACACGTGCCACCTGTGGCACGCGTACCATAGGTTCACCATCATAGATCTAGGGTGTCAGTGAAATTCTCCACAACTTTAGTGAAATTCTCCACAACCTGAAAGCTCAGAGTAGGGAACAATCCAAAAATCCATCGTTAAAAATAACTCCTCCTACGAGAGAAAGAACTACACAGACCCACGCAACACGTTTCATTTAAAAATGACATCGTCTCAAGGGACAAAATTTTGTGCCTCGGAGCTTCTCCTGCGTTGGAAATTTAACCGCAACGTCACACCACATAAACCAATCTGGAGGTTGCAAAGAGACTCACAGGCCGTCGCGCAGTTCCGGTGTGTCGTTTTCTGTCCCCAGAGATTTGAGACTTCTTTCCAGTGATGTCACTGAAAAAAAAATAAATCAAAGACAAATTTTTATGAAAATGCGTTGGCCGGAAAGCAAAGCCAACATTCGGACCTGAAACAAGATTGGAGCTGCAGTTCAGAACTGCAATTGGAGCAATAACAACACAACTTGACTATTGTTTAACAGGGAATTCTCATTTTTTTAAAAGTCCAAATCCAAACTTTAGTCAGACGGAATTACCATATTTTTCGGAGTATAAGAAGCACATTAGAAAGCCTCTGGAGCCTGGGGAGGGCAAAAAACAAGCCTACCGGGCCCACCATGCCATTGCGTGCCAAAAGCAGGGAGCGCGTGAGGGGGGGTCACATGTGCATGCCCTCCCGCGCACCCCCCCCACTTTTGGCACGCAATGGCAAAAAGGTTAGCCATCACTGTTCTATAGCATTTCAAACAATTGGCTGTCCAATCTCTTCTTAAAAGCCTCCAATGTTGGAGCACTCACAACTTCTAGAGGCAAGGAGTTCCACTGGCTAATTTTTCTCAGAGTCAGCAAATTTCTCCTTAGTTCTAAGTTGCTTCTCTCCCTGATTACTTTCCACCCATTGCTTCTTGTCCTGCCTTCAGGTGCTTTGGAGAATAGCTTGGCTCTCTCTTCTTTGGGGCAACCCCTTAAATATATACCTTCTTGGAACTTACAATACAGTCAATTTTCAGCAATTCCAAGAAGATTTCACACCCATTTGCACTCTTCAGGTGACCCCGAAGGCACAGATAAAACTCCAAGTCGCCTCAACGACTCTCAGAAAGAGTGCAAATGGCCAGCTGTCTGCAAAGGGATATAAGTCCTTCTATTTTCCACCATTTGGTTAGAACTGAGGAAGCTTCTTGGATGAGGAGCGAAACATCTTCAAGGAAAAAAGCAAAAACAAAGTCCCGTTGCCTTTTGAAGAAGCACCAATTGGAACAACTCCAAAATGAGCCCCGATACTTTCTAGATGCCCCCCCCCTCACTCCCGGAAGCGAGGAAGGAGGTAAAAATCGCCACTCGATGTAGGCATAACTTCACCTTCCTTCCCCTCTTCCTTCTTTGCCTACCCAGATTTAATTTGCAAATCAGTATGATAATTATGCAACACCTTGAAGGACAAATCTGGATTGTTCGTTTCCAAAGCTGTGATGCCACAGACGATATCACAAAAACACAACACCATTGTTCCATGTCAAAAGCGCGTCTGTACATCTTCAGCAGGCCATACGGCAAACTATTTTTACTCCTTGTTAAAGAATAATAATAATAATAATAATAAAAAAGATGGTATATATTTCTTTGCGTGGAAAATTATTTCTTCTGTTTCTCTTCTCCCCACTCCCTTCAGTTTTTTTGTTTTTTTAAATATTTGCACACAAAAGATGCAGGGAATTAACCTTCCAAGATGTTTTGACATACGAACCGTTGGCATTAATTCGGAAAACGCTGGTGGAAGTACTTTGAAAAATATCTTGAATTTCGTTCGGATCAATCTGGGTGGCTAGAAAAGAGAAGAAACAGAGAGAGAGAGAAAAAAAAATGGTGTTAGATCAGATCACAGACTGCACATCAAGTCCAACGTAAACATTAATGGTGTGTATAATTCCCTAAGACAATTAATCCTCAACCTACGATCACAATTGAGCCCAAAATTTCTGTTGTTAAGCGAGACAATCGTTAAGTGAGTTTTGCCCCATTTCATGAACATTCTTTTTTTTTTATTGAAAAGTTTTAAAATATTTTACAAACAAATTCCCCCCCTTCCCCCACCCCTTCCCCTCTCCCTCCCCACCCCCCCCACCGACTTCCCAGAGCAAAATACAGGGTATTGCATTTAACAAACATAATCTAACATAAGCAAACTAACTATAAATTCTTAACTTCCCCTTACTCTTTAACTCCGCCATAGATATTAAGATATCAAAATAGAAGGGAAAAAAAAAGAAAGAAATCATCTGAATATTTCATTCATAAGCTATTTGCAACTTTTTAGTCCCATATTTGTTTTGTATATAGTCAATCCATCTTCTCCATTAATCCTCAACCTACGATCACAATTGAGCCCAAAATTTCTGTTGTTAAGCAAGACAATCGTTAAGTGAGTTTTGCCCCATTTCATGAGCATTCTTGCCACCGTCGTTAAGTTGTTCAGTTAGTACCATGTTTGCGACACTTTGCTAGTCAGGTCGTAAAAGGGAATCGCGTGACCCCAGGACACCGCAATCGTCATAAGTACATGCCAGTTGCCAAGCATTTTGAATTTTGAACCCGTGACCATGGGGATCCTGCCACGGTCGTTTTGGGTGAACTTTGTAATTTTGAATGATCACTAAACAAACTGTTGTAAGTCAAGGACTATCTATATTCTCCTGTATGTTTATGTAAAAGAGCCTCGGTGGTGCAGCGGACTAAAGTGCTGTTAAGTGCCAGCACTTAGCTGCCAGCTGCCTGCAATTAGTGAAAGTTCGAATCTCACCAGGCTCAAGGTTGACTCAGCCTTCCATCCTTTCGAGGTAGGTAAATTGAGGACCCATTGTGGGGGCAATAAGCCAACTTTGCATAGAACAACACTGCTTGGGGGGGGGGGGGGGGCGAAAGCCCTAATAAGCAGGTTTTATACAAAAAAGTATGCAGGCTATTGTTATAATGCATTGTAAGCCGCCCTGACTCTACGGAGAAGGGCGGCATATAAATTGGACTAATAAATAAATAAACAAATAAATAAATAAATAAATAAAATAAATAAATAAATAAATAAATAAATAAATAAATAACAGTAGAATAGAATAGAATAACAGAATAGAATAACAGAGTTGGAAGGGACCTTGGAGGTCTTCTAGTCCAACCCCCTGCCCAGGCAGGAAACCCTACACCACTTCAGACAAATGGTTATCCAACATCTTCTTAAAAATTTCCAGTGTTGGAGAATTCACAACTTCTGCAGGCAAGTTGTTCCACTTATTAATTGTTCTAACTGCCAGGAAATTTCTCCTTAGTTCTAAATTGCTTCTCTCCTTGACTAGTTTCCACCCATTGCTTCTTGTCCTGCCCTCTGGTGCTTTGGAGAATAGCTTGACTCCCTCTTCTTTGGGGCAACCCCTGAGATATCAGAAGACTGCTATCATGCCTTCCCTAGTCCTTCTTTTCATTAAACTAGACATACCCAGTTCCTGCAACCGTTCTTCATATGTTTTAGCCTCCAGTCCCCTAATCCTCTTTGTTGCTCTTCTCTGCACTCTTTGTAGAGTCTCAACATACATCGTGGCGACCAAAACTGAATGCAATATTCCAAGTGTGGCCTTACCAAGGCATTACAAAGTGGTCTTAACACTTCACGTGATCTTGATTCTATCCCTCTGTTTATGCAGCCTAGAACTGTGTTGACTTTTTTGGCAGCTGCTGTACACGGCTGGCTCCTATTTAAATGGTTGTCCACTAGGACTCCAAGATCCCTCTCACAGTTACTACTATTGAGCGATAGTAATGAATCCCGCTGCATCAGTTTACCTGTGTGTGCTTCTGGATTTGAAGGTAAAAATACAGATTGGGCGAGGCCTGGCTCAAAAACAGTCACTGTGAGAGGGACCTTGGAGTCCTAGCGGACGATCACTTAAACATGAGCCAACGGTGTGTGGCAGCAACCAAAAAACCTAATACAATCCTGGGTTTGTGGAAACAGAGGCATAGAATCAAAATCACGTGAAGTATTAGTACCGCTTTATAAAGCCCAAGTAAGGCCACACTTGGAATCCTGCAACCAGTTTTGGTCACCATACTAAAAAAGATGTTGAGAGTTTGGAAAAAGTTCAGAGAAGAGCAACTAAGACGATCAAAGGCCTGGAGATTAAAACATAGGAAGGACGGCTGCAGGATTTTGGCTCTGGCTACTCTAAAGGAAAGAAGAATTGGGAGTGACACGATAGCAGTACTCCAATATTTTTTTTTTTCAAAAAAGTTTTTATTTTTATTTATTTATTTTATTTTATTTTATTTTATATTGGATTTCTATACCGCCCTTCTCCCTAAGGACTCAGGGCGGTGTACAGCCAAATTAAAAAAAAAAACATGCAGAACAAATATTAAAAACAATTAAAAGATATATAAATTTGGCCCAATTAAAACTCATTTACCAATTAAAAACGTTTAAAACATTTAAAAACAGTTAAAAATTTCATCTTAAGCCAGCCCGGCTTGTTTAAATAAATGGGTTTTAAGGGCGCGACGGAAGGCACTGAGGTCTTGGATTCTCCTTATCTCTGGGGGGAGCTGATTCCAGAGGGTAGGTGCCCCCACAGAGAAGGCCCTCCCCCTGGGGGTCACCAGCCTGCATTGTTTGGCTGATGGCACCCCGAGGAGGCCCTCTCTGTGGGAGCGCACGGGTCGCTGGGAGGTCGTCGGTAGCAGCAGGCGGTCTCGCAGATAGCTAGGCCCTATGCCATGGAGCGCTTTAAAGGTGATAACCAACACCTTGAAGCGCACCCGGAAGACAACTGGGAGCCAGTGCAGCTCGCGCAGGAGCGGTGTTACATGGGAGCGCCATGCTGCTCCCGTCACTACCCGCGCTGCTGCGTTCTGGACCAGCTGGAGCCTCCGGGTGCTCCTCAAGGGGAGCCCCATGTAGAGAGCGTTGCAGTAGTCAAGGCGAGAGGTGACGAGGGCATGAGTGACTGTGCACAGGGAATCCCGATCAAGAAAGGGCCGCAACTGGCGAATCAGGCGAACCTGACAAAAGGTCCCCCTGGTTACAGCCGTCAGATGTTCCTCCAAGGACAGCTGCATATCCAGGAGGACTCCCAGATTGCGAGCCCTCTCTGTGGGGGCCAATGACTCGCCCCCAATAGTCAGTGATGGAGTCAACTGACTATATCGGGATGCCGGGAGCCACAGCCACTCAGTCTTGGAAGGGTTGAGCTTGAGCCTGTTCCTCCCCATCCAGACCCGTACAGCCTCCAGGCACTGGGACATCACTTCAAGGGCATCGTTGGGGTGGCCTGGGGTGGAGATGTACAGCTGGGTGTCATCAGCGTACTGGTGGTATCTCACCCCAAAGCCACGGATGATCTCACCCAGCGGCTTCACATAAATGTTGAACAGAAGGGGCGAGAGGACCGATCCCTGCGGCACTCCACAAATGAGAGGCCTCGAGGTCGACCTCTGCCCCCCTGCCAACACAAACTGCGACCGGTCGGAGAGAAAGGAGGAGAACCACCGCAACACGGTGCCTCCCACCCCCAACTCTTCCAGCCGGTGCAGCATGATACCATGGTCGATGGTATCAAAAGCCGCTGAGAGGTCTAACAGGACCAGAACAGAGGAACAACCCCTGTCCCGAGCCCTCCAGAGATCATCAACCAACGCGACCAATGCCGTTTCTGTGCTGTGCCCAGACCTGAAACCCGACTGGAACGGATCTAGATAAGATGTTTCCTCCAGGAATTGCGGAAACTGTCGTGCGACCACACTCTCAACAACCTTCGCCATAAAGCGAAGGTTGGAGACAGGACGATAGTTGGCCAATATTGCCGGATCCAGGGACGGCTTCTTGAGGAGAGGCCTCACCACCGCCTCTTTCAAGGCGGTGGGGAAGTAACCCTCACTCAACGAAGCGTTGATAACACCCTGGAGCCAGCCTCGTGTAACCTCCCGGGAAGCCAGTACCAACCAGGAGGGACACGGGTCCAGTAAACATGTGGCCGCACTAAGTCTCCCCAAAATCCTGTCCACATCATCAGGAGTCACAGCATCAAACTCCTCCCAGATAACATTCTCAAGACTATTCCTCGTCACCCTGCCCTGATCTACCCAGTCAGAGTCCAAATCCCCCCGGATCTGGGCGATTTTGTCATACAGGTATTGTCCGAAATCCTCCGCCCTGCCTTCTAAGGGATCCTCCCGCACTCCTGGATGGAGCAGGGCGCGGGTCACCCTAAACAGGGCAGCCGGACGATTCCCTGATGACGCAATTTCTCATAAACACATTTACACGTACAGTCATTAAACAACAAGAGAGAGGGGAAGGAGTAGGGAGAGAGGAAGGGAGAGGAGAGGAGAGTGAGAGAAAGAAGAAAGGGAAAAGGAGAGGAAGAAAAGGGAGGGGAAAGAAGAGTAGAAGAGAAGGCTAGAAGGGGGAATTATTATTATTATTATTATTATTATTATTATTATTATTATTATTATTTATTGGTTAATCTTTAGTGAGATTCACAGCCTTTGAGGCTGGTTAATAGCTCAGCAGCTCGAGTCCTAACCAAGGACCTAGGAACTGTTAAAGTATTATTATTATTATTATTATTATTATTATTATTATTATTATTATTATTATTATTATTATTATTATTATTATTATTATTATTGGTTAATCTTTAGTGAGATTCACAGCCTTTGAGGCTGGTTAATAGCTCAGCAGCTCGAGTCCTAACCAAGGACCTAGGAACTGTTAAGGTATCGTCGGAGGATGTAAGCTGTTCCGAGTAAGGTGGTTTTTTGTAGAGTCAAAATGTTCAAGTCCGGCAAATTTAGAATTTCTAAATAGCGGGGTAGCCCTTTGGGTATTGCTCCGAGGGCTCCAATTACAATCGGGACAACACACGATTTCTTTTTCCACAGTCGCTCAACTTCAATTTGTAAGTCCGGGTACTTTGTGATTTTTTCTTGCTGCTTATCTTCAATTCGTGCATCACCAGGTATTGCAATGTCAATGAACCATACTTTTTTCTTTTCAATTATTGTTATGTCAGGTGTGTTGTGGACCAAGTGCCTGTCAGTCTGAATCCTAAAGTCCCACAAGATCTTGAGTTTCTCATTCTCTAAAACTTTCTCAACCTGATGTTCCCAGTGGTTTTTGCTGTACTCAAATCCAAACTTCTGGCACAATTTCCAGTGAATGATTTTAGCAACACGGTCATGGCGTTGTAGGTAGTCAGTTTGTGAAATTTTGCTGCACCCACTGATCAGGTGGTCAACTGTCTCTTCTTTTTCATTGCAGAGGCGGCATTTGCTGTTGGTGGTAACATGTTGAATTTTTGCCTTCATACAGTTTGTGGCTAGGGCTTGTTCTTGAGCTGCCAAAATAAAGCTTTCTGTTTCTTTTTTCAGTACTCCTGATCTTAACCAGTTCCAAGTTAGTTTCTGGTCAGATTTGCCTTCAATACTTTTCAAGTATTGGCCATGCAGAGCTTTGTGTTTCCAATTTTCAGCTCGCTGCTCAATTACTTCTTTCTTATATTCTGCTTTTGTTTTAGTTGTCTTTAAAAGGCCTCCTTTATTTACTTCCTTAATCATTGGTTCTTCACTTTTCTGGATGTAATCATTCAAGCTGCATTTTTCTTCTTCCACAGTCTGCTTTACTTGTAGGAGTCCTCGACCACCCTCTGCTCTTGGTAAATATAATCGGTCAACATCACTTTTAGGGTGCAAGGCATGATTCATTGTCATAAGCTTCCTTGTTTTTCTGTCCAAATTGTCTAACTCCATCTGGGTCCAGTCAATTATTCCTGCAGAGTATCTAATCACAGGTATAGCCCAGGTATTTATGGATTATTATTATTATTATTATTATTATTATTATTTTATTTATATACCGCCCATTCTCCCGAAGGACTCAGCGCGGTGTACAGCCAGAATTAAAATACAAATATACAAATATACAATATCTAGTTAAAATTACTTAAAATCATTAAATAGTTTGAAGAAGAGAGGAGCGGGGGAAGGGAAGGGGAAGTAGGAAAGAGAAAGAGAGGAAGAACAAAGAAAGTAGGAGGAGAAAGAGGAAGGAAGAGAAGGGGAGGAGAAGAAGAAAGGTTGTGATAAGGGTAAATGGTAAAAGAGCAGCCCTGAAAGAGTAAAAACCAGTACTCCAATATTTGAGGCGCTTACACAGAGAAGAGGGGGTCAAATTGTTCTCCAAAGCACCAGAAGGCAAGATAAGAAACAACGGATGGAAACTAATCAAGAAGAGAAGCAACCTGGAATTGAGGAGAAACTTCCTAGCAGTGAGGACAATTAACCAGTGGAACAGCTTGCCACTAGAACTAGAAGAGACTGGACAGCCACTTGCCTGAAATAGTATAGGTTCTCCTGCTTGAGCAGGGAGCTGGACCTCCAAGGTCCTTTCCAGATCTATTCTATTCTATTCTAATTCCTAATACCTTCAACTTTCCAAAACTTCTTTCTGCGTCCCCTCCAAGGGTAATTTTTTTTTCGGCTGAAGGACAAACCGTCAAAAAAAAACTATTTTCACCTTTCCAGGGCACGAAGTTTATCCGTGATTTATGATTGCAAAATCAGCAAAAATAGAAAAGCGTGTTCCAGCTTGCAATCAAGGTTTTAATCAAACCTCGCCTGACATTATGTATTTTTTTTTTAATTAACTTGTTTTCGTTTGCCTTTTGTTTCCTTATTTAGACGGCTCATTAATAAACAGCGGAGCTGGAAAGAACAAAGCAACTGTCCCTAATTCTCAGCCATTTCGTTTCTGTTCTGCTCATATTTTACAATTTAGAATGGAACCCGGCAGGAAATGGGTATTTTATGGACCCCCTAATATATGATTATAGAGCAGCATTTTTTTTTTTTTTTATCAAGCCAACTTGAGTCTAAGAATATGGAAATATCGAGAATTGAGAGGAAATAAGAGAATTTATAGGGTTTGGAAAAGAAAGAAAGGAAGTTAGATAAATTAAATAGAATGATTTAACTAAATGAAAAGTTTTCCACAACTTTTTCGGGGCCAGGATATGAAAGAAAAGCCTTTCAGGTGAGCATTAAAATACAAAGAGATTTGTCCAACTGTTCAGTTTAACCATTTTTTTTTTTTTAAAGTGAAATACATTAACATTCTTCCTACAAAGTTTCAAACTGGTAATTTGTCAATGACTTTGAAGTTTTCCTGAGGTGCATGTTTGAAGATGGATAACCATTTGTCTGAAGTGGTGTAGGGTTTCCTGTTGGACTAGAAGACCTCCAAGGTCCCTTCCAGCTCTATTCTATTCTATTCTATTCTATTCTATTCTATTCTATTCTATTCTATTCTATTCTATTCTATTCTATTCTATTCTGCCTGCAATGACTGCGAGTTCAATTCTCATCAGGCTCAAGGTTGACTCAGCCTTCCATCCTTCCGAGGTAGGTAAAATGAGGACCCGGATTGTGGGGGCAATAAGATGACTTTGTATAAAATAGAACACCGCTTAGGGGGGGCCAAAAGCCCTACTAAGCAGGCATATACAAAAGTATGAAGGCTATGGCTTAACGCATTGTAAGCCGCCCTGAGTCTTCGGAGAAGGGCGGCATATACATCGAACCAATAAATAAATAAATAAATAATCTACTCTACTCTACTCTACTCTACTCTACTCTACTCTACTCTACTCTATGTTCTACCATGTAGCATGAGGAACATCTGGGCATCCTTACAAATTCTCCATACTTCTTGATATTTAGAGATACCTTTTAGAGATACCTCTAAAAAATGCTTCAACTATCCTCCTCCAAATTCCAAAAATTCCTTGACATTTGGCTTCAAAAGAAACTTTGCGATCGCTTTTAGGACCGCTTCATTATTTCTGAAATGATCTTTTTTGACATTTTAGAAGAGACTGGTGGTGTCCAACGGGGGCTATTTTTTTTTCAAGAGGCAACTAGACTTTCCTGGTTTTCTTTGAAGATGTTTCGCTTCTCATCCAAGAAGCTTCTTCAGTTCTGGCCGGATGGTGGAGAACGGAAGGACTGATACTCCTTGCTGACAGCTGGTCATTTGCATCCTTTTAGAGAGAGTCATTGAGGCCACTTGGAGGCTTATCTACGTCCTGAGGGTCACCTGAGTAGTGCAAATGGAGCCTTCTTGGAATTATTGAAAAGACTGTGCCGTAGACTGGAGATAGATGTCATATTCCTCCCCCCCTGTTGAAGGGGGGGGCTGTTGTTTTTCACTACTCGGGTGACCCTGAGGACACAGATAAACCTCCAAGTGGCCTCAACGACACTTTAAAAAGGATGCAAATGACAAGTTGTCTGCAAGGAGTATCAATCCTTCCATTCCCCACCATCCAGTCAGAGCTGAAGAAGATTCTTGGATGAGAAGTGAAATGTCTTCGACGAAAAACAAAGTAAGTCCAGTTGCCTCTTGAAAAAAAAGGACCTTTGGAACAACCACAACCTGGATGACTGACAATCTCCATCATCAGTGCTAGAATAGAGTGGGGTTTGTAGGGAGGAGGAGGAGGAGGAGGAAGAGCAGGAGGAAGAGAAAAAGAAGGAGGAAGAGTAGGAGAAGGAGAAGGAGAAGGAGAAGGAGAAGGAGAAGGAGGAGAAGGAGAAGGAGAAGGAGAAGGAGAAGGAGAAGGAGAAGGAGAAGGAGAAAGAGAAAGAGAAGAAGGAGAAGGAGAAGGAGAAGGAGAAGGAGAAGGAGAAGACAAAGAGAAGGAGAAGGAGAAGCAGAAGGAGAAGGAGAAGGAGAAAGAGAAGAAGGAGAAGGAAGGCAGAGGAGGAGGAGGAAGAGAAGAGGAGGAGAAGGAGAAGGAGAAGGAGAAGGAGAAGGAGAAGGAGAAGGAGAAGGAGAAGGAGAAGGAGAAGGAGAAGGAGAACTGTCAGGTCCTTGGTGTTCTGTGAACTTGGTTATTTTCATTAACCCAAACTAAGTAACAATTACGATGGGTACTGAATTTCTGCATGAAAACCACCAAGCTCAGAGAACACCAAGGACCCCTGATATTCAGGGTGACCAAGGATGAAATGGCTCTCACATTGTCTACGGAGGTTTTCAGTCATCCAGGTCATGGTTGCCCCAAAGGTGCTTTCAAAAAATGCAACTGGACTTAAAAAAAAGAAATGTTGAAGACATGTCACTTCTCATCCAAGAAGCTTCTTCAGCTCTAACCACCAGTTAGTTAGAACTGAAGGAGCTTCTTGGATGAGAAGTGACATGTCTTCATAAAAAATCAAGAAAGCCCAATTGCCTTTTCATACCACCTTTGGCTCTCACATCTCCCCTCCCCGCAGGGGTGAAATCCAGCAGGTTCTGACAGGTTCTGGAGAACCGGTAGCGGAAATTTTGAGTAGTTCGGAGAACCAGCAAATACCACCTCTGTCTGGCCCCAGAGTGGGGTGGGAATGAAGATTTTGCAGTATCCTTCCCCGAGGAGTGGGGAGGGAATGGGGATTTTGCAGCATCGTTCCCCCCAGGAGTGGGGAGGGAATGGGGATTGTGCAGTATCTTTCCCCTGGAGTGGGGAGGGAATGGGGATTGTGCAGTATCTTTCCCCTGGAGTGGGGTGGGAATGGAGATTTTGCAGTATCTTTCCCCTGGAGTGGGATGGGAATGAGGATTGTGCAGTATCTTCCCCCAGGAGTGGGGAGGGAATGGGGATTGTGTAGTATCTTTCCCATGGAGTGGGGTGGGAATGGAGATTTTGCAGTATCTTTCCCCTGCCATGCCCACCAAGCCATGCCCACCAAGCCACGCCCACAGAACCGTAGTAAAAAAAATTGGATTTCACCACTGCCCTCCCCCCAACTTTTAAAATATTTTGTGTGTATCTTTGTCTGTCCAAACATATTACTACCTACCCATTTACCTTAAATATTCCTTAAAGGCCTTCTTGGTGAACATATTCCAAAAACCGTCTTCCCGTAAAATACAGTACCAGCCAATTTATAAAAAAAAAACCCTTAGAATTTATGCAAGTTCAATTTAATAAGGCAGTTAAAATGAAATCCAATTTTAAATACCTCACAGCCAGAAAACATGCATTAAAAAACTTAGAAGTTAACCCCGTGCACTTTGGAAGAAAAAAAAAATTAAAGAAAAAAACCCAAAGATTTATGCTCAACATAAAATGTTTTGAACAACGTGCATTTTGGAAGAATTCAATGTCGCTTTATATTGTGGCCCGCCAGCAGCCAACAGAGCTGGCAGCAGGTTCAGATAGTGAGGAGGTTGGGGAGGAATGTGGCCCAGTCCTGGAGTCTGGGGAGGGCTCAGACGAGGGCTCTGCATCGGAGGCAGAGAGGGGGCAAGGGTCATCTGGGAGTTCTTTGCTGCTTGCAGTCTCAGGAGTCTGACATCAGCGAGGCAGAAGAACAGCGTGAGCCTGTTCCCAGTGTGCGCATGCGCAGAGCTGCCAGAAGACAGGAACAATTAAGAAAACAGGGTCGACTTGGGAGTAACGCTTGGAGATGATTGGCCCCTCCCATAAGACATAAAAGAGAAGCGAACAGGACATGAGTTTTTGCAGGAAGCAATTAGTTCATCTGGTCAGTTAAAGCTCTGGAAAAGCTCTGTTTGACTCTGTGCAAAGTTTGGCCGTGCCCTGCGTGTGGCAATTAGTTCTCTGGCAGCATTCCAAGGGAGATAAGGTGAGTGTTTATAAACACTCCCCTGAAAGACTGTTTGAGAAGCCTTTCGGACTGGGAATGACAATAATTCACAGCTGTTTGAATTAAACAGGTTTGCCGTGACTAAGATTGTGCTCTATATTTTCTAAGGAAGCCTAGGTCAGAACCTTTTATTCGGCTTTTACCCCGATTTGGTAGAAATTGCCTTCTGATCAGAGAAAATGTCAGCCAGGGATTAACACATTTGGACGATTTAATTCACAACCGTTTTGTTTCGTTGGGAAGTTTCAGGAGAAAAGCTGCAAACTAATCCCGGCTCCGCGTTATAAGCGGTTTCTAATTTAGGGAACCGGTTTCGCTCGGATGGCTTTACAAATGAAGAAGTACCCAGGTTTTTTTTTTAATCAATACGAAGGAATGTCAAAGTGGAGCGGAGAGGGGAGGGGAGGGGTGGATGGGGGAGGAGATGGAGGATGTGAGGAAAATGTCTCGTCCCGAACCTCCGTTCGATGGGGCTTGTCAGGGATCCGATGCTTTGAGTCGTTATTTGCACGGGGAAAGATTCAAGGATTCCGAGGGAAAGATTCAAACGATCCATTTTTTTTCTTTTCAATCAAGGAAACTCGGTTTAGTGGAAAATACCAGTTTCTGGGGGCCTTTAGTGCTCCTTAAGCGTAGTTTCCTTACAGATGTTTCATTACCAAGTAAGGAATATCACAGCACTGATGATGTTGCCTAGTTGGGTAATGAAATGTCTGCAAGAAAATAAGCAAACTCAGAGAGTACCAAGGACATCAACAGTCCTCCTCCTCTTCCTCCTTCTTCTCCCCACCCTCTCTGCTTTCCCCTCCACACCCTCCCCTCTCTTCTTCTCTCCTTTCTACCTTCTCTTCTCCTCCTCTCCCTTCCCTGTCTCTCTCCTCTCCGTCTCTTCTACTTTCTAACTTCCCCTCCCCCATATCCTCTCCTCCCTTCCCTGCCTCTCCTCTCCCTTCCCCTCTTCTTCCCTCCTCTCCCCTCTCCTCTCCCTTCCCCTTTCCTCTCTCCCTTCCTCTCCTTCATCCTCTCTCCTCTCCTTTCTTCTTCTCCTTCCCTTCCGTTCCTCTCTTCTCTCCCCTTCTCTCCTCTATTCTCTCCTCCTTCCCTTTCTTCCCTCCTCTCTCCTTTTTCCCTTTCCCTTTCCTCTCTCCCTTCCTCTCCATCCTCTCTTCCTTCTCCTCTCTCTCCCCTCCTCTCCTCTATTTGCCTCTCTTCTCCCCTCCTCTCCTCTCCTCTCTCTCCCCTCCCCTCTTCTTTTCTCCCCTCCCCTCCTCTATTCTCCTCTCCTTTCTACTTTCCCCTCTCCTCTCCTCTCTTCATTAAGCCAGACAATCACACGAACTCCTTGTTTAACAGCCATCATGTCTTCACAGTCATGACGCGAGGACTACATTTTTATCACGCGACCACGGAGATGCTACAACAGTCGTAAGTGCGAAAAAACAGTCATAAGCCACTAAAATAATATTTTTCAGTGCCATCATAACTTTGAAGGTCACTAAATGAACTGTTATTAAGTTGAGGGCTACCTGCATTTTAGAAAAGAAACGCACACTGAGGTTTTGCTTCCGAACTAAGTAGACTGTCTGTTGTGGCTCCGTTACCTGAGCCTGTGTCATCGGCAGGAGAGGACTCTGAGAGTGAAGGGGAGGAGCTGGCAAGGCCTCCCTCTCCAGGACCCTCCTCTCCGGCAATGCCTTCGGTGTCCGCCGAAGGGCAAGAGATAGGGCCGGGACCAAGCACGTCTACACAGCCACAGATGGACAGTGATGAGGGTAATGAGTCTTGGCTGGATCCACGCCAGCGTCGCAGAGATAAGCGCGCACAACAGAAGAAAAGGCATGCCTGAGATTAGGCTGAGTCACTGGACCACACCCCACAGGGTATAAAAGGGAGCGTGGTGGCCAGTCAAACCTTGTGACAAACAAAGCTGAAAGCTTCCACGCCATTCTGCATTGCCAGACTTTTGCTTTAAGACTGGATTATCTCTGGACTTGATTGTAATTATTGAGTTGCTTTCCTTTGATGTACCAGGAGTGGGGAGAAGTTATCTCTCCTCTTTGTAAATAATAAACTCTTGGCAGGCAGCCACTAGGTTGTTGCCAAGTTCCGTTATCATAAGGAAAAGGATTTTGCCAGCTGGTTTGGTCTTTAACTCCTGAACGTCTGTTGGTGTGTGTGCGTGTGGTTGGGGACAGAACACTGTCTTTCTCAACAGGCATTCCCTGGATGATCAGAATATGTGCCAACTTACTACAGAGACACAAATCTAGTAATTCTCCACAGTTTCTTCATTCCTACCTGACCTTTAAACCTTCAACCTGCCTCGAATTGAGTTCCTGGAGGAGGAGAGCAAGACCGATTAGCATTCGGCAACTCGGCTGGGTGGACTGGCACCTGAGCAAAGTGTGTCGCGATGAAACGCCATGTTGCTCAGCAAACGCCTTGATTGCGACGAGAGATCACAACTGCACATGCTTAAGGTGAGGCGGTCAAGGTGCTATTTGTCACCCAAGGTCCCTTGCGCAGCGAGAAAAAAATAAACCTATTTTTTTCTTTATTTTTCCCACTTCTCGCTTGTGCTGAAAAGTGCCAGGAAAAAAAAAAAAACCCATTGGGAGAAGAGAAGGATGAAAGGAACGGACCAATAAAAGAAAATTAGGAAAAAAAATGAAAATTATTTTTTTCTTCTTTTGGAAAGCAAAGCTCAACACATATATGTCAGTGATATGCCTTGTATATACTGGTGGGATGTGCTTTACTGTTTTCATTATTATTTCAGAATAGAGAATAACAGGGTTTGAAGGGTCCCTGGAGGTCTTCTAAACCAACCCTCTGCTCAACGCATTCCGGACAAAGGGGTGTCCAATCTCTTCTTGAAAACCTTCAGTGATTTAGCAGCCACAACTTCTGGAGGTAAGCTGATTTCCTCTGATTAATTGTTCTCGGGATGCGATGGCTCAGTGGCTAAGATGCTGAGCTTGTCGATCGAAAAGTCGGCAGTTCAGCGGTTCGAATCCCTGGCGTCGCGTAACGGGGTGAGCTCCCGTTCCTTGTCCCAGCTTCTGCCAACCTAGCAGTTCGAAAGCAGGTAAAAAATGCAAGTAGAAAAATAGGGACCACCTTTGGTGGGAAGGGAACAGCGTTCCGTGCGCCTTTGGCGTTGAGTCATGCCGGCCACATGACCACGGAGACGTCTTCAGACAGCGCTGGCTCTTCGGCTTTGAAACAGAGATGAGCAGCGCCCCCTAGAGTCGGGAACGACTAGCACATATGTGCGAGGGGAACCTTTACCTTTACCTTTAATTGTTCTCACTAAAGAAAACAAACACTCCCACCTACATTGAAAGGGAAAGACACTGTATATCAACAGAGGACAAATCCCACCCCTCTTCTAACACTGAAGATGTTACCTAGGTGGGTAATGAAACATTTGCAAGCAAACAACCAAGTTCAGAGTGCACTAAGGACCCCACAGTCATCTCCTCCTCCTCCTCCTCCTCCTCCTCCTCCTCCTCCTCCTCTCATTCCACAAACCCCACTCCCTTCTAGCACTGATGATGTTACTACTTGGGTCAAGAAACCGCTTCCAAAAACCCCAACCGAGCTCAAAGGATCCCACAGTCCTCCTCTTCCTCTTCCTCCCTGCAAAACCCCATTCCCTTCTAACACTGATATTATCTAGTTGGGTAATGAAACATTTGCAAGAAAAGCATCAATCTCAGAGGGCACCAAGGAGCCCACAAGAAGCTATTTCCTGACCACAAGTGCCATTAAGCCATGGAACAGCCTGTCTCCTGGAATTCAAAATTCTGGTGCTCAGCAATTTGACTCGTATTTACAACGGTTTGCACCGTCCCGGGGGGGGGGGGAGGTGTCACACAATTTCCCCCTTTTGTGACCGTCTGACAAGCAAATTCGTTTAGCCACCGCGTTCCTAACTTAACAACTGCAACTGTGAGTTACAGCTGTGGCAAGCTAAAATAGGGGCAGAATTCACTGAACAACCGTCTTGTTTAGCAACATGATGGGCGTAAATCGAGGACTGCCGGTACCGATCAAGATATGGTGCTCCTTTGTGGAATACAAATATAATGTCACTCGGGGGGTTTTTATATAAAGAGGTTCTTTTCACAGATGCGGGCAGATGGCAGCTGAAGACATTACAGACACTGTTGGATGAAGGGTTTAATTTAACTTGGTTACAATATAATCAACTACAACTGAGATGGAAAGAGGACCAAAAAACTGGTATTATGTTGCATGAGGAAGAATTGGTTAGACATATAAGAGAGAAAGGTCCAATGCATATTAAAAGGCTTTATAATGTTTTGTTAGAAAGAGATTCAGAAATGGAATTAGTTAAAGATTGTATGATTAAGTGGGCACAGAATTTTGAAGAACCAGTGATGCTGGAAACTTGGGAAAAAATTTGGGTTCAGAATGTTAAATTTACACAGTCGCAAAACCTGAGAGAAAATTTTTATAAAATGTTTTATAGATGGCATTTAGATCCTAAAAAGTTGTCATGTATGTACCCTAATGTTCAGCCAAAATGTTGGAGATGCAAATGTTTGGATGCTACGTATTATCATGTTTGGTGGACCTGTAGGAAAGTTAAGGCTTTTTGGATAAAAATTTGGTGGGTCATGCAGAATGTTTTGAGGAAAAAAATTCAATTCTCTCCACAGTTGTTTTTATTGGGTATAGTTAAGGGTTTTACACGGGGTGAAACAAAACTGATATTGTATATGATAACAGCAGCAAGATTGTTGATAGGTAAATACTGGAAGAATGAAGCTTTGCCCACTATCAAGGAATGGACTTTGAAGATGGCTAGTTTTGCAGAGATGGCGAAGATTTCAGCATATTTAAAAGACTGTTCACAAGAGACTTATGAATGGGAATGGAAAAGGTGGATAGAATATGTTCAGAACAAATACCAAACTAGAAAGTATCAAATAGCTTTTATTTGAAAATAATGTATTAGAAATATTTTAATGTAAAGAGACAAAGAGGAAAAATTATACAGGGGGAGGGATGGGTTCAAGCTTATATATCAGTGTCATTAGTTATGAGTACATAATAGGGAAGTCTGGGGGGGGAGGGTTAGGGAGGGTTAGGGAGGATGGGAAGTTTGGGGAGGGGGGGGTGAAAAAAGGGGTGAAAATGTAATTGTAAAACTTTTGCAATAAAAAAAAAAAAAAGATATGGTGCTCCTAGCTTGGCACCCCTGGCATATTTTAATTCTCAGAAAGGGGGTAGTAAACCGTGTGTTTCTCTCGAGAAAGCCTTCCCTTTCATGCTCTCCAACCACATGGAGATTAGAATAGAATAGAATAGAATAGAATAGAATAGAATAGAATAGAATAGCAGAGTTAGAAAGGACCTTGGAGGTCTTCTAGTCCAACCCCCTGCTCAGGCAGGAAACCCTACCCCACTTCAGACAAATGATTGTCCAACATCTTCTTAAAAACTTCCAGTGTTGGAGCATTCACAACTTCTGGAGGCAAGTTGTTCCACTGGTTAATTGTTCTCACTGTCAGGAAGTTTCTCCTTAGTTCTAAATTGTTTCTCTCCTTGATTAGTTTCCACCCATTGCTTCTTGTCCTGCCTTCAGGTGCTTTGGAGAATAGCTTGACGCCCTCTTCTTTGGGGCAGCCCCTGAGATATCGGAAGACTGCTATCATGTCTCCCCTAGTCCTTCTTTTCATCGAAGTAGACATACCCAGTTCCTGCAACCCTTCTTCATATATTTTAGCCTCCAGATTAATGGAGCAGTTTGAGTGTCTTACTTACAGGCAGGGAAAGGGAGAGGGGTGCGGAGAAAGTGAGGAGAGACATAATAAATATGCTAGTTCCAAACCATAAAAGCATTTTTATAGCCCTGTAAACCGATATGACCATCCTCTTCCCCAAACAAGACAAGAGAAGAACATAGTAAACGAGAGAGAGAGAGAGAGAGAGGGAGGGAGGGAGGGAGAAAGAGAGGTCAGAATTTGAAAAAAAATAAATAAATTGGACTGGATTGATTTAAACTATTTGAGGAGCATTACTTTTGTTTTGCTGCTTATTGAAGCAAATAAGAAAGTCAAAGAAGGATTACTGCACTGTTTTTTTTTTCCCCTCCTGAGAAGAATCTGATTTATGAAAGACAACTGGGTTATGGAGACTTAGAATAAACAGCAAGAACTGGATTGATGTTGGCATCCTTCCAATATCTCAGGGGCTGCCCCAAAGAAGAGGGAGGTCAACCTATCCTCCAAAGCACCTGAGGGCAGGACAAGAAGCAATGGATGGAAACTAATCAAGGAGAGAAGCAACCTAGAACTAAGGAGAAACTTCCTGACAATTGGAACAATTAATCCATAGAACAGCTTGCCACCAGAAGTTGGGGGTGCTCCATCACTGGAGGTTTTCAAGTAGAGACTGAACAGTCACTTGTCTGGAATGGCATAGGGTCTTCCTGCTAGAGCAGAGGGTTGGACTAGAAGACCTTTAAGGTCCCTTCCAACTGTTAATCTGTTATTTTAGAACCTCAATTGTGGTCTATGTGCAATTCAGGGAAAGGGCACAGTTCTATAAACGTAAGCCACGGTGGTGCAGTGGTTACAATGCAGTACTGCAGTCTCCTTCTGCTGACTGCCAGATGACTGCAATTTGGCAGTTCAAATCTCACCAGTTCTCAAGGTTGACTCAGCCTTCCATCCTTCTGAGGTGGGTAAAATGAGGACCCAGATTAGAAGCTAGAAACTAACCAAGGAGAGAAGCAACCTGGAACCAAGGAGAAATTTCCTGAGGGGTCAATCTGTTCTCCAAAGCACCTGAAGGCAGGACAAGAAGCAACAGATGGAAACTAACCAAGGAGAGAAGCAACCTGGAACCAAGGAGAAATTTCCTGACAGTTTGTTAATTATCAGTGGAACGACCTGCCACCAGAAGCTGCAGGTGCTCCATCATTGGGGGGTTTCAAGAACAAACTGGATTGAAATGGTCCTAGGACCTCCTGATCTCCTCCTTAGAAGATCTCTAAGATCCATTCCAACACTGTTGTTCTGTTATGATGGACCACAATGTCACCTGGGTTCCTCTCCTATCACCACTCAGGAACATGGTTACTGTTCTGTCCCCGTCTCACACACGCACACAAACAGACAGCCGGGGGTTAAATAAACTGGCAGACAACCAATTCTTCCGATAAGACGCTTGGCAGCAACCCAGTAGCTGCTTACCAAGAGCTTTACTCAATAAACAAAATACCCACAGTCAAGAATTATCCAGTTCGTAAAATAAATCCAAGGCCGATAATGTTGTTTCCAAAGATGCAGTGTGACTCGATAGTAGTTAGTTTTGTCCGTCACAGAGTCTGAATGGCCATCTCACCCCCTTTTATACCCTGTGGGGTGTGGTCCAGTGACTCAGCCTAATCTCTGGCACGCCCTTTCTTCTGTTGCGCGCGCTTATCTCTGCGACGCTGCCGAGGATCCAGCCAAGACTCATTACCCTCATCACTGTCCATCTGTGGCTGCGTGGACGTGCTTGGTCCTGGCCCTATCTCTTGCCCTTCAGCGGACACCAAAGGCATTGCCAGAGAGGAGGGTCCTGGAGAGGGAGGCCTTGCCAACTCCTCTTCTTCACTCTCGGAGTCCTCTCCTGCCGATGACACAGGCTCAGGTAACGGAGCCACAACAGTTACACCTTCTTAATGCCTACAGATGCAAGGCACTGTGTTCCTGTCACTTAACGAGTGGAAGAATTTGTCCTATGAAGTAATAAGATGATGAGGCTAGATGACCTCCCAAATTCTCTTCACACCCTACTGTTTTATGATCCTTATCTTTAAGAAAACTGAGTGGTGTGATGGCCCAGCGGTGAAGACGCTTGCCTCCCACTCGGAAGGTTGAGAGTTCAACCCTAGGTAGCGGCAAATGTTTCTGTTCTGTCACCGTCCCACACGCACACACACCAACAGACGTCCAAGAGTTAAAAACCAAACCAGCCGACAAAATCCTTATGATAACGGAACTTGGCAGCAACCTAGTGGCTGCCTGCCAAGAGTTTATTACTCACGAAGGGAAGAGATAACTTCTCTCCGCTTCTGGTACATCAAAGTAAAATGTTCAATAATTACAGAGTAACTTAAATCCAAATATAATCCAGCAAAGCCTATAGCAAAAGTCCGGCAATGCAGAATGGCGTGGAAGCTTTCATCTTTGTTCATCACAAGGCTTGACTGGCCACCACGCTCCCTTTTATACCCTGTGGGGTGTGGTCCAGTGACTCAGCCTAATCTCTGGCACGCCTCCTTTTTTGTTGCGTGCGCTTATCCCTCCGACGCTGGCGTGGATCCAGCCAAGGCTCATCCCCATCACTGTCTGACTGCGCCTGCGCGGGGATACCTGGCTCCTGGCCAATCTCTTCTCTGTCGGGAGACACCTGAGGTATTGCCAGAGAGGAGGGTCCTGGAGAGGGAGGCCCGGCTAACTCCTCTCCTTCCCTTTCGGAGCCTTCTTCCTCCGATAAGACGGGCTCGGGGGTCGGAGCCACAACAGTTTCTTTCCTGAAGTGCAAAGAAAAAAAAATCTGCTGCGAACTCTGCATAGGCGTCAGGAAGGGCATCCAGCCAGTAAACGCTCAGCTCCATCCAGTCGTCCCAACTCTACTCCAAATTAGGGGATTACAAGGTGGTAAAAAAGGGAATTTTTTAAATGTTTGAACGTCTAGGGAAGCCAAGCCAAACAATTAGTGTTTCTCAAATACAAAGACCAAGAGTGTTTTTACTACAGCTCGCTGATCTGTTGAGAAGTTAAAAGGAACTGCCGGGAGCTATGAGTATTTTGCCTAAAGGGAGAAAAATGAAAAAGCTGATTCCAATATGCATAAATTCCTGTTCACACCATGTTAGATGACAAGGCAGCAGCCTGCGTGAACAAATTCTGTTGAAAAGCAATGGGTTGGATTCAGACGTTGCCGTGTTTTAGAGCAGCCGGATCAAAATTCCTGGAGGTTGTCCAATTTATTCCAATCAGCCTCCTCTCAGCTTGATGACCTCTGAGTCCAACTCCTTGTATCTGTGGTGACACTTGAGGAAAGCTGTTCTAGATACAACCTCTTCCACGTTAATGAAGGGCCTATTTTTAGAGAAGCCAGGAAGGAAGCAAATTGAGGGCCGAGACGGGATCCTTCTAACCACAAGTGAATTAATAAATAACAACAACAACAATGTGGTAAAAAGTAAATGCCATATGGAGGAAGAGGAGGGGGAGGATTCTCCACGAGGAGAATGACTGTGGGCTCCTTGATGCTTTCTGAGCTTAGTTTAGGTTTTAGGTTTAGGTTTTATTTGATTTATATACCGCCCTACTCCCGAAGGACTCAGGGCGGTGAACAGCCACAAGATAAAACACATAAATACAAAATTTAAAAGCAAAATAAAACCGAATTAAACAATTTGGCCCAAGACAGATTTAAAACACCCCAATAATTAAGAACAGATTAAAATTTACATTTTAAAAGGGAAAAAGGGAAAAGGCCAGGCCAGCCTGATGGAATAAAAAGATCTTGAGAGCGTGGCGGAAGGTGCACAGATCCGGGATCCTCCGTATCTCCGGGGGGAGCTCATTCCAGATAATAGGTGCCCCCACAGAGAAGGCTCTCCCCCTGGGGGCTGCCAGTCGACATTGTTTGGCCGACGGCACCCGGAGGAGCCCCTCTCTATGAGAGCGTACCGGCCAGTGGGAGGCTACTGGTGGCAGCAGGCGGTCCCGTAGATAACCAGGTCCTAAGCCATGGAGCGCTTTAAAGGTGGTAACCAAAACATTGAAGTGCACACAGAAGACCACCGGGAACCAGTGCAGCTCGCGCAGGAGAGGTGTTACATGGGAACACCATGTCGCTCCCATTACCACCCGCGCGGCCGCACTCTGCGCCAGTTGGAGCCTCCGGGTGCTCCTCAAGGGGAGCCCCATGTAGAGAGCGTTACAATAGTCCAGGCGGGAAGTGACGAGGGCATGAGTGACCGTGCGTAAGGAGTCCCGATCCAGAAAGGGACGCAACTGGCGAATCAGGCGAACCTGATGAAAAATCCTCCCGGTCACGGCCATCAAGTTGTTTTCTTGCAGACATTTCATGACCCAACTTGATAACATCATCAATATTAGAAGGGTGTGGGGTTTGAAGAGAGGAGGAGGAGGAGAAGGAGGAAGGACAGAAATGGGGATGGAGGGGGAGGACAGGGAGGGGAGGAGGAACAGAAATGGAGGTGGAGGAGGAGGAGGAGGAGAAGAAGAAGAGGAAGAGGAAGGGGAAGAAGGAGAAGGAGAAGGAGAAGGAGAAGGAGAAGGAGAAGAAGAAGAAGAAGGAGAAGGAGAAGGAGAAGGAGAAGGAGAAGGAGAAGGAGAAGGAGGAGAAGAAGAAACAACAACAAAACATCTGGGTAGTTAAACGAATTATCATTAATGTCAGTTATGTCCCTCTGTATAATTTACTGCACTTTCAAAGAAAGGCCCTTCCCACAACCCCTTCAGGATTTTAAAATTCCTAGTCGAGTTCTTTGGTAGTTGCTACATTCTTTATTTTTTTTTTGAACCGTATCATTGCAGCTCTCCTCCCTTTTGTTTTTTGACTGGTCGCATCTTAAATGAATTTATGGGAGAGCGTAAAAATAGCTCTGAAGGCCTTGAAAAAGGCCGCCATTTATTGTCATCTGATCCCTTCCGCTCAGAAGAAAAATTCCATCGAGAAAGTTTTTAGCATTTCCCAACAGCTTTTTCTCTGAGGGGAAAAAAGGACGGGACCAGCTCATATATGTTGCACGAACAATAACTCTTAATTTCATTCCACGTCTGCTTATTTTTAACGCCGCAATTTCTCCCGAGTCCCACCTCCCCTTGCACGAGTTCATAAACCCCCCCTAAAAATGATTTACGTTCTAAATACTAGAAAAGCAACATGAAAATTTAAACTAAGCGATGAGCAAACATCGCTGATGAATTATGAAGTTATCTCATCTATAAAAGACAAACGGGATGTGGCATTTCTGCATTTAAATGGGTTTTTCTTCTTGGAGATTACACACACGCACAGAGAGAGAGAGGCATGAAAATCATTTTGAATAGCAAAAGGCAAAAGGAAGGGACTCCAATAGCACTAGCACTTAAGACTTATATGTTCTGACCTAAGCTTTGTTAGAAAGTATACAGCACAATCTTAGTCCTGGCAAACCTCTTTTATTCATACAGCTGTGAATTATTGTCATTCCCAGTCTCAAAGGCCTCTCAAACAGTCTTTCAAGGGAGTGTTTACAAACACACACCTTATCTCCCTTGGAATGCTGCCAGAGAACTAACTGCCAAATGCAGGGCAAGGCCAAACTTAGCACAGAGTCAAACAAAACTTTTCCAAAGCTTGAACCGACCAGGTGAACCAATTGCTTCTGCAAAAGCTTACGTCCCGTTCGCTTCTCTTTTATGTCTTATGGGAGGGGCCAATCATCTCCAAGCCTTACTCCCAAGTGGACCCTGTTTTCTTAATTGTTCCTGTCTTCTGGCAGCTCTGTGCGTGCGCACACTGGGAACAGGCTCCCGCTGTTCTTCTGCCTCACTGATGTCAGACTCCAGAGGCTCCGAAGGCAGCAAAGAACTACCAGATGGCCTTGGCCCCCTCTCTGCCTCCGATGCAGAGCCCTCGTCTGAGCCCTCCCTGGACTCCAGGACTGGCCCATGTTCCTCCCCAACCTCCTCACTGTCTGAATCTGCTGCCAGCTCTGCTGGCCGCTGGCGGACCACAACATTATATACTGCTACACAGTGCTTCACAGCCCTCTCTAAGCGGTTTACAGAGTCAGCCTCTTGCCCCCAACAATCCGGGTCCTCATTTTACCAACCTCGGAAGGATGGAAAGCTGAATCAACCTTGAGCCTGGTGAGATTCAAACTGCCAAATTGCAGGCAGCCGGCAGTTAACAGAAGTAGCCTGCAGTACTGCATTCTAACCACTGCGCCACCGTGGCTCATGGTGTTCATAGAAATGTGTCATTTCCCTGAATTGCATGTTGTCCACAACTGAGGTTCTAAAATAACAGATTAACAATTGGAAGGGACCTTAAAGATCTTCTAGTCCAACCCTCTGCTCAAGCAGGAGACCCTATACCCGTGATGGCAAACCTATGGCACACATGCCCAAAGTGGCGCATGAAACCATGTCGCCCAGCATGCATTGCCTGTTTGTCTTCCAGGTTTCTGGCATGCACATGCATGCAACAATTAGCTGTCCTTCGCATGCACGGCACTACTGAAAACCGGTGTGCACATGTGCGCCAGCCAGCTGATTGTCGGTTGTGTATGCATGCCAAAACCCGGTAGTTCAGCTTTTCCAAAGCGCGATCCCTTCACATGCACAGCAGTGCCGAAAACCAACCTGCAGATGCGCGCCGGCCGGCTGATTGTTGGGTATGCATGCGCATTAGAACCCAGAAATTCAAGTTTTCTGGAGTGTGGCCCCAACGAGCGCATGCATGCGTGCATGATATTTCCACACAACCTTTTCGGCCCTATACTATTCCAGACAAGTGACTGTCCAGTCTCTTCTTGAAAACCTCCAGTGATGGAGCACCCCCAACTTCTGGTGGTGTTAGGAAATGCCTCCTTAGTTCTAAGTCACTTCTCTCCTTGATTAGTTTCCATCCGTTGCTTCTTGTCGTACCCTCAGGTGCTTTGGAGAATAGCTTGACTCCCTCTTCTTTGGGGCAGCCCCTGAGATATTGGAAGACTGTTATCATGTCTCCCCTAGTCCTTCTCTTCATTAGACTATATATAGGTAGCTTCAAGTTATGACCAAAATTGAGCCCGATATTTATGTTGCTACGTGAAAAATTTGAGTTTTCTCCCGATTTTACAGCTATTCTAGCTATAGTTGTTAAATTAGTCACACGGTTGTTAAGTGAATCTGGCTTCCCCATTGACTTTGCTGGTCAGAAGGTCGGAAAGGGGGATCACAGGACCCCCCCCTCCCCCGGGACCCTGCAACCATCATAAATACGACTCAGTTTCCAAGCGCCTGAATTTTGCTCATACGGTTATAAGTGGGGGGAAAATGAACATGTCACTTTTGTTTTTCGTGTTGTTGTAACTTGGTACGGTCACTAAGTGAACTATCGTACGTCGATGACTACCCGCACCAAGTTCCCACAGCCATTCATGATCTCCAACAACATGAATTTTGTTGACGTGTGTGATGACCTGGGGCATAGCACAGAGGCAATACAGGCAGCTGGCAGTTCAAACCGCCCCTTTATTGCTCCAAATGTCCCCAAACGTTCCCACGTTTCTGGCAAGTCCCAGAGCAAAGTGATGACACAGATACACACGCACTTCAAGCAGCCACTGGCTGCAAATAGTCCAGCCCAACGCTGTGAGCAACTTGGCTGCAAAGGAAGAAATCCAGCAGGCCAAATCAAGGAGTCCAGGAATCAAAGAAGCAAGGCAATTGATCCAGAAATCCAGAAAGAATGCAAGGAATTCAGGAAAGTTCAAATGTTGGCACTCAACATTCCATGAATTCAGTGTTTGTTCCCAACAAAATGCCCCTCCCCACAGCGTCTCCTTAAGTCTCAGTCCCCAGGTGTGCTTTGTAAAGAGGGGCGGGGCGCTCTCCTCCTGAGTAATTGGGTCAGTCTGCGCTGTTCTTACCTTCTCTCCACTCTCCATGCTCGAGGATCAGGAGGGGATGCTCCTTGCTCATCGCCTGAGCTCCGTCTCTCATGTCCACTGCTTAGCCTGCCTTGATCATCCTATCCTGCTTCCTCCCTGCCAACAAGTCATCCCAATCCTGAAAGACCCTGGCCTGACTGGGCCTGCTCCTCCCCATTTTCCTCCCTAGCTAAGGAAGCCACCCTCTCAATCTCTGCGGGCTCCAGTTTCAGCTCATCTTCCACCGCAGATTCAGGCTCCGATGGGGGCATGACAACATGTTTCCATGTCCACTGGTATCTCCCCGTAGAAATCAATTGGATGAAGGAGCCTTGGTAGTACAGTGGTTTAATGCACCCTGTTATTAACACAGCTGCCTGCAATTTCTGCAGGTTCAAATCTCGCCAAGGCTCAAGGTCGACTCAGCCTTCCATCCATCCTTTCAAAGGTAGGTAAATTGAGGACCCAGTTTGTGGGGGCAATAAGCTGACTTTGTATAAATATACAAAAGTATGAAGGCTATTGCTTAATGCACTGTAAGCCGTTCTGAGTCTCCGGAGAAGGGCGGCCTATAAATCAAAATTAAAAAAAAAAAAAGTCCTTTCCCAAAATTCTTCTAACCCAAGAGATAATTCTTTGTGATTGGGAAGATGGCAGGCTGGAAATCAAGAGAGGTGAGTTAAGTCCTTAGTCAAGAAAAACCAGCAAGGTGATGTTGGGACCAGTCTCTCACTTTTACCTCAGCTCATTCACAGGCGGAAAATGGGAGGCAGGGACATTACACAGGACATCTTGAGCTGTGTATTTTGACTCCGATTTACGGGGAGGAGGAATAAATCAAAGCTCAACATCGCCAAAATTCAGAGGGTCTTACTTTTCTGGTCAAAAGTGGCCAGAAAACATTAAAAGTACAGGGAGGACACAGGACTTATAACCACAATTCAGCCCAACATTTCCACTGCTATCCCATCCTCTCAGTTTTAATTGATTTGGTTTTAATTGGGTTGTTTTAAACTATTTGGGCCAAAATTATTTAATTGTTTTAAAATGGTTTTTAAATTTTGTATACTATGTTTTATTCTGGCTGTGCACCGCCCTGAGTCCTGCGGGAGAAGGGCAGTATAAAAATAATAAATAAATAAATAAATAAATAAATAAATAAATAAATAAATAAATGAATGAATGAATGAATGAATGAATGAATGAATGAATGAATGAATGAATGAATGAATGTGCTTTTTTCCAGGAGGCAACTGGACTTTCTGTGTTTTTTTTTCTTTGAAGACATTTCGCTTCTCATCTAAGGAGCTTCTTCAATTCTGGCTGGATTGTAAGGAATGGAAGGATTTATACTCCTTACAGACCGCTGGTCATTTGCATCTTTTTAGAGAGCCGCTGAGGCCACTTGGAGGCTTCTCTGCGTCCTCACGTCATGTGCTGTGTCAGGTTTTTCTTTGAAGGCATTTCACTTCTCATCCAAAAAGCTTCTTCAGCTCTGACAAGGATTCTATCCCTCTGTTTATGCAGTCCAGAACTGTGTTGGCTTTTTTGGCAGCTGCTGCACACGGCTGGCTCCTATTTAAATGGTTGTCCACTAGGATTCCAAGATCCCTCTTACAGTCACCACTATTGATCAAGGTACCACATATACTGTACCTGTTCCTTTTGTTTTTCTTGCCTAAATGTAGAACCTTCCTTTTTTCACCATTGAATTTCATTTTGTTCGATAGCGCCCAATGTTCAAGTTGTCAACCCATAAAGCATCCCTGGCCTGCTCTCGAGTTGCCATAGGAAAGGAGGGATGGGAAACTGATGAAACGGCACAGCAGCCAAAGACAGATGCACATTCCAGACTTATTTCTCTCAAGGCTGTCTCCCAGGGTTACTTACAGCGGCCGGAGGGGAGTCATCTCTACAACCCACGAAATTGCCCCATTGGCGAACGTGATTGATGACACACCCTAGGGAGGAGGGGGAAAACAGGGGCATGATTGGGCCCATAAATTACGTGGGGTCAGAGCTGGCTTCACTTGGGAACGTGCGGACATGAAGCTCCTAATAAATAACTGGATTTCTTTTGAAGCTTGGCTCGAGGCTCATGATTTAATTAAGGCATCCGCTGGAACCCTGACACAAGTCTGTCTTTGTTTCCCTTCTCTGCAGTCTTTGTAGAGTCTCAACATTTTTTTTTTCCCATCGTGGCGATCAAAACTGGATGCAGTATTCCAAGTGTGGCCTTACCAAGGCATTATAAAGCGGTATTAACACTTCACGTGATCTTGATTCTATCCTTCTGTTCTAGCTAGACACGAACGAGACTCCCCTCTCTCTCTCTGCCTGGAAGGCCTGGCTCACAAAGAAGCAGATGGCCTTCTCCGTTTAGGATTAGAATTGCAAAAAATCCAGGAGGAGATCTTTGCCTACGGTTCCCAGGTGGCCTCCTCCATTCAGTTCCATCGATGGGGGAAGCAACTCCTCTGCTTGCCAAGCAGACAAGATGCTCTGTGGAGGATTGGCTGCCTACCCCGAAGCCCCATCTGTTCAAGTAGCTTGGAGCCCATCCACCAGACACGTGGCCTCCTGCCAAGGGTGGCCGTGCCAGATAAACAGAGGGCTTCAGTGGACGTTGTCTGGCTGCTTTCTGAAGCTGATTCTTTGCTCTGCGAGGAAGGGATCGCTTTCCAATAAAGGAGAAGGTTTGTGGCTTGGGGTTGAAACGAGGGGTCCCTGTTGCTCTCAGAGTTTGATGGCTGCAGATGTTTCACGACCCAACCTGGTAGCATAATTGATGCTAGAATAGAGTGGGCTTTGCAGAGAGGAGGAAAAGGAGGAAGGGCAGAAGAAGGAGGAATAAGGAGGAGAAGGGAAGGGGAAGGAGGAGGAGGAGGAAGAGGAGGAGGAGGAAGAGAGGAGGAGGGAAAGGGAGAGGAGGAGGAAGAAGAAGAGGAGGAGGAGAAGGAGGGAGAGGAAGAGGAAGAAGAAGAGGAGGAGGAGGAAGAGGAGGAGGAGGAGGAGGGAGGGGAAGAGGAAGAAGAAGAGGAGGAGGGAGAGGAAGAGGAAGAAGAAGGAGGAGGAGAAGGAGCAGGAGGAAGAGGAAGAGGAAGAGGAGGAGGAGGAGGAGGGAGAGGAGGAGGGAAAGGGAGAGGAGGGAGAGGAAGAGGAAGAAGAAGAGGAGGAGGAGGAAGAAGAAGAGGAGGAGGAGAAGGAGGGAGAAGAAGAGGAAGAAGAAGAGGAGGAGGAGGAGGAGGAGAAGGAGCAGGAGGAAGAGGAAGAGGAGGAGGAGGGAGAGGAGGAGGGAAAGGGAGAGGAAGAGGAGGGAGAGGAAGAGGAAGAAGAAGAAGAGGAGGAGGAGGAGAACGAGCAGGAGGGAGAGGAGGAGGAGGGAGAGGAGGAGGAGGAAGAGGAAGAGGAGGAAGAAGAAGAAAGAAGAGGAGGAGGAGGAGAAGAGGAGGAAACAATCAATTAAAAGCAAAGCAGGAGAAGGAGGAGGAGAAGGAGAACTGTGGGGTCCTTGATGCTCTCTGAGCTTGGTTATTTTCTTTACTCAAAGAAAGCGTAACCCCTTTACTCATACACTTTACATTTCATTACACAAAGTAATGCTCGCGATGATGATGTTAACTACTTTGGGTAAGGTCAAGACTGAAAGAAAACACGGAAACTCAGAGACCACCAAGGACCCTTCAGGCTATGCTATTTCTGGTCCACCCCACCCCACTGTCGATGGAGGAGGCTGACTGAGGACCAGCTGAGCCGAAGTGATTTGTTTTGATTTGTGCTGGACACAGATCCAGCTTCGAGGGAAGAGAAACCAGGTTACACGGATGGTGGTTGGAACGAGACTCGCCACTCGCTGGGCCAAGCTGTTTTCTTGCTACTCCGGCTTATGACATTTAGATTCGGTGCTCAATCTTAATCAACTTCTGGTCTCCAGCTGGATACTTCTGCGATCTATCCAAGGCCACTTTCTAGGAAAATCAGTTTCCTTCATCTACATCATCTACATGTTGTGGTCTGTTGGCCACTGGCCCCTACAGCAGCCGAATCAGAGGAGGAGGAGGAGGAGGAGGTGTGGGAATCAGGGTCAGCATCAAGGCAACCTGAGAGCTCTGAGGGGGAAGAGGGAATGGAGCTGGCAGAGAGAGAGAGACAGAGGTGGATCCTGGGCCAACCATCAGCCCTCAGATTGGAGAATCAACAGTCCCAAGGTCTGGAGGTGGCTGATGAGGAAGAGGAAGAACAGCTGGGTCCAGTGCCTGACACACAGATGCACAGAAGGCAGAGGAGAGGAGAGCAGTGGAAATCTATGGGCCGGTCCTTGGGATGGAAGAGCCACCGTTGCTAGTGAAGCCCCACCTTAGCTCTGGGGATAAAATGCAGGGGGCGGAGATGAATAGATGTGGCAGACAACTATTCATCTTCTGGATGGACGGACTTGTTAGCCTGCGGTGAGAGAGAAACTTTTTGCTGGGGCTGCCGGCCCTCCTAATAAAGGAATCTTTTGAGTTCACGTCAGAGGGTTGGTCATGTTTGGGGAAGCTGGGTCAGAACAGTTCCGTGGCAAATTGGCAATGGTGAGTTGCCCTGCAGTGAGTTGGCCGCAACCAGTTGGCTGTGGCGAGTTGGCCAAATTCACATGGGACCCCCTTTTGCGACCTTCTGACAAGCAAATTCCACAGGGAAGCCAGATTCCCTGAGCAACTACTGTATGTTGCTAACTTAACAAACGCTTTCCCTTCATAGACTTGAAGCAATTTTTCTAAATGTGTCCGTAAAAGCTCAGCCTTCAGTGATAGAATTGCAGCTTCATCTAATTCTGTTCGTAGTGTCTTTCTTTCTTTCTTTCTTTCTTTCTTTCTTTCTTTCTTTCTTTCTTTCTTTCTTTCTTTCTTTCTTTCTTTCTTTCTTCCTTCCTTCCTTCCTTCTTTCTTTCTTTCTTCTTTCTTTCTTTCTTTCTTTTTCTTTCTTTCTCTTTTTCTTTCTTTCTTTTTCTTTCCTTCCTTCCTTTCTTTCCTCCCTCCCTCCCTTTCCTTCCTTCCTTTCCTTTCTTTCCTCCCTCCCTCCCTTTCCTTCCTTCCTTTCCTTCCTTTCCTTCCTTCCTTCCTTTCTTCTTTCTTTCTCTCTCTCTTTCTTTCTTACATTTTTAAATTTAGTTTTATTATATAACATTACAAAAAAATAGAAAGGAAAAGGAAAAGGAAAAGGAGCGGGGAAAAGGGGGTGTGAGATACAAGGAGAGGAAAAAACAGCATTGACTCCCGACTCTTCTTAGCCGTACAAGAAAAAACACTCCAATCTTAACTTTTTGCTTTTACACATTAATAATATAACTTGCCATCTCTACAATGAAAAATCTTTCCGATCAACAAAAACCGAAGTCAACGTTTCCTTTTTCTTTTTTCATCACAAAGCACAAAATCCAGAAGGGATATCCAAATGAAAAAAAGAGATGTTCCGCTTTGAATAAAATGATCAATTTAACCGTTCCTGCTTTATCTTCCTCGCTACGGAAATAGTAGGTCTTTCTATTTGCAGCTAATGATCTTTGTGAAATGTCACCGTTTATATTAACAAGATTCATTGTGTTCTTTCAAATTCTTTGATCTTATAAGTTGGGGAGAAAAAAAACCACTCTTTTTTCTTTCTTTCTTTCTTTCTTTCTTTCTTTCTTTCTTTCTTTCTTTCTTTCTTTCCTTTCTTTCTTTTTCTTTCTTTCTTTCTTCTCATTTCTGATGAAAGATTTCAATGGGTGAAGCCTGATTTTTTTTTTTTTAAAGTTCCGTCCGGTGACTTCCCTGAGTGACATTTTCCAACACTGTCAGTGACATCCCGGGAACCTTACAAGCGTATCTGTGTGTCACTTCAGTCTGATGGACTCAGAAAACAAAGAAAGAGAGAATACCATGGAGGACCTGTATACAACACGAATCAAAAAGAGGGCTGTGAAAATATTGACAGACCCCTCGCATCCTGGACCTAAACTGTTTCAACCCCTACCCTCAAAACGACGCTATAGAGCACTGCACACCAGAACAACTAGACACAAGGACAGTTTTTTTTCCCAAACGCCATCACTCTGCTAAACAAATAATTCCCTCAACACTGTCAAACTATTTATTAAGTCTGCACTACTATTAATCTTCTCATCGTTCCCACCACCCATCTCCTCCCACTTATGACTGTATGACTGTAATTTTGTTGCTGGTATCCTTACGATTTATATTGATATTGTTTCCTGATTGCTTATTTGTTCCCTATGTCTATCATTAAGCGTTGTACCTTATGATTTTTGACGAATGTATCTTTTCTTTTATGTATACTAAGTGCATATGCACCAAAGACAAATTCCTTGTGTGTCCAATCACATTTGGCAAATAAAGAATTCTATTCTATTCTATTCTATTCTATTCTATTCTATTCTATTCTATTCTATTCTATTCTATTCTATTCTATTCTATTCTATTCTATTCCTGACAAGCGATGCACCATTTAAGCAGTGGCAGAAGGACAGATCTAAATTTGTGTGTTGGGGGTGGGGACCCCACAAGTTAAAAATAAAGTGTCACAAGATGCAAAGAAAAGAGGAGGATTGTATCTTCCTGGTTTGAAATTATATTTTGTGGCTTGCGATTTGGTTTGGATGAAAGGGGTAGACAACGCTGAGAAACACAGTCTTGGAGTTAGAAGGACGTGACCTGAAATTTGAGCGGCATGGATATATATATACAACAAAGTCAAGGTTGACGTGAATTTTAAAAATTGTTTCATTCACTTTCCTAGTGATCGTAGATCACTCAGAGTGGTAAATGTAGCCCAGAAAGAAAACGTCGGATTGCACTGGGTCGCACAGCAGTAATGAACAAGAGCTGAATATGGAAAAGTAAGAACATCAACCCAGGGGTGAAATGCTCCCGGTTCGGACAGGATCGTCCGATCCGGTAGCGATGGCGGCGGGTGGTTTGGAGAACTGTTAGCAAAAATCCCTGCACCCCCCCATGCCCAGCTCAGCCGCAGGATAATCAGAAGCTTTTTTTTTTTTTTACTTTTAAAAGCATTTTTTCTACCACCTCTTCCAACGAAAAAGTGCTTTTAAAAGTAAAAAAAAAAGCCTCTGATGATTGCGCGGCTCAGCTGGGATTTATTTATTTGTTTATTTATTTATTTATTTATTTATTTATTTATTTATTTATTTATTTATTTATTTATTTATTCAAACTTCTATACCGCCCTTCTCCTTTCGGACTCAGGGCGGTGAACAGCCAAGATTAAAAAAAAACATTTATACATAAAGTTAAAAATAGATTTAAAATAATTAAATAAATTTGGCCCGTAATTTAAAACTTATCAATTTAAAAATCCGTATCAAATTTTAAAGCCAACCATAAAATCAGGACAGACCGGCTAACTGAAAAAAATAAGTTTTTAGGGCCCGACGAAAAGTCCGGAGGTCAGAGATGAGGTTGGATCATCAAAGGCTTTTCAAAGCATTTTTGTCTGCAACCTCTTGGCTGAAGAGGTGGTAAAAAAAATGCTTTGAAAAGTCTCTGACGATCCCAGCTGAGTTGCCTGATCGGCAGAGGCTTTTCAAAGCATTAGAAAAAATGCTTTGAAAAGATTTTTTTTTTAAAGTTGGCCACGCCCACCGTCACATTACCCCCCCCCACCAAGCCACGCCCACAGAACCGGTAGTAACAAATTTTACATTTCACCCCCTGCATCAGCCTGGCAACCAAATATAAATTAGTCTGCTCTCTCTCTGTGTTCTCTGTAGCTAACTAGGGTTGTGAAAGTTGGAAATTAAAAAAATCGACTCGTTTGCGCTGTGATGCTGGAGAAGGTTCCTGCAAATTCCTTGGACGGTAAAGGAGACCAACAATGAAGTGCTGGAATGCATAACAGCAGCAAGGAAAATTCATGAAACTGTGTCTCACTTCTTTTGGCCATGTCACACAAAGGAACTGGAGTAAGCAATTATGTTGGGAAGAGTTAGTGCTAAAAGGAAACCAGACTGCCAAAGAACATGATGGACATATCTATGGAGATTCCCAGTCATCCAGGTCATGGCTGTCCCAAAGGTGCTTTCTTCAAGAGGCAACTGGACTTTCTGGTTTTAATTTGAAGTGGTTTTACTTCTCATCCAAGAAGCTTCTTCAGCTCTGACTGGATGGTGGGGGAATGGAAGGATTTATACTCCTTGCAGACAGCTGGACATTTGCATTCTTTTAGCGAGTCATTGAGGCTACCTGGACAGAGAGGGACATAAGACAGAGATAAACCTCCAAGTGGCCTCAATGACTCTCTAAAAGGATGCAAGCAGTCCAGTTGCCTCTTGAAAAAACCACCTTTGGGACATCATGATGGACACCATAATTGCTGGACACCATCAAAGCTGACATCTTGAGCCATTGAATAGAAAAACTCAAAGAAGCAGTGCAAGAATGGAAGATGTGGAGAGACCTGGCCCATGGAATTGCCAAGAGTCGGACGTGACTGAACGGATATCATCATCATCATCATCATCATCATCACCACAATCATCATTGAGAATATGGACTAGTTACAAGCCCGAGTTGTATCCAAAAACACCTCTGTGGATTTCTGCAAAAGAAGCAATCTTAGGCTGCATTAATACAGGGATAGGATCAAAATCACATGAAGGTCTAGTACCGCTTTGCAAAGCCTTAGTAAGACCACACTTGGAATCCTGCATCCAGTTCTGGTCATCACAATATAAAAAAAAAGATGTTGAGACTTTGGAAAGAGTGCAGAGAAGAGCAACAAAGATGATTAGGGGACTGGAGGCTAAAACATATCAAGAATGGTTGCTGCAATTGGGTATGTCTAGTTTAATGAAAAGAAGGACTAGGGATGACAGGGTAGCAGTCTTCCAGTCTTTGAGGGGCTGCCACAAAGAAGAGGAGGTCAACCTATTTTCCAAAGCACCAGAAGGGAATACTCAATTCCTGCAACCGTTCTTCATATGTTTTAGTCTCCAGGCCTTTAATTGTCTTAGTTGCTCTTCTCTGCACTTTTTCCAAAGTCTCAACACTGTTTTTTGTACTTGGATATATTTATATTACCCATTAAAACAATAGTTATGTCAACTCGCAAAGCATCCCTGGCCTGCTCTCGAGTTGCCATAAGCAGGGGGGATGGGAAACTGGCAAAATGGCACAGCAGCCGAAGACAGATGCACATTCCACGCTTATCTCTCTCAAGGCTGTATCCCAGGGTAACCTACAGCAGCCGAGGGGAGTGATCTCTACAACCCGCAAAATTGCTCCGTTGGCGAATGTGATCGATGACACACCTGGGGGTGGGGGGGGGAACAGGGTCCTAATTGGAGTGTAAATTATGTAGGATCAGAGCTGGCTTCAATTGGGAATGTGCCGACATGAAGCTCCTAATAAATAACTGGATTTCTTTTGAAGCTTGGCTCAAGACTCATGATTTAATTAGAGCATCCGTAGGAACCCTGACAAGTTATGACTATAAAGAAAAAAAATTCAGGGAGGAACAAAAAAATAACGCATGGGGTTCAACTTACCTAAAGGTTGATATCCTTGCCTTGATGGTCCTCCAAAGGTATTTCTGCTACCAAACCCACCGCCATCAATGGATCCATAAGACATCTTCTTTGGACACTTCTGGAGATAGGCTTCCTTTCAAAACTATAACAAACAAGGGAGGAAAAATGTGAAATCGGCAGAGACAACCTCAGAAAACAGAGAGAAATAGGAAAGAACTAGAAAAACGTGTTTATGGGATCTTCTCATCTAAAGAAAGCCAGTGAATGACAAATTCAATAAATATTGCCATATTAGTTTGGAATAGGACAACTCACCACAGCCAACTTGCCCTGGCCAACACACATCACAGGACACAATTCAACAAATGGAAAAGTTAAATTAATTTCAACGGAACCGTGGCCAAACATAATACAATAAAGAAAATCAATCCAGAAATGCATAGAGCTACAATAATTTCGACTCCTCAGATATGGCTGGAAGAAATGATACAACAATATATTGATTTAAAACCAGAAGTATTCCTACTCGGTATCCTGCCAGAAAAAAATAGCAAATAAAATATTTATTTGATTACACATGTAATAACAGCTGCAAGGATTGTTTATACACAACATTGGAAAGCAGAGAAAATACCTTTGGAAGGAGAAGTAATTTAAAAAAAATTTAGATTGTGCAGAAATGAATAGATTTACTATGATGATTAAAGAAAGAGAAGATTCAGAATACTTTTAAGATATGGAATCAACTCTACTATTGGTTAGAAAAGAGATACAAATAAGTAAATTAATAGCAGTGGTGGGTTCCTCCCGGTTCGGTCCGGTTCGGCCGAGACGGTAGAGGTGACGATATGACATCACCAAACTGGTTCTCCCCCACCGCCCTCCCACCGCCCCCACTCCCCCACCCACATTATTCTTACCTTTTATTTGGTCCCACCCCCAATCTATTGCTGCCTCCTGAGTCCCAGCTGATGACTAGAGGGAAAAAAACTGTTTAAACTCTTGCCGAGGGGCTTCAAAGGGCCGCCCTACAGCTGATCAGTGTTAAAAGAAAACAAATGAGTCGGGTCGTAAGTGCGAGGACTGGTCGTAAGTGCGAGGACCTTCCAGAAATGACTCTGACCAGCTAGCCACGCCCACCTAGTCACATGACCAAACCAAATAAGCCACGCCCACAGAACCGGTAGTAAAAAAATTTAGAACCCACCCCTGATTAATAGTTATGTATGAAAATGATATAATTGGAATATTTTGTTAGTGATGAATTGTTGTAATTGATTGGGTGAGAATGAAGACAGAAGAAATAACAAAAAGAAGAATGATTGGAGATAACACCGAGATGTCACACGGAAGGAATGACTGATGTATTAAATGTTTGTTTAAAAAATAAAAAAACTTTTAATATAAAAAAATAATAATTTCGACTCCAACATGGTCACCAATAATAAAAGTAACTGAATGGAACAATTAATACGGTGTTAAATTATCCTGCAGCGAGTTGGCCGTGATGACTGAGGGCGGCGAGTTCTTCTAGCACAGTGATGGCTAACCTTTTTGCCATCTTGTGCCAGGAGTGGGGGGGCCCGCGTGCATGCATGCCTACACCCATATTTCTATGCGCTCCGCCCCCTGCGCATGCACATACGGCCACCCCCTCTCCCCCCCTCCCTGCTCCTGGCACACGATGGCACGGTTTTCTCTCTCCCCAGCCTCCAGAGCCTTTGTAGGAGCCTGGGGAGGGTGAAAATGGCCTTCCCCACCCTCCCAGAGGCCCTCCGGAGGCCGGAAATGGCCCATTTGCCAACTTCTGCTGGGACCGGAAGTCCTGTTTTTTTTGCTCTCCCCACCCTCCAGAGTCTTTCTAGGAGCCTGGGGAGGGCAAAAACAGCCTTCCTCGCCCTCCTGGAGGCCCTCCGGAGGCTAGAAATGACCCATTTGCCAACTTCTGGTCCCACCAAACGGAGCTCACGTGCCCACCAATATGGCTATGCATGCCACCTGTGGCATACGTGCCATAGATTCACCATCACGGTCCTAGAACCATCTTAGCTGCAGTAACTACATCTTGTACTTCTGTGCTCCATTACACCAACTGGCCATCACTGCCTGTGACTGGCAACTACGTGAGGTTGGGTCTTTTTAGTATTTGGATGATACACCTTGTTTTGGTTTCCACAAGTAAAATAAGGAGATGTTCCACTTATAAACAAAAAACAAAGGCTAAGACCCTCTTATCAGCGTAATCGAGTTTTCAAGAAGTTCATACAATCGCACATTTTTTTTAGCTGATGACATCTGACATATTACAGGAGAGAACTTAATATAAGCAATGTCCTGCTGGATTAGACCTCTGGCCCATCTCATCTAACACTGGCCAACCAACACTGGCCCACGAATGCACACAAGACTCCAAAACCAGGAAGGAAGGAAGGAAGGAAGGAAGGAAGGAAGGAAGGAAGGAAGG